>JAOUZG010018223.1:0-11596 GCA_026289955.1 Argiope argentata | reverse complement strand
TTTTAATGAGAAGGATTCTTCATGTGTTCTAACACCATCGTCTTTCTTCCCCCCCCCCATTCCTTCTTTCTTTTTCAGTAAGCGTCTGCTTGTGGGTTTTTTTTTTCAGATATTATTATTCGTGTGGGTTTGTTAAGGTATTCTCTAGAAATAAACAAAAATGAACGGTCAAACTGTATTCGTATAAATAATGGAATGGGAAAATGTAGCAATGACTGAAGCCATAACACTGACTCTCTGTCCACTCAAAGACGCACGGATAAAAATACTGAATGACCGAACAGCCACAGTCGCAAAACTGGTGGGAACTATAGTAAAGTCCTAAAGGCCATCACCGGTCACGTTACAACCCTTTCCGTAGGAAGTAAGTCCCATCGTCAATGGGAGGAGCCAGATCCCATACTTTTCGCGTACCCTCATGAGTGTCGAGTTCCAACCACCATACTGGAAACATCTCAAGCGGGAAGATAGCAATGAGGGAAAGGGAGGTTTTTCGTGTCGCAGGTTATAATCTTGAAGAAAAAAAAGGCAGAGACAAAAAAATGGCCATTTTATATTTTTCAAAATAATAATAATAATAATGTCCATATCCTCCCCTAGACCAACTGCATTTGCTAAGCCACTGGTGATGATTGGTAGGGGACGAAACACTCTTAAATTACTCCCGGCGCCTCTCAGCCTCTTTAGGAATCACTTGGCTGACGCATGACCAGCATTCCTTCCTCTGTCAGGAGTTGCCAAGCATTTGATGACTTCGTTTCCTTAAAAATCAAAAAAGGAAAAATATATCTATCCAATGTCATACTCATATATTTACATGCCTCAAAATTTAACTCTCCATACTTAATTCTTAAATAAGGACAGTTGTATATAAATTAGTTTAAAGATTATGCGGAAAATATTGTGAAAAGTTTACTTTAAACCTAATTTTAATATTTTATAATAAAAAGTAAATGAGTCATAAAATGTAACATTGCTAAACGGCGCGTGCTCTTAACCCAAGACAATTATGTCACATCCAATAAGTCCATGTACAAAATACCCTGTGTAAACCGAGAAGCATTTGTTTCCAAATTTATTTCATTTTTTAAAACATTCTCTCTGTTATTTTGAAAGCAAAGCCGTGCTCGTATTCAATTAGAATCACAAAAGATCTTTGCCTATTTAAATCTGTTACCATACACATGCAGCCTCAAATATACAAAAGTTAATTTTAAAGCAGGGAGTCTGATTCATAAATCAAAATGGAAAGCTTTAAGTATACATTTTGTATACTTAAAGCAGTATACTTATACTTTTAAGAATTACATATACTGCTGTTGTTTCTCATCCCCTTCGGATTGAACACCAATTCAAACCAAGTCCAAGAGGCCGAATCGCATGATAAGATAGTCAACTGACTCCCCCTCATTCACTAGCTGCCTCGCAGAGACCCCGATGCAGTCAATGATATGAGGGGGAGAATACAAAGGGGTAGACATTTTTTGGCCTCTGATGAAGAAAAGCCTTCTTATATGGCCAGATCTTTGCCTAGATAAGAGCGATTGAAGACTCCTTGGACTGGTGCACAGAGCCTGACTTAGGCAGTCCGTCCCTTACATAGCCGGGAGAGGAAGACGCGTAGCCTCGGAAATCACCGCGAGTGATCCTGCGGCTACCAGACTATTCCTTTCGCCAAACCAACCCGGATGGCGCCAAGCTTTTCGACGCCGTCGCCAATCGCTCTCCCTTAGTGGGTTTCAGCGGCGTTCGCTCACTTGTAACATTGTCCCCTCCTCAAGGACTGCACGTCCCGGGCAGAACAGACCCCGAGCAGAAGACAATCAAAAATTACATAAGCATAGACGCGACGTTTCAGACATAAACATTGAAACATAATTTACATAAAGACACTATTTACAAATATACAGGTCATATTTACATAAATGATCAAACCATGGTTTAAACTAAGTATTTGACAAGTTACCATAATATCATATTGTACTACTCTCGGGTTTGAATTCAGTGACTTCCTTATTCGAACAAATACGTCATTCAGTCTTTTCAGGACTGTATAAGGGCCTTCCCAGGAAGACTGCAGCTTCGGAGAGAGTCCCTTTCGTCGAATCGGGTTCCAGAACCATACCTTGCCACCGTCCTTGAATTCATGTCCGGTGGCTTTAGTGTCGTACCTGGTCTTCATCTTTTCCGTCGCTATGTTGACCCGATCTCGGGCAAATCTGTGTACGGGTTTCTAAACGGGCCAGGAGGTCTTGAACATAATCCACAGGCGAAGAAGGCGTATCCGGTGGACACCCGAACAGAAGATCACAGGGCAGACGGAGTTCTTTTCTGTTTCCATTATTTATCCGAGGGAGAGGTCCCAAGATGTCAGAGGCGATTCTCTCAAATGGTGCACCTACATTATACCGCTGTAACTTACCACGATTGCGTGTTTTAGGTCCTTTACGGGCGTTACAGTCATCACATGTTCTGCACCATTCTTGAACATGTGATGACTGTAACGCCCGTAAAGGACCTAAAACACGCAATCGTGGTAAGTTACAGTCATCACATGTTCTGCACCATTCTTGAACATCATCTTTCAAGTTGTTCCAATAGAAACGTTCCCGGACTTTATGAATTGTCTTCATGACTCCGAAATGGCCACCTGCAGGACTGCTGTGCAACTCCTTCAGTACTTGATTTATTTATCCTCGATCGGGGAAGTACAAGTTGCCACTTAACTGGCTTCCCATCTTCGGACTCCCATTTTCTATACAAGATGCCATTTCTAATTTCGAGTGAATTCCAGAGAGCCCAATAACGTTTAGTTCCAGTAATGAGGCTTGAAATGTCCTGCCAGTCAGGTCTTGAATTTTTTGATTGCATAAATTCCATAATCGATTTAATGTCAGGATCATTTATTTGTTCCTTGTGAACCTCTTCATCACTCCTGGGATCAGATTGAGGTGGAACGGCTCCTGCGATTTGGCGCACAGATGGTGTTTCAATCCCATATTTCTTTTCCGCAAAGGAGCAGGAGCGACAACCTTCAGAGCAGGGCTTTCTTGATAAGGCATCTGTATTTCCTCCTCCAGATCCCAAATAGAGTTATTTTTGAAGGGTTACTTCAAAATAACCCAGGGAGTTATTTTTGAAGTCGATTACAAAATCATACTTCTTCAAAAAGTCCATACCAAGCAAGAAATCATCTGTAATTTCCACTACGTAGACGACATGGTCATAAGTTGCATTCCCAAATCTAATTACGATATTCATTTTCCCAATAATTGCTATTCTGTCACCAGTGACCGTTTGGAGAGTGACGCAGGGTGGTGTCCAGAGAATTTTCTTTCCGAGTTGCACTGCAACATCTCTACGCATGATGGCCACGTTGGCTCCTGTGTCAACGATCATTCGGCAGGGAATTCCGTTGACGAAGGCTTCAATGAATAAACCATTTTCACCACCACCTCTGGAAGATTTCTGTAAAACTCTAAAACGATTTTCTTGGTTGCTTCTAGAAGAGTCTTTAACCCGTTTATCTAAGCGGACTGGACAATTCCTTCGAACATGGCCCTCGTCGCCGCATTTCCAACATTTCACAGTTCTCTAGTCATGTTTTCTGGGCCTTTCAGCTCTTCTCCGGATAAACTGGCAAATCGCTTTCATCATCTCGAATAGGTTTCGTAGCGAAGGATCCGATGCATCTTGGACCTAGCTCCTCCTACTGAATGGCGATCCCTCCATGCAGCTTGTTGAGCGGCTTCAAATTTCATTGAAAAAACCAAAGCTGCTTTCAAATCCTTCAATTCAGCCATTCGCAGGGACATTTGTATCTCCGGATCCCTCACACCATCAATGAAATACTTCGCTAGAGCACCTCGGCAGGACAGTCGGAGAAGGCAAGATGGGAGAGTCTCTCTACATCTGCTGCACGCTCTTGCAGACTTTCGTTCGATTGTTGTTGCAGAGTCTTTAATTGAAGACGGCTATAGTCCTTGAGGCATTTTCCCCCGAAGCACAACTCCAGAGCATTTGAAAGAGCATCAATTCCAGATGCTGATCTTCGGGAATAGTTCTCAAAATATCGGCACCTTCAGCCCATAGTGATGCAGCCAGCTGACGAGCCTTCGTGACTGGATCTCAACCATTGGCTTCTGCGACGATGGAGAATTCAGTGTTGTAGATTTGCCACGATGTTTTTCCGTCGTAAGTGGACACTTTAATGTTTGATTTCGGAATAACAGGCGCAGGTTGAGCTATTTCTAGGTCTCAAACATTCAGGGATCGGTTTTCAGTTTTTACCTGTACACCTTCCATTTTCTTCCATTTTTCCTCGATCTTCCTATCCATTTCCTGTTCAAATTTGTTCAATCTTTCGTCCACTTTTTCAAATTTCTCTTCAAAACTACGGAGTTTTTCACCATTCTGCTCACAACTACGCTGAATACTACGAATCTTTGTATCGTTCACTTGAACCTTTTCCGCTAAAGCATCGACTTTGGAGTTGATTGCTTCATCAATATTAGCTTGGCCTTGTTCTATCTTCTCCATCTTTTCTTGCCCTTATTTGAGGACAGCACAAACAAATACAGGTATTTACAGGATGACTTGATAAAGTAAAACTTCAGATAAAAAAACAATCCAGCAGTAACAGTCACTTACAGCGCAAATGCAAGCCTTAAGTACAATAAACAGAGACTGCAAAAAAGCTATCGTATAACACAGCAAGTAAATCACAGATCGCTCAATAACACAACGTTAACAGCAAACGCAAACACGGCTCACTAATCCGCTAGTCTAGCGACACGCTTCTCTTCCGAGAAGGGAAAAATGCCGCTTGCGGTAGCCCGTCCCCTATATAGCCGGGCAAGGGAGATGCAAAGCTCCGGAAATCACCGCGACTGCCAGACTATTGCTTTCGCCAAACCAACCCAGCTGGCGCCAAGCTCTTTGACGCAGTCGCCCATCGGTCTTCCTTCTGCGCTTTCAGCGGCATTCGTCCGCTTGTAACAATATATATATTCAGCGAACTACCGAAACCAATTCATTGCAATGACACCGACAATGTAATATCTTGAGCCTGACCAATCAAATAAGAGAGTTGCGTAAAAAAAAACTATTCTTTCACGGCCTTATATATGTGCACGGAAACAACTTGTTGTCCTCTAGGTTAATATTGTTTTTAAAAATTCACACAATAATTGAATGTTTAATCATAAAATAGTTCCTTTATAAAACAGAATAGACACCACAAAGACGCTAACAGGCTGTTAGCTCAAACGGCTTCTCCAGCTGCCGCTCCCGAAATTCACCGATCTTCACGAGTGGATCCTATCACGGAAACCCGAATCACATGGAGCTTGCAAAGAAGTCGTAACCCTTGTCTCCTTTTGGAAGAGACACATGTGCGAACATTGTTACTTCTGGCCAGCGGAGAGACGATTCTTCCTTTGTTGCGCATTGTGTTTCTCCCTTTTAGTATCGCCCATCGGACTTGAATGGAGTCAGATAATGAAGTACACATGCTTGCGGCCCTTTAAAGAAGCAAACCGTGTCGAAACACCAGATGGGACTATTTCTTCTATGGACTACCCAAACTGGGATAAAGTTCCGATAATGAATACCACATGCGATTAGGGCCCTTTGAAGAAAGAAGTACTGAGACCCCTTTATGTGAATATCTTTCCTATTGTGGCGGGTCAGATAAGAGGGTGAATGTTTCGAAAATATTGCCACTGCTGACGGCTGACCTTGGGAGTATTTCTGAAGAATTATTGGATGATCGGCATCTCCAATGCGAGCCTGAGAGGCAGAACTTGAGCAAGGTTAAAATGGAAGATTTTGGAAGGAAGAGGGAACGAGACAAGCTAATCCGGTAGACGAGACCAGCTGATCTGGCTAGAAACTGGACGAGAGCTGATACGAGCTGAGCTGAAGAGTTGGAGAGTTGAAGAGATACCACGTGATCTCGAGTTTGATTAACATCTACCAGTTATATCCGTAGATCTCTTGACGCAGTAGCCGGATACGCTAACAGCCCTTTAGTTCTTGTATTAAATTGTGGAACTTTTAATCCAGATATAAATATTTCCCAGCATATTAACCTAGAGGACGTGTTGTATTTTTTTGTTACTGTATAAAGCTGTAAATAAAACCTTTGTGTTTAAACGCTACCAGTTTATTTGATCGACCAGGATCAAGTCATTACTAGCTTCTCACAAAATCAGGAATAACTTCTTCGTACGCCTACGTCTCTCCGAAAGACAATTTAACGTCTCTCCCTTCTCTGACCCTGACTGTGACAAAATGAAAAGACCCCATTTTATCAGAGGCGGATTTTTAAACAGGCGCATGAGGCGCGCGCCTCGGGCCTCATAAATTAAGGGGCCTTGCAATTCTTCGAAAAAAAATTATTCAAAGCAGTAATTACAGAGGAAATTACTTGATTTGACAGAGATTTTGAAAAAAGAATTCCTTTTTCTTGAATTTTGACAAAAAAATTAATTATCATTTGTATTTACGACATTATTTAAATAATTATCCAATAGCAAATAAATAATTTTAAATTATAATATTTGCTTAGATTTCTGTATTTTTTAAAAAAATTATTATTTATTCAACTATTATTCATAAAGTTTATATTTTGAACCTCTGAGCAATTTTTTTCAGCAAAAATAAAGAAATAATTTTTTTTTCTAAAGCATTTGTGGCATTTAAAAATTAAGGCATAATAAAGAGAAAACAATAAAGGAATAAATTCATTAAATAATTTAAGCAAAAACATTAAAAAATGAATTTACCATATTTTAAGAACAATTACTCTGTTCATCAATGGATGCTCATTGGAGCCATTTCAAGAGTTCATTTAAGCATGAAATTGGAATTAAAAGAAAAAATCTGAAGCATAATTACCTTTATCTTTATTACTTATAATAAAGCACAATGTGTGTGTGTCTGTTGGCGATGAACAGGCCAGACCGTTCGACATACAGCTACCAAATTTGGTATATGTATACCTTGGGTGCCGGGAATATGCAACTCGGAGCCCTTTTTTTGAATTTCTAATTAAAATTTTAATTAATTAAAAAATAAACCAAATTTTAACGTTTTTTCTCTACAACTTCCGAAAATATTACAGCACAAAAGTGATTTTTGCATCGAGTTAAAGCGCAAAAAATTAGCTTTTCAATGATACTAATGTTTTGACCTACGAATTAAAACTCTATTTTTAATGAATTTTTAAACATTTCATTTAATTGTATTTTTCAACAATTTATTTCGCAAAAAAAAATAATAATAATAATAATAAAATTTTATCTTCTCGAGGATCTAAAAAAAACAACTTTTAATAAAATGTTGCCATCGCATTTTCAGAAGTTCTGATTTAAAAAAAAGTTAATTACTACCAAAAATAAAACAGAAAAATACAATTTTCCTCACGTGATTATATGAAATGAAATAAATAGGAAATGTGATATTTTTTAAAACAATAAATGCAAGTGAAAATCGTTTGCAATATCAAATTTAATAATTCAATTAAAGAATTAAAATAAATAAAAATACAAAATAAAAATATATTACAAAACTGCGACAGTTAAAACTGAAAAAGAATTTTTAGAAAAGCACCAAACGATAATCTTCTGAGCGAGATTAATTATTTAAAAGCAAGAAATCTTAAACGAACTTTTAAAATGACGTCATTTCAAAGAAACGAAGAACAAAAAGCAACGTGAAGAAGATATTTTGTGCAAATCAAAGAATTCACCTTCGTGATTGTAATTTTTCTCCGCATTTTAAAGAATCATGCGAAATAAAAACGCATCTTCTTTCAAACAAGCATACGTAATAATAACCAATGCAAAATTTGTAAAAGCATATAAAACTATTTTTACCCGCATATTTCAGAGACATCAAAACTTTCTACCAAAACAATATCGTGTTTTCTCACGAGAAAAAATAAATCAACTATCATTCCAAATTAAACATATAAAAATGTCATTTTCGGCACGTGTCTGTATAAAATGAAATAAATATGATAATTTTGGAAAATAAATGGATGGAAACGTTTTCTATATTTTATTATACACATATTACTAATCCAATTAAACAATTTTATTTAAGGCAAATATGGCTTAACATCTACAAGGCATCTTCTGTAATCGGAGCCCAACATCTAATTTCTTAATTTTTTGGGGAGACATATAAATAATCTCTTAGCAATTGGTCCAAGTGAAATATATAATTATAGATTTAGGGAAAAAATGCTGATGAATTAAATTTTTACATACATCATCTGCTCTGTGAATTATATTTAACAAAATATTCTTGAGACAATAAGTCCTTAAATAATAATAAATTCTTGAGACAAAAGTCCTTAATTAAATAAGTACTTAAATAAAATCCAATCAACTAAATCAATCATCAAAGCTGATCGATCTATAAAAATTTCAATATAGCTATTACGGTAAAAACTGGCGTTTTAGATCACTTCATCAAGATCTCAAAGAAGCCAATCAAGGTTACTCTAGAATAATTGGTCTAGATTATGATAATGATGATTGTTCTAAACTTGCAATATTCAGAACTGAATAAATCAGCCAGATTTGAAGAAGATAGAAATGCTTATTTATTTATTTAGAAGTTGACATATTAAGAATATTTTACAAATATAAATCTATAAAACCAAAGGAATTTAAACCATAATTTTTTGAAATATATTTATAAACCTAAAAAAAATATTATTGAGAGCATTTATATACATCTAAAAATAAAATTAAAAGCTGAAAGTTTCAATTAACCCGTGAAATTTTTGCTGAATAATTTCTTGAGATCTTATAAACTATAAAAAAAAATTATAAGGTTTCAATTTCTGTATTGAACATAAATATTCAATGTCGGACTATTCTGCTTTCAGTTCTTAGTTTTATTTAAAGACATGCTTAGATTGAGTAAAGAGGTCGTTATATTAATTGAAGTTTCATCATTTTCAATTTAATTTAAAAGTGAATTTTACGTGCATTGATAGAAAGTCAGAGGGAGATGCGGACTTCAAAGATAGGACTGTTTAAGGCCTACATAATAGTAAAAGTGAGTTATATGACTATCGAAATTTGAAGCTTAAAAATATTTTGCTGAAAAATTTATTATGAGACCAAGTTATATATAAAAATGATTTAACCTTTTAGTCGACATTAATATTGGCGAACCGACTGGTCGCCAAAGGCGGCTAGTCTTAAAATATAAACATTTATAGTACGTAAACAAGGATGAAAATTACTTTGATGGGCATCAATATAAATAAAAAGCACGTAGATATACAACATTTTAAAACTATATATCTGTATAATTAGTTTTTTTAATACTATTTAGTATAATTACTTTCACAGTCATGCAATTTTTCACTCATTCGACATAGAATAACGATGTCAAAATCAAGTTTAATGGCATTGTTTTACAGAAAGTTTCAGTATGAAGTGCAGTTCATTTAACTTTATTCGTTTTTATGACCTCCTTTTTATTTCTCGATTCCATGAGAATTCAGAACTTGTTTCTCAAACTTTTCTTTGCATCCGAAACCGCGAATGGCCAGCACCCCTCCATCCGGGTGGGCGTTCCTTCTACTGCACTTTTTAACCACACGTCAAGGCGAAAATTCAATAAACAGATTTATCAGAATGCCACTAACATTTCAGCTTTCAAATCCTACGCATTTTTTTTCAAACCCTAATGCTGAAGGGGGGGGGAAAACACTAGAAATATTGGTTTATAAATTTTTCATATCCACCAATATTCAATAGCATCTAAAAACGTACCTTGGAACAATATATAGTTAAATTTAACTATATTAATGCCCGATTTAATTAACACTAGGATTATTTGGTGATTGATCTCGTCATTTTGATCCGTGTCAGTAGACGAGGACGACACCTGAGCTCCAAACTTCCATACCACCTGCACCAGACCCACTTACACGACGGTTCTTCGGAGACATCGGGTCTGGAACCTGGAGATCTCCGATTCCGAGTCCTTACCACCAAACCACCGCGGCGCTGAAGCACAAGTATACTTTTTAAGTTAGGGGGGGGAAGAGAAGAAGATCATTTTTTTAACTGAGTCAAACGCAAAATTAATATCGATTGGAGGGTATATTTTATAGCACAAAAATCATAAAATAAAATCCTTAACACTAATGTATTTTTCCATAAGATGTCATATTCTTTGAAACGCAGGGCTCGTGCGAGTTATTTCTCGTTTGGATCAACACGCTGGAGAAGCGTCCTTTGAGAAGGAAAAGAAAAGAGCTAAAACAAAAATTTAAAAAAATTACCTCCACTTAAAAAAATTCATATCAATATATTAATCATATATGCTTCAATAAATTTATTTAAGGAGAAAATGAACAGCTTCATATTATTCACCAGTCAATACTACAGGATTTCTCGTCTGAATAATCATTTGTAGGATTCGTTTTTAATGTCCATGTGTGGGGAATCATTCATTATTTTTCGGAAATATTTTAAATTTTTTTACAGATGAAATTTTTTTTTGGTTTTTTACAATTAACTGCCCAATTAAAAAGAAGAAGAAGAAGAAGAAGCCTACAACTCTCTGTGCTTCGTAAAGTTTTTTTTTTTCAATTATAACAGTACGTACAAGAAAATAAATAAAAAAAATTGTGGTGGAATGCAGATTATTAGGATCCATGCAGGAAGCAACTGTTCGCATGTTTTCAGGAACATGTTTTTTTAATAACCACACCCACACAAAAAACAAACACACGGCAAGACACGACATTTAAGAGCGCAGCTTAACAGAACAGCGTCATCTCTCCTCTCTACTCACAACCACAATGAACTATGGGATGCGTACTTAATAACGCATCGTCATCTTGTTTTCAAAAGAGAAGAGTCATTATGTAATTGCTACAAATTAAATTAAACAGTAAATAATGATAAATTAAAATAGTTTTTGATAAAATATTAATATGGATTTAAAAAGTTTATGGAATTTTCAAGCATAGATGACTTTGATCTTTGTTCTTTTATGATCTTTGTTCACATTAGAGAATCAGAGAGCTGGTGTTCTGGCACAGAAATAGCGCGTCTTCCTCGTGATCTGGGCGTCCCGGGTTCGAGTCCCGGTTAGGGGTGGTAGTTCTTCTGTGTATTGCCTGTGAGATGTCTGACCGTGCCTCCCTGTAAAAAGGGGCTGTGAAAGCGAGTGTGTGAATGTCATTTCATATGAGCTAGAAATCAGACTTCTGCCCTAGGGTGCTTAGAGGCCCATACCCTCAGAAGGTACGGACCCCTCTTTCCGTTGTAAAGCAGAGTAGTCGCCATCATCAGAGAGAGGTGCTTCAATGTTTTTGGATACCAAAGGACACGAAAAAACCCAAACTCAAACCCAATAAACAAAATTCTAGTCAATTCGTATTCGTTTAATATTTTACCCAACGATGTAATGACTCACGATTTAAAAATAATTTACTTTTTTTCAACGATAAATTGCACTCCTTTTCAGGATTATGGGATCACTAATTTCAATTTGAAATCTCCCTCGCTTTACATAGTAATTTTCTTACTAAATTCCTGAAATTAGTTCGAAATTA
>JAOUZG010018194.1:0-12227 GCA_026289955.1 Argiope argentata | reverse complement strand
GAAAGCAGTACCAACAGTATTTTTACTATATCACGGAATCGAAGACACCAAAAAATTATACCACTCATTATTTTGAATGCCATCCAACCAGGTATTTTGAAGCGAAACGTGCACGAAAGAGAACTTAAATGTTAGACGCACCTGCTAACCACATTGTTTTCTACTCATCTAGAAAACATGCGGACTAACGGGTACCATCGTACAATTCCCTGTGCAGTTTTCCCTCAAGACCGCGAGCTCACTAAAACCGCGACTCAGAAGAAACAGCGTCCTTCCACTCACTCCACAGCTGGCTTCCGAGATTGACGGATGCACGACCGAGAGAGTAGCAGAGTCCAGTTTCTTCACATGCATGAGATTAACGACATGCAGTGCTTGAGCTTTGATAATGTGTAAAAAAAAACTTTTGAATGTAGATATACATTAAGCAATCAATTTTACGTTTAGGCTGTTATGCCTTACCCAAACATCACAATCCACATGTACCAAACGTGGCAGAATGTTCTACAGTATAGCTTATGTGGTAAATTAATTCCACGAGAGGGCGCTCATCACTTCCGGTGTGAATCAGCAGTCACAGGGGAGAGGGTAGAGAGAGCCCGACACCAAGGAATTCGGACCGTCTCTCCGCTACCGTCGGCCGAGAAAGGGTCACGACCGGTGACCGTTTAGACGATCTTCTTCAATGAGCCGAAACTGGAATTCTTGTGTTGAAGAATTCCTCTGAAAATGCTCCAAGTGCCACACGTAGGTGGAAAAGAGCAACTGAATATCTGCTGATCATCTCCATGCCATAGCAATCAATTCTTCATCAGTAAAACTTCATTGTAAAAATCACCATTTTTTAATCCTTCAATAAACCAATAGTAATCTAAACCAGTGGACTGATGAATTGAAACTCATCACACCCACACTTATTTTATGAATAAGCATGTGGGACATAGGAATGACCCCTCATAGGTTACTCTTTCAACTAAACAGAGAGAAACAGCAAAGATGCCTTTTAATATCTTAAATAAAATACGAGATAGCGCATCTAAGAGACATGTAATTTGCAATCAGGGCAAAAGCACATCATTGTTTTGTCAGTGTTGATGCCTCTGACAAAGAAATGAGAAAGAGTGGCAATTTCATCTCTATTACAAAGCTATATTTGTTATATGTTATATTGGATGTGTAACAAAGTTTTGCACATCAGCAAACGAATCAATTTGTCCTCAATTTTTCATTTACTCTGTCACACCTCACGCAAACAGTACAATAAAAAATTGCACTAATGATTTTTCTAAAAACTACTGCAACATTCAAATTTTAATTTAAGAAGAGCTGGTTCTCTTCTAAACCGTTGACACATATGACTAATCAACTAGATAGCATTAAAATTCCATAATAAACAACATTTTTTAAAAAAAGGTATTTCAACCCCCCAGGAACTCCCAAGCACAAGCCGTAACACTCAGAAAATAACTACAGATGCACTACTATCCATCCCAAGAACCCTCCAAAATTGCACCTACACCCATCTTCAACAGTCTTCTCCTTAAACTCCAAAAATTAAAAGGAACCACAGATAGGCTTTATAAAATCAAGAAATTTCAAGAATTTTCCAAATATCCTTGAAGCTGTTCAGTACAGCAAAAAGGCTATAGGCATGAAAAAGCCTTTATCTTCATTGATGCTCTTTCTTGCAAATCCATAAACCCGTCAACCTAAAACTTCAAGCCTTCCCATTGGACAGCTTGCTGTTTCCACAACCACAACTGAAGATGTTTCTTCAACTTCCACTTCATCTCATTTTTATTCTGTCTTTAGCTATAGGAGGTTGGTAGCAGTGAGAGCGAACGCTCAACTAGAAATTCTACAGCCTCATCAATAATGATAACTGGTAAGCAAAGCAAATTGTCCAAATCGACATTAGGTATTGGCGAACGAAGCCAAGCGGATAACCTCCTAAAATGGATATATAGATAAATACGATAAACAGGGTTTCATTACGCCAAAATTCAAAAAAATTTTTAATCCACTTCATATGCTGGGTGCAGCATGCATAAACTATTTTTGCACCATTCAATCGAATCAATGTTGAACTCTATATCTATAAACACAAACGTTAACATTTTTGAAATTACAAGAAATTTGATGCATTGCTTTGTTTTTAGATATTTTTGAAATAATTAAAAATAAATGTAATAGATAGTTGACTTAAGTACTCCTCTGTTATTTATCATGCAATTTTCACATGGAGGATATTTGAAGTATTATGTGAAGCTTAGTTAAAATTTATTAAATAATGAAATAGAATCAAAAATTCATTTAATTTTGAAGGACAATCTGCCCTATGTTTAAATATGTAAAAGATAATTATAAAGATTTCCTCCAACGGACATTTTAAAAAAAATCAAGTTAATTATGTAGCTGTTCCAAAACTAAATGTATTCATTTATTTAGAATATTCCTAAAGTTAATTTAGAGCTGTTAATCTCTAATTCTGATATTAATAAAATTTCAATTTTAATCCATTTTAAAGCTTTATCAAAACAACCACAGAAAGAAATGGTAATAAATAACATCCACATAATACTAAAGTAACCACTGAGATGAATAAATGAATTTTGTGTTTTAAGTAAAGCAGAATTATTCATCAATCTTTAAGATAGAATTTAGTTTTCTCTAATGGAAGATATAAGATTATTCTATATTTGATCGTATCAACTTAAAATACTCCAGAGGAAATTGCCAGTAGTAACTAACCCATTCAATGTATTGTATAATATAATTCAAAACGCTTCATAACTAAAAAAAAAACTATGAGGATTATAAAATTTTCGGACACATCTTTTTAAGCTCAAAAAGTTGTTAAAAAGTTCAAAATAACTTGTGCTTTTCTTCAATTATATGATATTACGAAATTTTTATCAATAATTGATAACAACCTTCAAGATCAGATAATTATCATAGATTACTTAAATAGAGGATTTGATTATTCAATTAAACAAATACTAAAACACAGAGTTATAAATAACATGCAATATCCCACCCCTCTTGCAATATATGTTTTCTACTAGCAAAATAAATCCATCACAAATTCTTTCAAATTAAAAGATCAATAGATAAAGTTGGATTTTAAAACTTGATGGCTAAGAAAAATGTACTTTCTTTAGAATGATTTATCAAAAATATGTAAAATTATTTACAACATGAGGTCATTCCAAGCGAAATGAGCAAATCAGATGCCACAACAATGTCTAAGATATCAATAAAAATTCCATCTTGTAAATGGAAAGCCAAGTATGAAATTTAAGAAACTGTTAGTTGTTTTGTTAATTGACATTAAAAGTTGATGCTTACAGAAAGAGCAAATTTTCAGATGTCCCAGGCAGTCAGTTTGTAATTCAGTAATTCCATAAATTGTAAACCATTTTTTAAAAAATGATTTGTTATATTCTCGGAAAAATATTTATTAGAAAATACAAGAATGTAATTGGTACTTTACTACATCAGAAATTACTACATCAGAATTATCATTTTTCTGAAGATTTAGAAATATTGTCATCAAACCTATTATGTAAAAACAATAGGCCTATAAGAATTCAATAAGTTTACAGTTGAGGGCAGAAGTATTATATCCAAGACTGGACAATTAAGTTTGAAAAAAAAATTTTCCCCACAAATAAGTATATTTGCAGAAATGCATTAATTTGATTCGACAAATTTACTGATTTTTTTAAAAAAAGTAATAAGTCTTGGAATAAAAACAATATATAGAAAGATAGATATATCACTTAGAATGTTACTGCCAGGCAAAAAAATTCCCTAAAATGTGAAGCTGTATACCAATTAGTGCCTAAGTAATGTGATTGACATTTCAGCAGATAAATTTCTTACTAAGTTCATGAATCTACATGGAACTTAACAACTTATGTGGCCTATTAAAGATGACATTACTTGTGACCACCTAAAACATTCAAATACCTGTTCCATCAACATATTCAACTGGAATGTCATGCAGAATTGTATAAAAACCTTAAATCTGATAGGAAAAATATACAAAGGATGAAAAATAATTAAAATTTTGATGGATGTATATTTAATATTGTTGAATCTTTATGAATATAAATATAAATATATATAATCGTTTATTTTACCTATATAGCTTACTTTTTTCATTAATCTGAATGACTGTCCATAAAACAAAGAAAATGCCCTCATTTAAACTGAATTTTAAGCTTTAAAAAAATCAATCTAATAAAAAGGCAATTCATCCTTTTTCAAGCAAATTATAGATATACCAGTCTATATTCCTGCACAATATGATAGTTGTCTGAAATTCATTTAAATTTTTTGCAACTTACATGATAAGGAAAATTTCATTTCATGCAATATTGAAAAGTTTCAAAACTTATATCTTAGTGTCTGTCCTAATGGTCTGAAAAGACAGAAGGCAAATGGAGCTTGATAGTGGATATGTTTACTTTTCTCGATAGTCTGATACACGATAAAATCATTTTTTCTCCTATACATGTTTTCAAGATACAAAATACAAAAATGGCACTCATAATAGTTACAAAACAATAAAATGTTAAGAAGTAGAAAAAGCAAGGAAGTAAATCAAAAATTTAACATTATTCAAAACAGCATATTAAAAGAATTTTGATATTTACATTAAAAATTCTCATTATTTAATATGATAAAAGTCATACATTAATGGGAGAGGGAGATATTACTTATAATGCTCTTTACTTGTAAGTCACTTAAAGATAAGGACTCCGATAAAATAAAGCAAATTATTATAGAAAATCTTAAATTATGTCATAAAAGCTGAAAATTTGATCACACACAGCTTCAGTAAAGAAACAATAAAAAATGCAAAAATTATGGGCTCACATGTTAAGGACTGTAATTTACCTACAAAATGTTTTTGATATGAAAAAGAACAATGCACTCAGCAAAGGAAATTATGTAATACATAAGATAAAAGAATATATCATTCCAGTACGGAGGAAGAAAGTCATAACACAAACAGTTAAGAGTGATTTGCAGTTTAGAATTCAATAAACCCAAACAAATTAATGATCTATTAAAAGACAAAGAAATTAAAAGGTAATTTCAAAAGGTAGGCATCTCTTTATGCTATTTAGCACTTTATTGGATAATGTAATTAATTTTAACAATGCCAATTCTTTACAGTTTCAAAAAAATTTAAAATGTGTAAATTGTCAAAAATGAAATATTTTGGTTTTTTTACATTTTAAGAATATTCACTTTGATTTAAAAAGCAACTTTTAAACTGATAAATATTCCATGTTCAAACGATTATAAAAAAGTATTTAAGTTAAATGGTTAATAAATTGCAGTACTTCGAAAATGGAACTTCCAGAAATTGTCTGAATTCTGCTGAAAGTCTCAACTCTTCAATTGTTTGAAACAACTAAAATAAATAATATTAATTAAAAAATATTGTGGATATTCTCATATATGCCTAAATGCAAAACTAAATACCAGATTTCATAAAAATCTGGTGTATATGTACACAATTTTCCTTCATTATTTCCCATTTTTCATAGAATAATGCATGAATGAAATTTCTATACAATTTTCCTGCAAACATACCAAATTGTACCTTATCACTAACATAAAATAACAAAACCTATTTATGAAAAAAGGCGGCACAAAAAAACGATATAAAATTTAAACATAGAATAAATAAATTCTACATTTATAATTTGATAAATAGATACAATATTTTAAATGTTGTTGTCTATATGAAATCATTAAATCTGTAATCCAAATTCTCACATGAAAATTTTTATTTCAAGTAACAGAAAAATTTTCGAACACTGAAAGATGACAAGATTGGACAATCAGTATACTATATTTGATTGTAGCTGATACCTATGTGACAATTGACAGCTTTGAATTTGTATCCAACCTTAAGCTTATTTAGTGTTCAAATTCAATAAATGCATCGAGCATACTATATGCATATAAACAAGTTTCTTTAAATTTTTTATGTATTTATTAGAATTTTCAATTTAATTAAAGCTTTCAATTATTTTTTTATATTTCGAACAAACTTCATTTTTTTTAAAAAAATCAGTAGCAAAAGCAATGATTTTAAATTTTAGAAATAATGCTGGTTAGTCTATAAAACAATGAAACCATAACTCTATATTGATCTATAAAACTATCTAACAAGGAAAACTGAATATGAAGTGCAAATTAGATAACTGGGATGTAGACATGTATACTAGCAAAATAAACATGACTGAAAAAATCTTCAAGTATATATATAAAAAATTTTAAAATTCTGTAGGTTGAATAAAGCATAATTGTAATATAAATGCAAAATATTATTCTCAGTAAAAGGACCCTTTGCAACTGTCAGAGAAAAAATAATCAAATACAAATCTATTACAGAAACCACACTAATAAATTAAAACAGTGTTCAAAAAATACTGAAAATATTCATTACTTGTCCCCATCAACAGCCCATTATTATTTGAAGATCTACAGCCTATAAGAAAACAGGCACTTTTTGGTTATAACTGCAACCTTCAAGAGCAAGAAAAAAAATTGCTAATTTGGCGATATCAATCACCTGCCTATATAATATACGGTTCACATAGCCTAAGTTTTTCATAATTAATAATAAACTTCAGTATATTTTTGTAATTTAGACAGAAATTTTTTTTCTTGCCACTTTTAGAGGCCATTAAAACCCAATCTCATACTATCATATTACATATATCTATTAAAGAGGATGAGACACTTTCCTTACAAAGCTGTTCGATTTTTAAACAATTTTTATCGTGCAGTAAATCTAATTGAAGCAAATGAAACGAGTAGAAAAAACAAGACTTAAAAGAAAGCCTGTCAAAACAGTAATCCGCACTAAATCTACTGAAAGGAGAAATGCTTAATGGCCTATTTTAGAAACTTACAAACCTCTAAAATTCTAGTTAGGTAATGGAAAGTATCTAATAATCAAGATACGAAAGGGTAGAATTAGGCTTAAACAAAAAGTTCAATTTAAAAGAAAATAAATAATTATAAGACATAAAAGGTAGAAATAGAAGTTATACCAAGACAATTCAATAATACTGAGCCATAATATTTTAAAACTAGATAATATAGGTAGTGCAAGTCACGACACAACTTACAAAATAGTTCCAATATGAATTTCTGTCATATTATGTAAGCATCAATTTGCAGACTTATCATACTAAGCAAAACAAATATATTTTATTAAACTAAATGACTTAAAAAGTACCAATTTTTTTTTTCAGAGAAGAATAAATGTTTCAGGTTTAAACGTTAAAAATTTTCAGCTTATATTGTACAGGCATTTAACAATTAAGATTAACCATTCAACTATAAACTCGCAATGCAAAAACCAAACCTGACATTTCATTTAATATAAATATATATATATGTATGGAATAAATAGGCCTGAGTCGATGATGATACCGAAATACGGGCTGAAATATTAATGACTTAACAAATTGTTCGAAATACAAATTAAAATCATTAGCAAATACAGATATTAATAAATTTCGGCGCCAATATAATTTTTAATCAGTTCATTTCACTTCTTAGCCTGTGTTTACTTGTTTTTACTTTCAGCTCATTTTTATTTTTCCTTGCAACATTTAAATACTCAAGAAATAGAAGCAAATCTTCTTAGAACGGGGGCTCTTGCTTGTAGAATAGCATATGGTTGGTTGATAATTGCTAAATTTCCAATACCAAAATTTATTATTTCATTACATTCATTAAATTTTATTACATCATCATCACTTCTACCGAAAAAGGCAACAATGAAAAATGTGATTATCAAATGACAACAGAAGCTTTTAAGGCCCTATCACACGGCAAAATATCGTCGGCACTTTCTCCAACAAACGACGACGAAAGTGACGCCACTTCAGGATTTGCTGTCTGGTAAACCTAAAAACTTAGGTTTACGTTATAGTGCATTTATCGCTCTTTATCCGTTTCTCCTACTTAGTGAATATCGGCAGTTTTCTTATTTCATAATTCGTGGGATTCTAGTCAAGACGTTGCTTAAATTTATAATTAAATCCTGGATAATTTCTTAAAGTGATCCGATTAGCTTTCAATGAATATAAAAGCCCATGGTAGCAATAATAGTTGTAATTTTTTTAAAAAACTCAAACTATCTTGGAATTTGTAGATATGTAAATTACGAAGCCAATGCAATAAAATTCCATTGCTTTAATAAATTGCAATTATATTGATGCATTATTGAATTTATTGGAATTGAATCACTTTTGCTTCTAATTTAATTTTTTGAGTGCTTAATACAATGAATATAATAAGGATTGTAAAATGAGACAAGTTGCACATTTATCGAATTTAAAAATACTTTTCTAGCCATTTTTTCTTTTGAATGTCTTTTTCATTTCTAATAGTATCAATCTTATTGTCAGTTATTGTAAATATTTATCGTACTATTCAACTAATTGCAATGTTTTCATCAAAATCAATAACAATGAAATGTGAAAAATAATAAAACTTTTTTATTATTCTTATTAACAGTTTTGTAATTATTTTTGTAGTAATAATGACTAGTTAGTAGTAGTTTTTGTAGTAATAATGGCAATTGTTTCTAATTTATCAAAATTAGTAACAATAAATTCTGTAAAATAATGAAACTTTTTAATTTTTCTTAGTAACAGTTTTGTAATTATTTTTGTAGTAATAATGACAAGAAAAAAAAATGCTGATTTTGTGTTTGTATTTTATAAATTACTATAAATTTAACTAATCAATATTAAATTTAAAACAAAAATATATTGAAAAGAAAAATGATTTGTGGTTGTGCATTCAATTAAGCTTAAAAGGTGCATACCATCATCGATAGTGCTGAAATTTTAAAATCATTTTTAAGTACCTTTAAAAGTGCTTATTTTTCTAGAAAAGAGCAAATAAAACAAAAGTTGATAAATAAAACAGAAGAGGGGGGCCAATACATTTAAAATAAAATTAAATAACTTTTGAAATCAAATGATTTTTGTCTATATGAAAACTGATATTTGTTGGATCCATCTTGACAAATTTTAGGTTTTGTGTACATAAAAATAAAAACTACTGTGTCTAGATGTGCAGTGCAAATAATTAAAGTTAGGAATTTGAAATATGGCAAGAAATTGATTCTAGGACATAAAAAATTTACTAAGAACATATTTTTTTGGATTTTAATTAAAAATAAAAACAGTATTTAAAAACATTACCACCATATCATTGATTAAGAAGTATTTTTTACTCTTTTAAATTTGATTGAATGTTTATTCCCTCCTATTTATTTTTTTAAATTAATTTTTGAGAAAGTATATTTAACTCAATTTGTATTTATCATTCTTTTAATTAATTTTTATTTTCCCAAAGAAGTTCAAAATTATAAAACAATTAATTGAATAGGATTCTTCATTTGATAAATTGGAAGGCATTACACTATTTAGACTCGCTCATTTCTGAAATTGCTCTTTAAAAAAATTTGTTAAATGTTTTGTTTTCATTTTATTTGCAACTACAGAGCTTGTTTTTTTTTTAAAAAAAAAAAATCTTTGTGGATTTATTACCAGTATTTGTGATGAATAGGAATCATTAAATAATTTTCATTCAATAATAATAATCAAAAAATAATTTTCCAAAATATGTTATTGCATTTTCCTTAGTTTTTTTCAAAGCTAAAGTATTAAAACTTCATTTATCTTTACATGGATATTAAAAAACAGGTTTGTCATAAAATTTCAAATTGCCAAGCATTTAAATAAAATAATAACCTCCACATTACATCAGAAATGAGAAGCAATAAAACACTTGTTTTTTAATCTGACCATTTCCAAGTGTGTGGTTATTCTATGCATCTTTCTCAATGCAAATGTATAATCAGAAATATCATTCTAAATTAACTGTTAATTTGTTAAATTTAAAGAAAAAATGTGAAAAAAGAAGCCTGAATTTTATTGTCTATCATCTATTAAAAAATAATTTTTGAGAATGTATATTGGACTCAATTTGTATTTATAATTCCTTTAAATAATTTTTATTTCCCCACACCAGTTCAAAATTATAAAAAAATTCCATTCCAAAACTATTTCTAATGGTATCTATAGTAGTTTTTTGCTAATGATAAAAATATGATCTTTTTATATTTTTGTCAAAACCAAATATGTTTTATATTTCTTCACTATTTAGTCTCACTCATTTCTAAAATTGCTCTTTAAAAAAATGTTAAATGTTTTGTTTTCATTTTATTTGAAACTACAGAGCTGTTTTTTAAAAATATCTTTGTGCATTTATTACCAGTATTTGTGGAAAATAGGAATCATTAAATAATTTTCATTCAATAATAATAATCAAAAATAATTTTCCAAACTATGTTATTGCATTTTTCTTAGTTTTTTCAAAGCTAAAGTAATAAAACCTCATTTTTTTTACATAGATAATTAAAAACAGGTTTTTTTTAAATTTTTAAATTGCCAAAAAAAAAAAAAAAAAGAAGAAAAGAATATTATTTAAAAAAACACCCCTCTACATTACATCAGGAATGAGAAGCAATAAAACATTTGTTTTTTAGTGTGCCCATTTCCAAATGTGTGGCCATTCTACACATCTTTCTCAATGCAAATGTAGCATCAGAAATATCATTCTAAATTAACTGTTAGTTTGTTAAATTTAAAAGAAAAAAATATGGAAAAAGAAGCCTGCATTTTATTGTCTATCATACAAAAGGTGATTTCATTTTTTGCTAATGATAAAAGTATGATCATTTTTATATTTTTGTCAAAACCATATAGTATGTTTTATATTTCTGCAACATTGTAGGAACGTCTAAGTATTAAAATTTAGAATCACTATTATATTTTTAACTCTAACATTGAGTTAAAATTTTTTAATTATATAGAAGCTGTTAACAAACTATTTAAGGAATTACTATAATCAAAAGATTATATTATTATTTGAATAAATAAAGACTGAATATGGTCAAATATATTTCACATAAAGAAAACAATTCACATCAGAATTAATATTTTTTTTTTATTTACTTAAAAATATCCTGTTGAATATCTGAAAATTCCATCACAATTTCACAATCCTTCTAGATAACTATACCCCATACGGTAGTGCCAGTTTTTTTAAAGTGGGGGCAATAAGTTGTTCCACAGAATGGAGAAAAGATACCGTAGTTTTACTTCGCTTTTTTCATTCTGTCGAAACTATTTTTAGTATTTAGCAATATGTAACATTAAATGATTGCTTTTTCAATATTATTGTAGCGCCAACCGATGCCTTTCTTGGCACACTACGTTACAGAAAAGTTTCACATGATTGGTTGAATTTCGTTTGCAAACAGTATTTCCGTCACTATCGTGGACATTTTCAAGCAGGTTAGAAAAAGTTGACGATGACGGAAAACTTGCTTGACCGGTTGCCAGAGGGCACAAATCGACAGCTATCGACGAAAGTTTCGCCGTGTGATAGGGCCTTTATGGTCATAGCCGCTGTTATTTCTTTGATCAAATGTGCATTAGCAAAATAAATTAATGCTACCTTTCTTGAAAACGATATAACTGTTCTTATGTTTTAACGATGAATTGGAAGAATGATAAAAATTATCTGGAATTTGTTTAGCAGGTGTCATACTGATAAGTAAACCTTAAAAAGATAAAAACATGTATCTCTTCAAGGGACTCGTATCAATGGCCCATTCTTCTTATAAGAAACAATGTTATCGATTTACCCGATTAAGTAATGTTAGAAAATAGAGCACTTGAATAAAGTACCACATAAATAAAATTCAAGGGTTTAGGAATTTTGATTTACAAGCACATCGATATAATTTAACTTCCTGTTCTCAAATCATCAAGTTCAGTATTTATTCAACCATATTTAGTAAAAATAGTTGACTTCATTAACAGTGGTGAAAGTAAAGATTAAATCAGGTTATTTAATAAGCATGTTAAAGAAATTGTTTATTGCTAAAATATAGGAAAACACAATACACATTTTGCCAATTTCAGTAATAATACACCCCGTCCTTAAAAAATCACGCGATTTTGAGAGAAATTTTACAGTCTAATTATAATCCTTTTGATATCAAGAAAATAGGCATAATTGTCACTGGAAATAAAGGAGAAACAAATCTTTTAATTAAAAAAAAACATTTGTAAAGAGTTATTTCAATTTAATGATATCTGATT
>JAOUZG010018182.1:0-11024 GCA_026289955.1 Argiope argentata | reverse complement strand
TGTTCACTTTTAGCAGTTCTAAACAAAGCAGGACAAATTACTATTCTCCCTGGAAAATCCTATTTTCATTACGATATAGAAAATCCAATATATTCTGAGCTTCTAAATTCCATTTATTGTTTGATAGAATTTGGGAAATCTTCAGCTGAGGTTTAATAAATTTTAGGAATTTTAGGAATAAAGAATAGGGCAATGGAAAATATAGAGTGGAATGTCATCAAGATCATTGCCACATCTACAGCTACAATTTTTTAAACGGAATCTTTTAAGATAATGTGGGCAAAGTCCATGATTTGTAGTTAATTTGGCTAGAAATTTATTGTCAATACATCTATTTCTTTTAACCTGAGAAAAGATATTGAAAGTAAAGCGTCCTTTTTCATTATTTTCCCATCTTAATTGCCATTCGTCAAATAGAATTTTATGAAGACGAGTTTTAATTGTTCTTTCAGATTCTCCAAGATGATAGTCTATTGCAGGTTTAAATGAAGCTGCTTAGGCAGCCAGGTCAGCTAGTTCGTTGCCTTTGATGCCAATGTGGGCTTTAACCCAGTGTAATGAGATACCGCCATCTACAAGACTTTTGACATCTTCTACTAAATTATTTTTTGGGTGGAATTTTTGAAGAGCCTTTAATACACTAAGGCTGTCCGTGAAAAGATGAAAATGAAAAAGAGTTTATTACGATTTTTCCAATTTAATGCTTGCCATATAGCAAAGAGTTCTGCTTGAAAAACTGAACAGTGATTTTCAAGCTTATACTGAAACTCTTCAATTTTATCTTTGCCCTCAAAAACACAAAACGCCGCACCAACTTGTTCATTTATTTTTGAGCCATCTGTATAGAAAGAATATCGAGTTGTCACTGTAGAAGCATCCCACTGTATCTTTTCAATCTTACTGGGGTGAACCCACCTGTTTTCATAATGGATCAAGCTAAATAAAAAGTTTTCTATTAATTGTTAATTTCTCATTTTTGTCTCTTTGTTTATTTTCCAATTGATTAAGTAGGACCTCCAACCTAATATTGCAGCATGAGTCTATTTTTCTGTGTGTTATCTATATCATTCAAAATTTCATTTGAGATTTGAATCAAATGAATATTTAGTGAAGCAGCAATTGAGAATTTTAATTCTGGTAAACACTTTTTTATTTCCATATAATTTGTGTAAAAATATTAAATTTACCTTTTTTTCTGTTATAAACCATAGAAAGTACACATTATATAGATTTTTTTCGAGATTTTGACATTGAAGAAAAATCATTATAAAAAAATACTAATAAATAAATAAATAGAATAGAACATACTTTTTTCATGAACATTTTAATCACCATTTTAGTAGTATACATATATATTTGTAAGTGTGTGTGCATGCATAGTTGAATTTTTATCATCCATACAGGACTCATCAAAATCCTTAAATTCAAATTGCATTTAATTTTACTATAACTTCAACAATTATTTCTTTAAAGTCTGAAAAATTCACTGATAATGAAATATATTTAACACGGTATCCCCACACAAGTTATTAAAGTGCTCATTAATGTCTCATAGATTAAAACCTGAAATCTTAAAATAGAGAATTATGATGAATAATTGACATAAGTACTGCAGCATTAGAGAATACTAAATGCCTGTTTATGAAAATTTGCTGAATTTTGAATGCATTCCCGGGTTAGACATTAAAAGAATTCTTTCAACGCAAATCTCCATTTTTATGCTCCATAATTACAGGTCGGATTGAGTACAAAAAGGTTTTTATTCTAAGTACAGTGAAAAGAAATACGAAAAGTAGAAAATATTTAACTTGATAAAAGAATGAAAATAAACTTTCATGTTCTTTTCAGTAGTGACTAGAAAAAGTAATAAAAATATTATATTCTCTACCTCAATTTTTTTAAAGTTCTTTTTTTTTTCATTTAAATAGATTTGAACGTCGTGCATGTCAAATGTAGCTCACTAATCTGATGCTTGAAATCATGGTAGCTTACTCAGGAGAAATATAAATAAAACGGCATGACACATGATTCAGGAGAATAATACAATGTCTATTCATGTGTTCTAGAGTGTGCGTAGTTAATTTTCTTCTACTTCTCTGTAATTTTCTTCCAACTCATTATCTTTCTACTTCTCTGTTTCAGTGTTGATGTTACAGGGAAATATGTTTCTGATTAAATAAAGATTATGTCTTTATCCCTCATTATATGAAAATTATGCTTTAGAAAGAAATTTTTTTTATTTATTTAATCTTATAGTTCAAATATAATTCATATTTTGGCTTTACAATTGAGTTTTACATGTTTTGTTTCATGAGGCGCAATCAGTTTATGTGTGAAGTATTTCAAGATTTCAAGCTGAAGAAGATAAACATAAAGAATTCAAACTGGAAAAATTATTTTTTCTAATTTTTTCAAAGGCTAAACATACTTTATAAGTTACCAAATAATTTTTTTATAAAAAAGAATAAAGCAACGAATGGATATTCTTTTAATTAATTCTATAGAAGAATTTTCTCTTAAGTTGTAGTAAATATTATAATGACCGATGAATATTAAATTATCAATAATAAATTATACTATATGTGTAAAATTAAATAAAAAAAATTACATTTGCTCTAGCATTAAATATTATAAGAATCGTAATTTTTTTAAAAATATTTATAATTCAAAATCATCATTCAGTTTTTTTCATCTAAATCATTAAACCTTTAGGTAATTCTATTGACTTTACTAAACATTGCATTGTATATACAATTTAATTTTTTAATAAACAATGTAAGATATTTTTACCTTTTCAGGAAAAAATAATAAATATAATTTTATATTAATTAAGCCCATATCTTTTTTTTCTTTCATTTTACTTATGGTATATAATATATATAATATAATCTTATATACGCCTATATAATATACTAATATACTCTTTATTTATATCTACTTAATATTTACTTTTTGATTGTAAAATACCTAAAATCTATTTTTTTACATAAAAAACGTTTACATTTTGAATATATATATATATATATATATATATATATATATATATATATATATATATATATCCTTACATTTATACATTTTTACAGCTTTTATAAAACTTTATTTCTATATATAACCTCTTAAATTAAATAAAATTGTTAGTTAACAGAATGCTTAGAAATTTGATTTCAGCTCAGACTTAACAACGAGATACTTGAAGTAAAATTCGTTTTGAAAAAAAGTTAACCTTAGGCTTGATTTTATTCACTTGGAGAAAATGCTTATTATACAGGCAAATGAAAAACACACACCTTGTGAAGTAATCATTAGACTGGTAATTAAAAAAATCTTTGACTGGTTTTCAATTATTCAAATTAACAAAGATCAATCAGTAGTAAAACTTGCTACAAACCTTTCAAAAATTATAGTTAATTATTTTACAAGACTTATTGATATATCAATTTACTTTACGGGAGATAAAAGTTTAATTTGTTTTTCTTTAACCTCAGGAAAATAATGTGTATTAACCCTGATAGACGTTCAGAGAGACATTTGCTTTCTTTTTTCGTTTGCCATTCAAGATCGATGTTTATCATCTACGGTTGATAAGTGCCAATATTTACGACAACTGTTGGCAAAGCAAACATCTAGGAACATCTTCACAATGCATTGAACATCTGCGCAGGTGGATGCTTGAATATTACTATGCATAATAGTGCAAATGCCAGTCAACACGCAGCTTCAGCAGAGTCACGAGAGCAGTTATATCCAATTCGGAATCTCATGATGTATTACTGAGCCGTGCATATTCAATTTCAGTCTCAAGTACCGATCATATGTGCACACCCCCTCGAACTGCTAACAGCCACCAAAATACCCCATAACTTCCCAGATGCCAACGCACGCAGCCTCTTAGGGTAACTATAGTGTGAGTTGTATTATTTCTTATTAATATATCTATATTATTAACAATATTATTAATTATCTATATTAATATATCGATATTTTTTATTATTAATTCTCTATTATTTCTCTATTATTAATATATCTATATTTTTTTGTAATTATGGAATATAGAATGATTATTAATGTGTATAACTATGTAAAATCAATACTTATTGCTCTAATGTTTGCTTGGCTGGAGATTTACATAAAGTTAACTTTTGATCGAGCAAAAACATACTAGACATAATATAAGCGTAAAGACTGAGAACACTGTCAATTTGACTTTTACAGATTTGAATCAAGGAATTTACTTAAATTTGTTTAGGCATGAGTATTGGTTAAAGTAATATTTAATGATTCGCTTTCACTTATCATTATATTGACTATAAAATGTATCAAATCAACAAATAAATCCTTAAAAATTGTTGTTTCATTTAAAGCTAAAAAAATTAAAAGACAAATGGTATTACTAAAGCTTAACGTTATTTTCTCATAAAACTGCAGAAAATGTGTCATACATGCCAATTTAATTACCATATCTTCTTAAACCCTTCTTTCATCTACCTTATTTGTGAAAATTCCTCCAATATTCCGCATAATAGTAGTATTAAGTTATTAAATAATGAAATATATCGCAATTGTGTTTAAAAAAGTATTTACAAGTTTCTTAAACCCTTTTGATATCGTATAATGTTTCAATAATATTAAATAGCAATGAATAAAACGTATAAATAATATAAAATTAATTATTGAAACATCATGCAGTAAAAATATAATCACATTTCTTTATTATATTTGTTTACTCTTCCAAAAATATCATTACGAGTATCTTTTAAAAAACAAAGTATCGAAAGAACTAGATTGAAATCTAGTATTTTAAAAAATCCAAAATATAAAAAGAAAAATTATCAATAAACTTCTATTTGTTTTTAATTAAGTTTATAAATAATTGAAGCATACAAGAATTTTCAAATCAAATTTAATAAATGTTTATTTTTTTAAATTTCAAGAAATAATATTTCATTTATCTATTAATTCACAAAAACATGAGTTTTTCATAGTAATAATTACGAAAAAAATATTCTTAAAATATTTTAGGTAATTGCACCGAAAGAAATGTTTAAGAAAACATAAATGGTAGACATGGAGTAGCTAGAAATAAAATTAATTATAATTCAACTGTTCATTTTTAGTTTTTTATTGAAAATAAGAAGCAATCAAAACATAAATATTAATAATTTTTTTAGTTTCCTTGTCTTTGACATTTGGAATAAGCAAATGTTAAAAACTGAGCTAGTAAACATTTTTCCATTCTCACATAAAAAAAAACTTGCAGTAAGCTTCTTTTAATTCTAAAAGAAAAATTAAATTAAATGTTAGTTGTTGAACTGATATGGGAGCTTATAAAATTTAATATTCATGTAGTAGAATAAAGAGTTTTACCATCCAATCCTTAACTGCTGCCAGATTTGGAAATTTCCATAATTGTACTTACCACTTAATAACATGTAGACATCAATTATTATTATAAACGTTGACAAATATTTGAATTATTAAATTGTCTATAGGAAATACACAGGAAATTCTGCAAGCTTTAATATCGAATGCTTACCAGTTGTTAATCAAAGTCGAACCTGTTCTGAAATAGTTACAAGATTCTTCCTTATTACAATGTATAGTTCAAAATGACATCCATTTAATATTAAAGCAGTTTAGTGGAAACTTCTAAGAAAATTCTACGTGGGTGTTTGGAATCTATTATTCTTCCCCCATTTTAGCAGCTCCGCGTTTTGTTCACCAAATTTTATCAAGCTTACTACTTGTCGAGTCGTTTCATCTCGCAGCAAATTTCTCCCAGGCATTTATTAAATTTTAGGAAGATATTTTGATATGTCAGGCTACTGAGGACAGACATTCTGTTGGTGATTATTAAATTTGTGTAAGCCTACGATTCGAAGCTATTGTTATTTCTTTGATCAAACCAAAGCAGAATGGAATGATATTATTCACTGATAAATAATGTATCTCTCTCTCTTAAGCATACACACATTTTGCAACAAGTTGACAAAAATATAACTTTTAAAATGAAGATTTGTGCATAATTATTTTACATTTCTTATGCCCGTATTACGATACCTATAGCAGAATATATAAGTGTTTAATTTATCTAGGTCTTGGATCCTGATTTATTTATTGATTGGTTGATAGATTTCTTTTTAGGGTACAGTAGTCAATACTGACCAAACTATGTAAAACTTAAAACCAATAAAAAAATTACATAAAAAGCAGCAAGGAGATGCAAAGTTAAATGAAAGCAGAAATGAGAGATAGAGAGAGTGAAAATGGAAATTAGGACAAAATGAAAATATATATTAAATATTACGCGTGAAATACATGTCAAGTAAAAATGGAAATACATTAACATGGTAAAGATTACCAATTAAAATTTTCAAATTTAGATACTCTCTATTAATATATTTTATTCTTAGAATATGATATTTAGGGCATTCACATAAAGTAAAAAAATTATGTTACTACTTATTGCACAAATTGGAGCTGTATCCGAATGAAGTAAATGCTTGTGACTGAAATAAGTATGACCTATTCGAAGCCTTGTGAATATAACACTGACTCTACGACTGAGAGAGTCAGCCTTAAAACCCGAAATAGATGGCTGGATGGAATACACTTTTGCAAGTTGCCATTCCTAGGTTTGCTGCCATATGGAGCTAACATAGCTTTGAAAATTGATTTAAATCTTCAAATAGGACGAATGTTTCTTCATCTTCATTTGAGCAAGCTGTTTTTGGGGTAACATCACTTCGATCTTTCCAGGAATATCAACATGTCCATGAACCCAACAAAGTAGAATATTAAAACTGCTATCCAGATATTTAAAAAAATAATTTTACTTTACTGAGAACAAAAGAAGGGCTTTATCTGGATTCTTTGTCTTGTTCTCAATCTAGTGAATGTGGTCAAAATTATAAAGAATTCATTTTCCATTATATTGTTGTTGTTGTGACTAAGGGCACTTGCCGTGGGCAAGCCCCCGCTGATACGATCAGAAGATTTTAAGCCTAAGAAATGCGTCTCTCTGTTTCACACGTAGCGCCATCTAGGGTCAAGAGTACGACTTAGCGACTCACACGTCACAACCCTTTTTAGGGGGTGGACTTCATTCATGCAAATTCATTCATCCATCTCCAATCATAATTTAGACCTGGAACAAAGAACGATCATCTCTGACCCAGTACCCCCAGTGGTATTACTCTCGGCATGGATCAATTTGCGACCACGAACAGCGCCAGCCACCATTACACTAGGGGAATCTTTTGGCTGGTGAGCTTCGAAGATGTAACCTAATGAGTACGAGTCCAACGCTCTACCAACCAGGTCATCATGGCCTTAATTTTCCATTACACTCGGGGAATCTTTTGGCTGGGGAGCTTCGAAGACGCAACCTAAGGAGTACGAGTCCAACGCTCTACCAACCAGGTCATCATGGCCTTAATTTTCCATTATGAAATACATCAAGATTAGCTATATATTCCTGACATGGCATATATTATACAGAAAAACCTACTTGAATGGTATCATTTTCCATTATAAATCATACCATTCAAGTAGGTTTTTCTGCACAATGTGTATCATGACAGGAATGTATAGCCTGACCTTGGCATATTTCATTGAGATGTAATCAGATATACAGGCGAATGGCTTTAAAGTATCCGAACACTTTGAAAACGCCTATTGTAGCCAAAAATGGCATTTCAAAAAATTCTTGTATAGACATTCTTTGAGCTATCAAAAACAGGTTTATTTTTAACTTTGCGTATATTAAAAGGCCAGATATTAATATTATTGAATTGATCGCCGAACCGAATGTGAACATTTTAATAACAGGGATTACCAATTTTTAGATTGAAAATTTGTGTAAACAAAAATTTAGTTAATTGAAAATGCTTTAAAATGCAAAATGCAATAGGCCTCTGAGAATATCAACGATGATTAGTGGACATTTGTAAAGATGTGTTTGTTGAGATCTGAACCTCAGATTAGAGACATTCATATAAGTAATACATTTTGATGAAGTTTTTATAGGATTACTGAGTATCCTTAAGGTTATTGGGGAGCATTCTAGTGCAGTTAGGGCATTTGTTGAACTCGATATGAATCTAGGTTGCATTTCAAGCCAAATGCCAAAATTCCCAGAAAAAAAATGATTAAAAACGGAAAATTATCAAAATCTGAGGAGGAAAAAGTTATAATCTATAAATTTCATGTATGTACACAAAAAAGTATTATTAAAACGTGTTACTATAGACTTCCAATGCAATTTTCTCAAAATTCATGTTATTACTTTTTCTCATTAAAAATCATATACCACGAAATATAATTATAAGATTACAATGAAATGAGGTGGATTTTATATGTTTATTATTTTCTACAAAATGAATTAAAGAATTTAGATTGAGTAATTTTATTTTTAATTTCCTGCCTATTATTTGAACAATAACGTCATAAATTTTCCAAAAATTTCATAATAAAACTTATTACTAATATTTTTTATTATTTATTGTTATAACCATACGGTTGAAGTTCATTCTCTGGAGAAAACTATGTAATTTAGTTAGGTATAAATTTTGCTCGGATGAGATTCATAATTTTTGATTTATCTAATTTGAACATTTTAAAGAATTTGCTTAAATTTACGCTATCTAACGCCAATTTTCAAAAAAGTTTTGTTTATTTCACTTTTTGACATCCTATTGATATTTTTGAATAGTATCAAAGCCAGAAATATAATTAAAATATACCAATACCATGTTCTTTTTTTTAAAAAAAAATGTTCCGATAGTGGTCGTACACTTTATAGAAATCCTTTCACATCATAGTTGCTGGCATTACAAATCAACTGAAGTTTAATCATCAATCTTATTCTTCCTACTTTCATCCATCATACTACTGTTTTGCCTCATAAGCTAGAGGATAGTATCTCATAAGCTAGGGGGGGGGGAGGTATAAGCATTCATATTAGCAAAGTAAAAACATAATGATATCATCATATCGACTTCTTATCCATATGGAATTTAGTCTTTGTTAGACTGACTATTAGTAATATTATTTTATATATATAATATCTAAGAAATAAGTAATTAATAAAAATCTTCAGTTATCTCTTTTATCTGAAGTAATACTAATAACTAACTTGCAGTTTGCTTTCAAGGAATATAAGGCATTGATGCACAGAAAGTTTGTTTAGCTTTTGGGTGTTTCCTGATTTTTACAAGAAATCTGAAATTCGAGAATCTTTAAAAATATTTTCATATTAGAATGTTTCCATATTTCATATAGCCAGAAATTTTATTTCACAACTTCTAAAATACATTTTCATCTAATACAGTTTTAATTAGTTGTTAAATTTACATTTTTTTTTCATATTGTTTAAATTTGAACGAGAATATTTATTACAAGAGCCATTCATTTTCCGCAACAAATTCTTGGAAACAGATTTATTATAACAATTTATAATTTGATTGTTCAAAAATTTTTGAATATAAAAGTATATTTTCCTGGAATATAGCACACCTTTTAAAAATTTTGTATCATGATTGAAGAAAATAATCTATCTTATGTAACATTTTTTTAAAAAAAATTATATGCAATTCAGCCTTTATATCCGATTGAGAACAGATAAAAAAATAAAATAAATTCATTTTCATTCAAGTTGAGAAAAATAAGATATGAAAAGAAAGTTTCTGCGGACAACTTTGGAAAAATCTGTACTTCATATTTAAATCATTTATTTCACAATTCCTTGATATTATTATTTAGTTTTCATCTGGAATCTTTTTAAAAAATTTCATAACTCAGCATTTCAAAGAGAATTGGAAGTTAATTCAAATATTGAATGAAAATATTTTTAAAAGCTTAAGACTCTTTATGATCAAATATCAAAAATAAAGAAAAGAAATTTATTCATTTAAAGATTATTCAGAATAATTGTATCTTCAGTAGAAATACCAGTGACTCAGAAATTGCATTAGCTATATAAGTGTTTAAAACTCTGTATTCAAGTGAAATAACTAATTTTGTAATTTTTAAATGTATTTTCAACATATTTCTTTATTAATGAATAAACATAATTATAACATGAAATGTAATTATGACGTGAAAATAAAATTACAGTATTGCTCAAACAGTAGAAAGAAAATAAGTTAAAAATTACTTTAATGTATTCCCTGACGAAGAATATATGCTCCCTTAGAACAAGTTATCTAATTAATCTTAATAAAAATTTCTTCGACATAAAATATAAGATTATTAATCGTCAGCACGATGAAAAAATTAGACAACTTTAAAATATAAAAGATAAAGTATGTTTTTAAGAGATTGAAGATGTTCCGAAATGAAAAATGAAGCTGTTTTCTACTTATATAGCTGAGAATAAATGCAAAATAAGTAAGAAGTGAAAACTATTTAAGAGGCGTAAAATGTTCTGCAAAAATTTATCAAAATTTATCGAAAGGTGGGTTATTAAAGAAACCACCTTTAAGAAATTTCTGACTGTATTTTTAGCTTTAAAAGAGCATGGTAATTTTATTCTGAAAAATTGAGTTTTATTATGAGTATTCTCAGTTTATTTTATTCTTTTCCCTGAGTCTGCATTTCAAGAATTCTTGACTAAATTTAGCTGATGTTGGACACGGAAACTAGTTAAGTTCAATAAGAAACTTCATGAAACTATAATAGTGTAGAAATGTATGGAAAACAACTAACATCATTAATATCTAAAATATATTTATTAAGAATAAAAAGATAAAACATTACTAAACTAATATAAAACTTATATAAAGATACATGAGCTTGAGCGATACGTCTTACCATCTCACTGCCTAGTTCTCTTCTCTAATAATGACGGTAAAGTGTCATGTGATTAATGACGCAACATGATCAACATGATGCAATACAGGATATGAAATATCTTAGCGATTCCCACATCAGCCATCATGAGTAGCCGGACGACCTCACCTTAAGGCATACAGTACATTAAAGTAAACATACTATAATAAAACAGTATATATATATATATATAT
>JAOUZG010018178.1:0-20783 GCA_026289955.1 Argiope argentata | reverse complement strand
ATTTATAATATGCTTAAAGCTCAGATATTTCATATGAATGATTAAGCTCAACACGCAGGTTAACGTAAAATTACTCTTGTACAATTATGTAGTTTAATTAATGATTTTCTAATTACAAAATATACGTTAATATAAACATTTTGTAAATTTAAACCAGAAGGAGATAATTTAACCCTATGAGAACTAACTCGTCTGAAATCGTCCTTTCCCAGAGGGGCGCTTTGAGGAGATAAGGTAAATTTAAGATGTGATAAGTATTTCATTGCCGGAGCACTCTATACTCGCTAAGGGGGAATAATAACTTTTACAGTGATTCATGATAACCTTTTCAAGACGTACTATACCTGAGTAAGAAATGACTCGGTTAAGAAGATTGGGTTTTTTAAAACATTTTGTTACAATTTCCAGGAGTTTTACAGGTTTATTTAAATATCAGACATCAATATTTTTTAACATGTTTGCATCAATATTTTTTAACTTGTTTATTAGTTAAAAATTTATTTGCGTCCTCTTTACGTATTTTTATTGAAAATGATTATTCAAATTTTTTTTCGAAATTACTTTTCTCATATTACAAATCAACTTTTCTAAGTTTATTGCATTACTGCAAACTCCACTTGGATATAAAATAAAAATTTCGACAATTGCTTTTTATTTTCTCGCCTTTTTATACTTAGCACAATTTAGATATATATATTGACTGCTAATGAAAGTAAATTGCTGTATAAAATTTAGAAATAAAGAAAAATTTAACTTATTCAGTTTCAATTTTAAAGGATCTTATGTGAAAATAATTGAAAAATTCTGAACCGATTGCTGAAACGTTACATGCGTACGAAATGTACAAATAGTCTTATAATCTTATTTATCAAAAACTCAGTTTTATACAAATACAAAAATCTAATTTAATTTAAATAATTAATTATTTTGTTAATTCAGTTTCATAAAATTAATTGAATAACATTTATTATGTTTAAATTATGAAATTAAATAGAGAACATTAAATTTACTTCAGATATTACTTCGAGCTTATGTAAAAATTCTACAAGAATCTGTAATTGAATTTTTATAAGAATAAATGAAAGTCTCATTTAGGGAATTGAAGGAAATAATTCTTTTCGACAAAATATCGTCTGAGCACTCCACCCTCTAATTATGTACTTTATCTATTAAAATAAAAATACATTTTCCTTTAATCAAAGAAATAAAACAAGATATAAGTGTATTAAGATATATTTTATTGAATTATTTTTTCAGTTAAATAAATGTACAATGCAGAATGCAAGAGATTTTTAACAAACTTAATTTTTTTGACTGCTAATATTTAGTTATTTTATATGTTTTAAAATTTATTTTGGTGAAATAATAATTTTTATTAATGCTTTTTTAACCTTTCAATTAGGTTCCTTTCATTTTTCTGAGCCAGAAATCAGTTAATTAATATTGTAAAAAAATCTGCAAAGTTTGTAAAAATATTATTGACTAGTTAAGTTCGTTTTTCTTTTATAAATAAATTTAAATTATTTTATTGATAATTATGAAACTAAGTTTGAATTTTCAAGATTAATATTGTTAAAATATTTTCCGTTCTTTATACACTTCATAATAATTTTTATATGCTTTTTATAAAGGTTAAAAAAATAATAAAAACCCTTAATTCTAAACTAACTTAAAATCTCAATTTTATCATTATATATTTTCATACTTCATGAGAAAATACATTTTTAGAAGAAAAAAAAGGGGATTGAATTTAATAATATTTTATATTTAATTACTTTACCCTTATTTTATTTTTAAAATTTGCTCTTAATTCTGTACCAAACATAACATGCAAAAAAAAAAAAAAAATGCTCCTAAAAACATCGAAACGCGTGTGAGAGCAAATCATACCAGTTCTATGGAGCAAATAAAAAAAATCAAATTAAACAAACCCCTCCTCCAAACTACAAACGACAACCCCGTGGTTAAAAACTGACCACGCATTGCAATTATAGTTCAGTAGGTCTCCTCGTCCTGAGTCTGTGGAGGAAAAGACGATTTCATTGTGTTTCCGTCCGTAAAATTGGCTCAGGCGGGCTTCCTTATTGTTCCCCTCGTTCTCAGAGACCCCGGCTCGGGTCTTGGAGGCATTTGAATTCTTACGCTTTCTGGGCTTATCGATTTAAAATCGTTTATGTATACACTTTAAATATGGAGAGTACGCTTAAAGTTAAATGACCGCTCAATATAAGAAGCCAGACAAATCGATAACATTCTTATAATCATGTTAAAAAAATATTTTGGTGATTATTTTCAAAATTAAATTATTGACAGAGGCAGCGAGTTTTTTAAGGATTTATCTTAATCTCTAAAGTAATAAAATCAGTCAGTAAATTCAAATGTGCAGAAATTTAGTTAAATATTGAAGAGAAAATGCGAATGTTTTAAAATCATTTTTCAGTTAAAATACGGACTAAATGTTTATAAAGTGTACAAAAATTTCAGATCTATTGCTTGGATTCTATCTCTTTATTATTTATATACTTTAAAAAAAGGAGCAAATATAAAATCGAAATTTAAAAAAAAATATTTAGGGGATATGCGTGAAAGTTGTACACGATGTAAGTGAATCATTACTGGACCACATATCCAAAAATTAAGCAAAGAGAAGAAAACGTGCCAGCACACACACGCGCGCGCGCGCACACACACACACACACATCTATATGTATATATAATATTATTACAATTTCCGTTGCTTGATACTCAAAATTACTAGGTGGAATGCGCACAAAACTCATAAGGAACTAGCGATATTAATGTGTGTGATCTCTAGTTGAAATGCAGGCTTAACCACGCAGAGACATTCTGGCAATAATGCCGTTGAGCCTTTATTACTGCAGTTATGCCCTTTCACATAAGGTTTGCTGGAGTTCGTGGTAGGAGCTTGGTACGGTGCGATATAGAATCAATCATCTTAACTCATTCCGTATATGCTTTAATAGGATTCAGGTTCGGTGATCTAGTAAGCCACGTCATATGTTGAATAATTTCATTCTCCAAATAATCCCGCACCATTATGTGAGTGGGCGCAATTGTTCATTAATATGCCGGTGGTTTCCTATTGCAGCGATAAAACGGTGTACAAGAGAGAGTAGGATTTTGGTTGTGGTATTGTACAGCAGTGACGGAGCTCCCTGCGAACAGTTTTGGTTTGGTTCGTACGTACATTGTGATGCTACCTAGAAACTTCTATAACAGTTACTTTTAACATTGCTTAAAGCTCGACAGTGTGTCCATATAGAGACTGAAGACTTATTCCGGATGTTAAATAAAACTCATTCGTAAAATGTTCGTGATCCAACAGTTCTAGTATCCGATTCCAATGTTCACAGGAACAATGCAGCCATGATCTAATTTGGACAAAGGCGCACAAACTGCATGCATTCGTACGAAAGTCGGACTTCGTGCAATGTACAAGACACAGTTTGGTAGGATATGTGTTTTCCAGAAGCAACTGAAAGCTAGGACACTGTTAATCTTCTCCAACTTCAGGAATATTGCAAAGATAAAGATACTCTGACGATAATGTCATTAACGAGTATCTAGCTCCATATCTTTTACTGGTGTTTCTATCCCTTTTTAAATGGTTCAGCTGTCTATGAATGGCACTGAAATGGTACAGCCAGTGTTCATTAATAGCCGATTGTCTTACACAAGCTTGAAAAGTACCGGTAATTCTCAAAAGCATCTGATCGTGCAAATAGTATCTCCTACTCATGCTTTATACTAAGACTAACTTGAATTTTGTGGAATTATCACTGCATACGAATTGATGTATGGTAAGCCCTTTTATACGATGTTCTGGTGTGACCTTGGGGTTGCGGGGTTGTTTGTTATCTATTTGCATTCGTTGAGACAACCTGTGTCCCATATGTAAGTAGTGTCTTTTAATATACTGTTTCGAATGGAAATCTCATTTTTTCGTGTTTGTTGCTTATTTTTTAAGCAGAAATGTAATTATGTGAGACAAATTGTGTTCCTTTTTTTGTATTTGACGAGTTTCTCAGACTTTTAGAATACACACAACTTTAAAAAAATGCAAATTAAAATCACATAAGAAACTATATATATTATAAATAAATATAGTTTCTCACGCGATTTAGATTTTTTAAACCTAAAAATCCTAATTAAAAAGACATTCCTATAATAAAGGATTGTGTTAAAACTATCATACTGAAAAAGAAATGGACAATATACTCATGAAAGTGTAAACATTGTATTACTATTAAAACAATTTATTTTAAAATTTTATTTTATTTAAAATATTATTAATTATACCATGAATGAATTAAGACTGAAAAAGTAAGTGAAGGTCTTTTTATGGGCTTTTGGTAGTGTAACTAAAATTTAGACAAGACATTCTGTGGTTGACCTTTCATCTTAATCGCACAATCGCAGGAAATCCCCTGATCTTTCCAAAGTTTCATTACAGTTCTCTGCTTTTTACATATATTTTACTGAAGTAATTCTATTTTGATATTTAAATATTTCATTCAAGCAATTTTTATATAAATGAAGAATTATTATCTTAACAAAGTATAGATTTAATTTTTTTAAAGTAGAGTATAAATAAATATTGCAAAGTCAGCGAATGATAAAATAATTTTAAAAGTGAACAAGCTTATAAATGTCACTGCTACGAAAATTTTATAGATGAAACTGTCCAAAAAATAATTACCTTAGAATATTTTTCTCTTCTTTTTTTAGCCTAACATTTTCTAGAAATGCGTTAAAAATGTATGAACATATCCATAGAAAAAAATCTTTTTTTAACAATCACTCTTGAAGATGATTATACAAAATAAGATTATATATATTACGGAATTTTAATTTAATGGAGTAATTTAAAGTTGAAGAACCGAAGGAAAACAATTTATTTCATTTTTTAAAACATAAATGATCTTCTAAACTTAAACATCACAGAAAAAAAACTCAAAAAAGCCCTAAGAAACTAATTACAACTTAGAATAAAAAAAGAGAAACTTCATCTTTAGGTCATTCCATTTCGATCATTATTTAGCAATAATTCAACTCTTTTTTTTTAAAAAAAAGGATGGATGGCTTTAAAAAAAGTTTTCCTCATTTTCTTAAGTAAAAAAAGAATTTCATGCAAATGATATTAGTTTAGATGCTAATTACTACGCTGTTCTGTAAACACAGGCTAGCAAGACAAGAGTAATTGCCTTAATACCGATTAGCATAAAAGATTTATATTATAAAATTAACTACTCCGTCTTAATTGCGCTATTATTACAACCAAAAAAGAGAATTCTAGGTTATGGAGCATGTTTTGAAAGTATTTTTTGTACCTTAATAGTATATAGAGTAAGAAAATTTACATGGAAAAATTTAATTTATATCAAATGGACAACTTCATTTAAACAACAACTATATACCGAACATTTTAATAGCAATTGTTGGTTTTATAATAAATCTTTGAACGATCATTCTTATGAAACAGGTTTGGTTTATATATAGTTTTATGCTGAATACAATGTATTTATTTTAAATTTATTGTACTTAATATATTATATTAAAATATCTACCTTTTTGTGTTTGATTTGTGGAAACTAATTTCTGATTTTTATAAGCGACATTATCATTTAAAAAATGGCGAGTAGTCTTAAATTGTGAATGTGTAATTAACTGCAAAGAAATATTTCACTTGTTTAAGAATCTTTTGGTTTTTGTAAATATAATTTTTAATATTTGAAATAATAATACCATAATTCAAGAAAAATTCAGAAAAAAAAACTAATTAATATAGTTCAATTGTCAGAATTGTTTCGTAATAGGCACCAATTGCAAAGGCATATTACTTGATTGATCCTTTATAAATTGTTCCTATAGCACCAAGAAATATTTTGTTTCATTTGCCTTTTTTCTTTAAAGTATTGGGATATGTATTTATTTATTTTCATATTTTTTTTTTTAATTTGACTTAAAATTTTAATTTTTGATAAGTCATAAATCAGTAGTTGGTGTAAATTATAATATGTCAAGAACCAATAGATAATTATTACTATTATACAACAAAAGAAAACAACAGAAAATTAGAAGTAGGCAAAAAATTCCATATTTTATCATAAAATCATATTATTATAATTTAAGTTATAAGCGTTCGACTTAGCAATATATTGATGAAGATTAAAAATATTATAATTTTGTTAGATGAAAATTAACAAAGAAGTATTTTTATATCATAGTGCAATTAACTTAACAAAAATTAAAACATAACTATTTTTATTCTAATAAATAAATATAATAGAAAATAAGTATCTTCATCAAATTGTAATGAAATAATTTAATATAATATACTAATGACAATACGTAGAAATCTTACTCCTGATTCTGTAAGTCATTTTATAAAAAAAAAGTTGAAAATTAATTCATTAAAATAAATAAAATTAAAATATTTTGATATTTTTTAATCAATTTAATCCTTTTTCCTTCATCCTTTCAGTTTGATCGTTTTTTGATAAGCCAAGCATTTTGCTTACAAGATGACAAATATCATCAGGACATCAACATTGTTGTGAGTAAGAATTTTGTGATCTTGTACTAATATTATTACAAATAAATAATTATCATCAATATAATAACATTTGATTTTTAAGAATTATTGCATTTTATTTAAAAAATTTCTTATTTAAGAGCTCTTACTTTTTTCCGATTTTCTTTTGATTCAAACAGTCTTTATTGAAAAATATTAAGCAATGTTCAAAATAAATTTCAAACAGCATGAAATATCTTCTGTTTGAATTCAATAATAATAATTGTGACATTTGCTGATAAAATCATGACACTTCAATATTTAGATCATTACAATAATAATTTAGTTGTTAAAAGTGAGAATTTATTAATTATTTTAGAAAACTCAAAAATTATTCTTAATGATTATAAATTTTAACAGAAAACAAGATGCATTAAAGAAATATTTTCAGGTTTTAAGGGCATCATCACTTTGATGCATTCTTTTTAATTTTCACATAAACAGCTATAATTCTTTTCTCAATGGGGTCTCAAAAATAAATTTGGGCTAAATCCGACCCATTTAAACTACATTAACCATTCTTTATTACATCAAAGTGGCCCGTTTTAAGCAAGTTAATTTAAGGCTACAAAAGACAAATTGCTCAACTAAATCTTATTTAGTAAAACATGAATATTTTCCTTAGTTAATTGGAGGAAAAAAATAATGTTTCATTAACATTATCTTGAAAGATCTAGGTTTCCTCTCTTCATCTCCAAAACATTAATTCTTCTGGAAACTGTTTCCGAAAGTAAAACAATTTGCCAAAACTTATTTATTTGTTTTCATCGTAATATCTTGTAAGGGTTCATTATTAAGGTACTGTATGGAGGAATTACTGCCAATCAATATAAACCTTCCACCTCGCTATTGTTTTGCTGGGGGAGGGCATAGAACCTGAACAAAAGCAAGAATATATTTTCCATAAGCTTGCCATCACATCCTAATCCACCATTAAAATATCGTTCTTCCTACTCTTTTGCATATTCGATCGCCAACCGCGAACTCAATCACCTGTTAAAAATAGAACAATACTTTTGTGTATAGATATATGGCAACTCGCCTCTGAAAAGAGCTAATAGCTACGTTCGCTAAACAGAGTTCGTTACCGAAAATGTTTTCCCTGGAAAGAAAAATTAGCTGCATTAGAGATAGTTTCATCTGAGTTTTCTTTTTTTTTCTCAGTTGTGAGTATTTTTACAATCTAATTATAAATGTGGAAAAGCTCTAAAAGGGAGGAAAGATAAAATAATGCATACGTTGCTGATTCTGAGTTAAAGATGTGTACATATTCCCGTTCAGATTTTAATGTGTTTTTATCGCTTAGCCAAAAACCTCTTGTTTCGTTCATGGTCTTTTTTTTGTTTGTATTAGATGGCACATATTATTTTGTCTCAAATTAAAATTAATGAAACTGAAAGTGTACACAAAAAATAAAAACCCGACCAGGTGATTTTTTTTATTAACCTTGGCTACATGTTTTATTTCTTCTTTACTATAGTTTGTTCCCTTATTTTTAAAGTTTTTGATATTAAAATCTACAATTATATTAAAGTAATAAAGAAAAGGTTTTAGTTTTGTAAATTATTATTTTGGCATTTTCCTTTTCATGTAACTCAGAAAAAGATGCAGGGAATTTTATAAGCTTTAAATCCATTTGATATTTAAAACAAAGATTTACAAATAAAAATTTATTTTATTATGGAATATTATTATTCTTTTATAAAACAAATGTCCCTTTTGGAAAAAAATATTGAAAATATATGCATAGAAATGTAACAGTATGTAAAAATATTTATTATATAATATTAAACGGTGCTCATTACGTTCATTTGCGTAATAATATTATATTTAAAAATTCTATAGTCTCAAAAAAAGTTTAATTTAAATGCTATAATTAAAAGTATAAATTTAAGAGAAGCGATAGTTTCTTTAAAATGACATCTTTAAATTGACTTAAGTTAAAAATTGAAAAGCGTAGTTTCTGAAAAATTTACATTATGCCTATAATAGTTTAAATTTTTAATATTGTATATTTCGGCGTAAACACAAGACTAATATTTAATAAAAGACTAATTTAAAGACTTTATATATTTATGAATTAATTATTTGTTATAATGTAGTGTTTTCTTTTTTCGTACATTCCTTCATCGAAAGCATTGTATATTTGCGGTAAGGCATATACATGCATGAGGAAGTAATAACCGATCCATCTGGTGTAAGAAAAATTGACAAATTTTGAAATATATATAAAATTATATGGCATTATGATATGTGTGTTTATATATATATATATATATATAATATAATATAATATTAGCGAGAATTAGGATACTTATAACTACACGTTTCATATAAAATCAATGGTTTTGTAGTTCTCCTCATGAATATCTATTTAAAACCAGAAAAAGTTACATGTAAGAAACTTTCTAAAATACTATCCAATAAAATTGTTAAACTAACTTTCTCTAACCTGTATTATTTGGTTTATTCGCGAGAATAAACGCCAAAGATGTTCAAGTTTTTTAAAAAAAATATTTTTAGAGTAAAATGCATAGAGATGTGTGTTTCTTTATACAACGATTAGAAGGAAACAAGTATGTGTGCAATAAAAGCTTGATATTGGCTAATAACTATTAAGAAAAATTTCTTTGACGTGAGCCATAAGAAAGATTAGAAAGAATTAAACTCATTGTTTTCAGGTTGTAAAAAAATGAGATATAACAGCAATTTCAATTACAAATTACATGCTAAACTCTATTATTTAAAGTATTAGGTTTGGGGACTATTCATTTTGCACACATTCGAAATTTAGGGCAAATTTAGATAGGAATTTCCAGTATAAATTTTCTTGATTATGGTGCATTTTGTGCATGTAAAAGTGCAGACTGACATATGGTCAAATTCCTTAAGGTATTTAGTTCCCAGGTTAAGAAGTTAAACAGCGTATACGATAAACAAAAATTTCATCTAGTTATCTATATGTCGCAGTGTTTGTATATTCAGGTGATGAGGAAATTAGACACAGATTTCCGGGGATTAGGTTTTTCTGAAAATTGTATGCATATCTGAAATTCTGTTGCTAAGACCATTTACTAAATTCCAACTATATAGCTGTTGAATTACTATGTTCATAGACAGAGAGATACACGGTTATAAATCTAATTTTTTTTAAAAACTCAAGATCACCTGAAATATCGAAATTATACAAAATCTCAAATACTCGAGAACGTAAAAACTTGAATAAAGAGTTGTCCTTTAATTGTAAATGCTCATTTCCGAAAAGGATTAAGCAGTCTATTAAGAAAAATCTTTCCATAAAAATGTTAAAGAAAAATTATAGTTTCTTTTTATATGCTGTAATTCAATGCTATTCTCTAAATGCAATCTATGTATTTTCCCCTCAAATTGTTTTACATGTACAACTATTTCATTGTCAAATTACATGCGGTATCGTATATACTTTAAACCGTACAAAAACTATGACAACGATTTTGCCATCTTTTTACAAAATTCTTTTAAACGTCCATTTCAAGAAATGTGAATAAAAAAATTAAAACTTTTACTCTTTTAACTCTAAACACAAAAACGAGCAAACTATTTTAAATTTTATTAGGTAAGATCTATATCCAATAATCTGATACAATTTTATTTTCAGGTAAAAATTATTAAATTAATTTTATCTTTCTTCGTGCACCCCTTGGAACTATATATAGTGAAAATATAAGTTTCTATTTATTCACGCTATATTCAAAGAATAAAGTAATCATACTATCTTGCTATTTCAATAGAAAGCCTTTTATACCAGTATGCTTCTGAGCATAAACTTTAACTCTCTTTGTTTCAGAATTGTATGTTATAATTAGAAAGAGAGTATATATAAAAAAATTAAAAATTCTCGTTTGGATATCAGAATTGAAAATAGTCCTGAAAGTGCATCATTATTTTAACGTACAAAAATGTTCCTAATTTGTTTTCAGTTTTTATTTATTGATTTTAATGGCAAATGTACTGTACAGTTTTAATTTTTCAAAAGAATTGAAAATAACACAATTAAGGCTTTTAATGATTAAAAAAAAAAAATTCGGAAAATCGTTTTAGCCTAATTTAATCGAAATCATGATTGAGATATGGATTGAAAATAATTTAAAAGAAATTACTTCGAAAATGAAATCAAAGCTTTTAGTAGATTGTGAAAAATTAAATTAAAATGGTTCTGAGAGGAAAATTTAAAGAACAAAATTAGAAAAAAAATTCTTATAAAACATGAAATGTTAAACATGGCTTTATTGGAAAAAATGGTCTTCAGCTTCCAGAATATTTTTTTGAGTAACTGTAGATACAGAAAATTATTTAAAAAAATTAAATACAATCGTAATTGCAAATAATCGAATTCATTTATAATATTTTGACGGATGAAATGCTTATTGTTTTCTAATATTGGGCAAGAAATGGTAGTTCAGTGAAATATATATATATTCCCTTAAATTAGAATAACTTTACAACCAATTGAATTCCACGACCATATCTAAATTTCTATCGTTAATAGAAGAAGATCCAATCGGATAATGTTTTGATTCTAAACCTTTTTTAAGAGATATAAACCAGGGTTATAAAGATATCACTGTTTTGAAGAAAAGGCTTGCCTGGTTTTACGATTGTGCAAAACTGCATAAATTTACAACTTTTATGAATTAGTTAATGCATTTTCTGATATTGTTAAGTTTTGAAGAGTATTTTTTTCAGCTAAATTGACTCATATTTTTCAATAAAATTTTATATCGGAATTTGTATTAGAGAATCGATCTATTTTTTGATATTTATCTTCAGACGATATATAAAATAACCAATTTAAATCGGACTCTTGAAACCAATTATAATATTAAGTAGGATTATATAAAAGTAGTCCCAAGGACAAGGCAACAGTCGAATTTGCTAACATTCTCAGCAGTAAAGTGTTAGCAACCTGATTAAAATTCATTTGATTACTGATAGTGTAGGATTATTGAAAATAGAGCAGTACACGATGGAACAGCGTGTTTTTATTGTGGACAATATTTCAAAAAAAAATCAAACCTGGCAACCACAGTTCAAAAATGTGAGAGTTTGCGTTTATGATCCTGTGACTTAATCCCAATGTATGTGTGATGAACGTTAAATCTGTCGTGGTCTCAAAGTTCTCCATGAGGAGAGTTATACCACTGTTGGTACAGGGTCAGAGTTTATCGTTCTATCATATCTAAATTACGATCTGTGGATTAATGAATGAAGTCTGCCTCTTAAAAGAATTTTAGTGACGTATGTGAGCTAGTAGTCGGACTGCTGTCAATGGGTGCTCAGGGATCCCTACTCTCAGAAGCTACAGCACCCCTTCTTTCGTTGTAAAGATAACACGAGAACAACAACAATTGTACTAATGTAATAAAAAGTAACTAAAATATTTTTTTAACTTCCTAAGTTTTTCCTAGCTACCTAATTAGAAATTGGTCTTAATTTTTTTATTACTTTAAAAATAATCAGGATAAAAAATTTCATTCTCTAGATTAAAAAAAAAAATTAATCCATAAAAAAAATCTAGTTTAAATACACGACATAAAATATTTGATAACCGTCTGAGGGAAATATCAATCACCAAGCAAATTTACATGTTATTCCTAGTACAAAAAATAAAAATAAAAATATGCATATGTATCATTTCTTTTTATTTTTTATGATAAAAACAATATTAATCTTATTTAGACACATATTAATTAGCATTTATTGCATAAGACTGTGAAATACCCATTTCATTTAGGATATTCACAGAGGTGTACCCCATCTACATTCGGCAAACCTTTAATGTTCCTCTTTTCTAAATTTATCTGCAAAAATACTATAAGATAAACGTATAGTAAAAACATTTTGATCATATATTTAAAGTGAAACAGCTGCATATTGATTTAAATTTCGGTCACAATGGTCTTGAGATGATAATTTGAGGTATTCCCTATGAATTACATAGAAAATAACAGAAAAATAAAAATCAAACTTTCTTTCCTCTCATTATCGATGTCATTAGAAAAAGAAAATTAGATAATAGTAAAAAATATTCAAGAAATCGTTGTTTCAATCACAACAAACAGAAGAATGTCAAGATTAAATAATGCTTGTTTTATATATTTACTGTTACGATTCTTATTACATAATAGTCGTGAAAATAATTGTCAACACTTTGCTGCAAGAATAAGGGCACATTCAAATCTTTCATTAATTTTGCAATGATATTTATTTTGATAATCGAATTTTTTTAAACACACGCAAATCAATATCTTCAAGTCCAACGCATCTATTATCAATTGCATTACCTTTACAGTGACTCGAACTTTACAACCCCCCCCCCCAGTTACCGTCATATATATATTCCAGTCAGTATCAGAAGAAAAAGGAAACAATCAGATAATATTTTGATTCCGAAGTCATGCGTTAACCCGATTTCAGGAGGTGTAAGCCAGAGTTATAAAGCGATCACTCTTTCCCCAATCTTTATCTCCGCCGTGAAGCGATCTGTCTAGAGCTTCCTTGCCTTCACTAGATAAAGATTGAAGCTAAAAACGCGATCTGTCTTTTTATCAGGTAAAAGTAACGCAGATGCCACACAATGCAAGGCCCAGAAAGGAAATCCTGAGACGCATGGCACCGTAAAATATTTCTTCCAACCGGCTTTCCAATTTATTTTGGGATCGAGGTTTTGTTAGTAGTTTTTCCCCTTTTCACCTCGGAAACTCTTTCCACTTTCTCTCCATGGGAAGTAGCAAGTGGTGGATCTTTTATGGGATATAAATTCTACGCCTTGTTTTGAGAAACGTGTAGTTTATTTTGCTTAGTCATGTCGGTTTTTTTTATTCATTTGTTTTCGAAATATTCGTTAAAGTTTGAAATGTGAAGTATGGTAGTTAAGAATAGATAGATTGCTTTTGGAAATGGGTCCAGGATATAAGTTGTGGGATAGAGGATGATATTTTGTGTTCCTTCTAAAGATAAAATGGAATTTATATAACGGCGGACCTTCTTTTTATATATTTTTTTTTCAGAATTACACTGTTTTTCGGTGTATTTATTTTGAAATTTATTCGAAAGTTTTAAAATCAAGCTTTTATTAATTGTTCAAATCCTTTAAAAATTCATAAGAGCATATTAAAAAATTTACAGATATAATTTATGTAAATAGATATCTTAAATCATCATCAATAGATTTCTTTAGTCACCAGATTTTCATTTAGTACAGGATAATAGAAGAAATAATTTACTTTCACTTTTCTTTGATGGAAACTTGTGCTTTAGTTAGTAATTAATTATTTTCTAAAACACGTCAATGTATTTTAGATGAAATTGCATTGAATTTAATTTATAAGTTATTTAACATGGACACACATGTATGAATTGCTCAATGGAATTAAATTTTTTATTCCTTCAACAATGTAATTGATTTCAGATACATTTAAAAACTAAACACCGATGAATAAAAGAGAATAATATTCTAGACTTTAGTGTGAATCCTTATAGAATTACAATATTTTAGAAATGGTTTGTTTATCATTAAATTATTCTTTTTAAAATTTCAACATGGTATATAAATATTAACTAGAGACGATAATCAAATGATTCCTCTTGTTCATAGTCTCTGATTATCAAGGGGTAGTTTTTCCTTAGATGCAATAATCTCCTTAAGACTTCTCCGTTTTGTTTTGATTTTCATCTGTACTTTGAAAAAAGTGTAAACATGAACACATACGTATAACAAAGTTATTCTTTCTCAAATGTTTTGTTATTTATGGCGTCATTGACTCTAAATCTCTGAAATTATTTTTAATCTGAATAATGCAAAAAAGAATACTTAAATAGTCTTAAACTAATATTTTAAGATAGTATATTCATTTTTGTTTAATTCTAACAGTTAAATAGTACAATTCCGTAATATATGAATGACATATTAAAAGATGATTAAATTTTTCTTATCATATCTTTCCAAAAAAATTATATCATTTTAACATTTTAATATTAATATTATTGGTAGCTACATGTTTTCCAGAATATATTGTATTTTCAAAAGAAATGCATGTGCTCTTTTAAGACTAACACGAAAAATAACATTGGAGTCATTTTATTATAGTATTCAGTCTATATATGTTATCATAATCCTAGCTTATCATAGTATTCCATGTCTGTATATGCTATCATTAATCCCAGTTTATAATAGTATTCTATGTCTGCCTTTGTTATCACAGTCCCAGTTTATCATAGTATCCCATGTCTGTCTATGTTATCATAGTTCCAGTGTATCAGTATTCCAAGTCTATCTATGTTATCATAGTTCCAGTGTATTAGTATTCCAAGTCTATCTATGTTATCATAGTCCCAATTTATCATAGTTCCAGTTTATCAGTATTCCATGTCTATCTATGTCATCACAGTCCCAATTTATCATAGTTATTCCATATCTATCTATGTTATATCTATCTTTTATCATAGTACCAGTTTATCATAATATTCCATGTCTGTCCATCATGTCATAGATATAATTTATCATAGTATTCCATGTCTGCGGTCGATTGAGGAAATCCATGTCTCCAGTTACGGACTATATATAGCAAAAGAATACGAACACAAATTATTTTAATATTGCTGCATCTAACGCTGCTCTTAAACCTATGAAAATTATTCTTCTAAAAGGCATGCTTGTATGCATACAATCTTAAGAGGATGTTGCTTAGTGGAATTACTCTTAACAATGAGAGGTTATAAAAACCATTTCCGTGGTAGATTGGAAGATAAGATGATCAAGTGTCTCTCTTCAACTCTATATGTTTTTGTGTAGAATATTATAATAGCACAACATTTGATGCTCAAGAATTTTAAGTGAAGTATTTCTAGGGAAAGGATAAAGATAAATGTCTTTACTTGGACGATAATTTGAGCTCATATATGGCCCAGTTTATCAATTATTTCAAAGAGGAAAAGGGTGTTTTTTTTTATTTAATGGATTATTTGGAAGATAATATGTAATTTTCTATAGCACGTTTTGAATGGCAGATTTTTCAATAGCATATTTGAATGGTGCTGTAAAGTAATTCTTCCTAGATTACCTTACAGCACCAATCCTCTCACCAAGACTATATAGAAATGTAAAATTTATTATCATAATACCAGTCAAATTACGGCCATTCCGTTGATGGGGCTGTAAATTTGTGTAATGTGGCTACATTATTTACAGCTTGGACTATTCTCGAAATCAAAGATACTATGTTTACCGTTAGTGCGTAAAAGAAATATAGCAATAATAAAAGACATACATTAATCAAAGAGATAATCGCAGTTATTTAATTAAATTACTTTTGCTCGTTTCTTTCTGGTTATGTATGTGAAAACATCTGAAAATACACCGATTATAATTAGAGATAAAATAAGTTTCATGATTATGTTCATTTTTTTAATTATCGACACACATTTTCACAAACTTCTGAGATTACAAAATAAATATTTTTGATATTCACAGAAATGTATGATATTACTCTACTCCAACAACTTTTGGAAGTTCTTGAATTTATTTTATTATTGTATATGTTTCATATTTATCATCAGAAAATGTCGAAATCACAAAATAATGAAACGAAATTAGTTTTAAATGGGATGAGAAATTATGGTTGATCTTAGAAAATATTTAGTTTACAAAACAAAAACATATATTTTGTTTTGTTCGAACTTATTATCTTGTTGAAAACTGATAATATGTTAGAATTTATAGATGAAATAATCTCAGAATTCACAAATGTGTTATTCAGAAAGATAAATGCAGTTGTTTAGCTGGATTGTTTTAGACCGTTTCTTTTTGGTTATGTGTGTAAAATATGTGACAATACATCGATTATCATTAGAGTTAAAATAAAATTCATTAATGTGGTCAAAATTTTGATAAACTGCGCACACTTTAACAAACTTCTGAGATTACATACATTAAAAAAATATTTTTTAGTTCACAGAAATGAATGAAATTATACAACATCAATCACATCCGAAAAGTCTTGAATTTAATTTTATACAATTATATATTTCAAATTTATTATCAAAAAATTACAAAATTACAGGTTAAAGAAATGAAAGTAATCTTAAATAGATTGAGAAATTATGGATGACGCAAAAATATTTTGTTTTAATGATTTATGAAGGAAAAACATCAAAATATTTTATGTTAAGCGTTTAAAAATGGATTGAGGTAAAACGTTAACAATTATTCTTATACCTTATTAAACTATGATACTGAAAGACATTTTAAATAAAATTATTTTGTAAAAAATATACATTATTGAAAAAATTAAGCGAAACAGATATTAATAAAATGATTTATCTAGTAATTAATTACTATTTATTAAATAATCAATGTATTTCATTAAATTGCTATAAAGGCGAAAATCTTAGTTGTAAAATTATATTTCTGTCTTGTTAATTTGTGAAATTAAAAATACTTTTCTTTTTTTAGAAACTTTAAATCATTTAAAAGCCTGTGCAGATTTCATGAATCAAATTAAATTATTTAATAATTAAATTAAATTACATAATTATTGAAATAAGTACCGATTTAAATTGATACCCTTTTATTTGAACTATTGACAGTGCCACTCTTTTATCGCATATTGATTTTCTTAATTTAAAAGTTTATTATTGAGGGAGTACCTTTTACAAAGAAAATTTAATAAAGTCTAGTGCTTCAGCAGAATTGCAGTATATATTTTCTTCAATATTCTTTATCTATGAAAAGGATTCTTCATGAAATCTCTTTAATTTCGTTTCTGCTCTCCTTTTTAAATTAGAATGGTTTTTTTTTCACATGCTTTAATTATTTTTTTATGATATATTTCAAGTTCTCAAGCGTTACTTTCTCAAATTGTGTTTCAAAAAAAATCATACAATAATTATACAATTCATAGGACTCAGAAATTAAAACTAATGTATATTTTCTTAGTTCGAATTTAGTTTGAAAGTAACTTAACGTAGTTACTTAACCATAGAAAAAGCTAAACTTACACGCTTTATATTATGGAAAAAGTGAATTTTATATTATTCATCATTCAAATTCCAGTCTATTAAAATAAAATATAAGTACAATTTATTTTTAATCGGAAAATTAGGTTTCTTATCTGAATGATAAATCTCTGAAATAATTTTTTTACAGATATTTCAAACAAAATTATAGCTTTATTTATAAAACTATTTTAAAAAGTAGATATTTCCTGAGTCTAAAGCTATTAAAAAGAAAACATCTTGTATTTAGAGGGCACTAATGCTGTTGCATTCAAAAAGATATAAATAAACCAAATTACATATAATTTAAAATAAAATTACAAAAAAGACTTATATGGTATTAAAAAAAACGGAAATGATGAATCTTGGCCTGGAAGCTTTATAAAGGATCACCTTCAGGGAGGGGTTGAAATCAGGAATTTTATCAAGAAGTCTGACTTTTAACCAATTACCGGCCCCTCGTAACCTTTAAATCTTCTGAAATTGTGGTGGGTTTTGAAAGTCAAGAATTAATATCAATAAAGCAATTAAACTAAATTTAGACAATAAAAAATATAAGTTCGAAATTCGAAAAATTGAATCAACCCACTGCAAAATGGAATCAAACCAAACACCTCAAAAGTATTAAATATAAAACCAAAACAAATCAAATAGGTATAGAAACAAAGAGCATGGCAACTGGATGTAAAATTAGTTCGCCTGATTTTGTGAAGAAAACTAAATTTATCACTGCAAACAAAATTACTAAACTAAATACAAATGAAATGAATTTGAATCAACATCTTTAACTTTTGCATTCAATGGTACCTCTTAGGCACCATTTAAGACCGTGCATCATTTTGACGTTTTATTTATTTATTTTCCAATTTTGATTATTGAAAATACCTACAGAAATGCAAAAAAGACGGTGAAATTCCATTTTAAACACACACACACACTCAAATTTGGAGCAATAAACAAACTATTTTATATTAGATAATTATGTATTGAATAAATTTAGACATGAATGAATTGAATTGAGTGAAAAAGGTTAACTGTATCATTAACAAACTTTTAGAATTTTTAGTTATTTTCTTATTTTGAAGAGCAGCAAACCTAACCGATGTGAAGCGGTTAATGCCAACAAATGATGTAAAAAGTCAAAATATTTAGACCACGCAGCTTCAGTTTCCTGGTGGTAGAGTTTCAGATTTTTTTGAATAAATTAAATTCATCAGAGGCAAATATATTTCAGTTAGTATGGTTTTCAAAATATAGTTTATCATTGTTGACTTTGATACATTCGTCTTTTTCTAAGGAAGGCTTAATAGCTGTTTTTGTTCGTAAATTTTTTATAGTTTCAAAATATGACATTTAAAAAATACATGACATTGATAAAACAAAATGTGACATTTACTAAATATCCTCAACTTTATGTTTTAATGTGAAATTAAGTCCTTTTTTTACTGTCAAAACTAGCGACATTTAAAAATTTTAGAGAATGATTTTTATTTTTTTTATTATTATTTCATGTTAATCTGCAAAAGATTGCTATCTTTTTGAGATATAAACTGAATAAAATGTGAAGAAAGGAAATTTTGGGTTTATTTTTACTTCTTTACCTATAAAATAATATTTATCTTCCTTTTTCGATAATCATTCCAATTTTCTTGAAAATTAATTATGTATAGTTTTCGCCCTGCTTATGTTTGATTTTTTTTTCCTTCTCGAAATGTTTGGATTCTATTAAATTCCATTATCAAACAATAGCTTTGAATACATAATAATACACCATTGAATAATGGTTAAATCATATATATTCAGCCTTTTTAATCGAAACCCGCCAAATTTCTAAAACTTTATGTAGGATGCACCATTAAAGAATGAGGATTATGAAAAAGTACCCATCTGTCCATGTAAAAAAATCGCCTATTTCATAATTAGTTTTTTTTTTTTTAAATTTAACTGTTTGAGTGTGGCGAAGCACTATCGCGCTTCACTTCACGTGCGTCAAGAATTCTTCCGCACTCAAAAGGTTAAAATATAGTTATATAGCTGCATTTTTTTTTCATTAAACCATTGCAGTTTTCTAATTTTTAAAATGAAACTCCGTTTTGGGACATTTTCTATTAACTTCTTCTGCATCTTTCTAGAGGATCCGTAAATACAGAACAAATAGTGTTGTTAATGTAAATATTAGTAAATAACTTACTAATATTTGCATTAAAAATCCTATTGAAGTATAGAATTATGAGAATAATAATGTAAATTACTAGCATTGCACCTTTTGGAGACGGATTTTTTTATTAACATCTTTTGTATAATGCTAGAGGATACATAAATACAGTACAAATAGGGTTTATAACGTAAATATTAGTATATAACATTCTAATATTTACATTAAAAATCCTATTGAAGTATACGATTTTCAGAATAATAATGTAAATTGCTAACAATGCTCCTTTTTGAGATATTTTTTTATTAACATCTTCTGTATCTTGCTATAGCATCCGTAAATGCAGTACAAATAGGATTTGTTAATGTAAATATTAGTAAATAATGTACTCATATTTACATGAAAAGCCCTATTGAAGTATAGGATTATAGGAATAATAAGGTAAATTGCTAACATTTACATTCCTATTGAAGATAGAAATGTAAATGTTAGCAATTTGCATTATTATTTTCATAATTTTTTATTACTGTCAGTTTAAAATGTCTATTATTTAAAGGCTCTATCTAAGTCAAAATTTCTGTAGTTTAAACAAAACAAAAAATCTTAAATACAATGTTGTATATTTTGGTAGAAAAATAAATGAAACATTAGTGTAATGCTAGTGAATAAAATGCAGACTTTTTTTGTTTTTATAAACAGTTTATTGACCTTAGTTCTCCCTGAAAGGGATTAGCAATCCCTTAAGGCGAGACACCTAGAAATCTTTATTTGCTGCAATATTTGGATTAATGATGAACTTTATCCCCAGAGTTCTAGGCTACGATCAAAATACAGCTTTTTTCCCGGATTCTGGCACACAACAAAGCGATAACTAAGAGACATGATTCCTATCACTGATTACGGCTCTAGGAGTAGTTTATCACATTTTATGTTGGGCACTGCTTTTTCCCGTTCTCCCTCTGAAATCACTAAGTAAAAGCCTGGATTTACTACCTGCTT
>JAOUZG010018169.1:0-15848 GCA_026289955.1 Argiope argentata | reverse complement strand
TTTTAATAAAGTGTTGCCATTGCATTTACAAAACCTCTGATTAAAAAAAATAAGTTAAGGACTGCAGCCAATAAAACCTAGAAAAATGTAATTTTGAGTACGCGATTATATGAAATGAAATAAATAGGAAATGGGATATTTTTTCAAACAATAATTGTGAGACAAAGTTGTTTTGGATCGTTGGCAATACTAAAGTGACTCATTCGATGAAACAATTAAAATGAATGAAAACATAATTTAACTTGCACGAGTACGTGGTGCTTGACCGTTCAAGAAATGATGTTCTGATATGATACTTTGAAATATGCATGGCAGATTTCATTTTGATCTTTTTTATATTAAAAAAACAAACAAACAAAGGATGCACTTTTTTGTTTGTTTATTTGCTTAGGTTGATTCTAACCCAGTAGTAAGAATAGTTTCTTTTTAGAGTTTAATTTTACTGAATGATTAATTTTTATACATGTAGCTATGAATTTTAATTATTTGATAACTTTAATGATAAAATGTAACTAAAGAATGGAATCTTGACCCAATATTAGGCTTCTCAAATTCTGAAACTACTTCGGGAAATTAGATATTTCAAATCTATGCGCCTATAAATTATGCAGGTATGCGCAAAAATTTATTTTATTACACACAAGACATTAAAAACAAGCTGTTGAATAAGAAGACTTCGACTTACCTTAGCGAACATTTTCGATTTCTTCTTGGTGAGTTCAAGAAACTGAATGAGTTTTGTGCCGAACCAATTGCAATTTATACTCTCAATTTTCCAAGGATTTCTAGTAGTCGAATACGTAATAGATGGGAACTTACTCTTAACACTTTTGTTTATTTCAATGTCTTGACCCCAACCAACTTGTTGCCACACCCGCTTTACATTGTATATAATACTCGTATTTGGATGACAAGAAAGAAATTCACGAGACTGACCTTAATAGAAGTAACTTACCTTCCTTAAAGGCGAAAATCAGCGAATTAATTTACATCAGACATGCAAAGAATGCTTTAATGTTGTTTTTGATATCGCATTGTATTTTCCGTGTTCGTGCACGCAATGGTGCATGCGTTAGTGCTTGCGGACATTCTTATCAATGATTGATTTTCTTATTTTTGTTGAAAGCTCTCTCTACTACAACGTAATAATACGTAATATTTAAACGTAATAATACGCTGTTTGTTGTTACTTATTGCACTTGCCATAGATAAGCCCCCTGCTGATACAGCAGCATATTTAAACCGAAAGAAGCGTTTCTTGTTTTTGAAGTAGCACCAATAAGGTCCAAGAGAACGACTTGGCTACACACTCACCACATTTGCTTGCACAGCCCCTTTTTAGAGGGGGGGCACATTCAAACAGCTCACAGATAGCTCACAGGAGAACAACCATGCCATAACCGGGACTCAAACCCGGGACTCTCAGAACACGAGGAATAGTAATACTTAATATATATAATAATAAAAAACGTAATATATAAATATTGCGTATTACTTTTTTAGTTTTCAACGCCTACAAACCAAGCCCTACAAACCAAGCTATCGCCCTACAAACCAAGCTATTAGGGCCTAAGAATTGCAATTACAATAAATAATTGATCCAAAATTATATTAGCTTTGAATTTCCAAATCCAATTGAGGATTCTAAGCCAATTATGGCAACGAAAAATGAGAGAATTTTCTATTCCAGTTGGGGTAACACAATATATATTAGAAATTTCTAATTTCTTTATTCTGTATTATTTTATTTAGAAAATATTTCAAAAGGAATCAGAAAGTCCGATTAATTAAGAATGTTTAATTATAAATGCACCAAACTTTAAGAAAATAAACAGAATCGTTTGAAATAATTGGTCGAAAACATGTTAAGTCTTGCTTCATTGGTGTGGGGAAAAACAATTTGAATTCGTTACTTATTTGGCGCTGGGGAAAAGAAGAATTTCGGAGGGAAGTTAGATTTAATTTTATTAGTTTAATTACTAATAAAAATGAATGAATTAATATTTGAAAAACTGTATAAATATCTAGTACATGTTTATAAAAACTTGCTTGAATTTGATTGGATGAATAAAAAATATTTTATTAACGATTGAAAATTTGAAAATTATCTATCTATCTATCTATCCATCCATCCATCCATCCATCCATCCATCCATCTCAAATAGTAGGAATTGAAAAATACAAGATATTCAGATATATTCTAATTAACATTTTAATTATGTTAATAATGTAAAATGTAGTTGACTTTTTCAGAATACTTTGTTCAGGATATTGATAACATTTAAAATCAAATTTAAATAAACAATAATTAATAAATACTAAATTAATAGGACATATTTAACAGGCAAATAATTTCTTTAGCTTGTTGATTTTAGAGATATATTTTTACATTTTGTTTAATCTGCTTTTGTTTAATAATTAATCATTAAAGAATATCTATTTTTAAATACATTAAAGAAAGTTTTGATTAAAACTTTTAATGTTTTTTTATTTTTTAGTCTAAATATTTTTCATATTTCTTTATCATATGGTGGGACATGGAGGAATGAATATAGATACTTAGCAAGGTTATTGAATAGAAAGTACAACTAAATTTAATCTTCGTGTTTATCGGAAGCTAAAAATAACGCTTTAATATTTAAATACAGCAATATAATAAGTGTTCAGTGTGAATATCTCCCTCCCAACTAAACACAAATGGAACCCCTCAAACTTAAATGTGGAGGAGGTGACATAATTCATTTTAAACTTTTTTTAAAGCAAGTTGTAGTGGAACAATATATTCCGTAAATGCGGGACTGCTATATTCCAACTTTGACGCCTCCTGGTGGCTTAAAAGAGAGCTCCCGCCAGAGCGAGTCGGACTTTCCTCGAATAAACTGCTAAATTTATCTTGTCCCATTAATATGCTTTGTAACTGTAAATGTTTAATTGCTTGTTTTTTTTGTAATGTAAAACTGTCTATGTTCATTAAATGTTTTAAATTAAAACTACCCGAGATTTATTCTTTTTAAGTGCTCAGACAGTAACCATTACAAAGTCTGATATGACACTTTGAAAGGTTGCAGACATGTTTATCTTTTAAGTTCTTCAACATCATTTGGTAAAGTATGTGCACATATAGGCTGTTACTGAACAATTGTAGCTATACTGAGTTTAGATTTTCATCTATTATTCTTGGTTTCTAATGAACGAGAACTTTGTTTTCTTTAAATAGCTCTGCAAAATTAGAATTTCACTTATGAATGACTAGTAGAAGTATGGAATGGACAGACAGCGAAAAAAAATATATCTAGGATAAAAAATGAAGTTTGTTCATACATACTACTCCAACTTATTTTCTTGTTCATTCAAATCACACAGTTTATGACACTAAAAGTACGTGAAACTTCTGTAAATAAATATGCCACCATTAATTTACATGTTTTGCTATAAATAAAGCAATCATTTTATTAACAAAGAATCAGTTTCAAAAATAATTCTATTATAAAAAATTGTCTTATAAATTTATTGTTTCAATGAAAAGGATTATTTTTTATGAAAATCTAAAATTTCTAAAACTATATAGACTTGTAGGGTGCGACCGGAGAATCACCCCTCTGCTTGGCGATGTTTGGTGAATTTAGAAAAATTCGCCAACTCTCCACGCTCTAGCATATTGATCCTGGGAGAAATAAATCTCGCCAAGATGTATAATTTAGGAAGGAAACTTGGCACCTTGGCGAAAAAGGGGGTGATTTTAAGGATCAACTTTAGGTGCGACCGGAGAATCATTCCTCTGCTTGGCGATGTTTGGCAAATTTAGAAAAATTCGCCAACTCTCCACGCTTTAGAAACCCGATACATGAAAGTTTGACATATTAACTTAAACATCGAAAGATTTATATTGGTTTTATCCATTATAATTATATTATTTTCATATAGGAAATTAATGTAAAAAAAAACAGCAATGAAAAGAGTTTTGGCCAAATGAAACATGAATTCATTCAAAACTTTTCGTAATGAATTCAAACATAATTTTAAATAATTTTAATAAGTTTTTTTCAATGTTAATTGTATATGTAAGGTCCGTCAACTTTAGTACCCTTCTTGCCGAACGTGGAGAGAGAAGAGTTGAGAGAGGGGTATGAGAGGTGAATCCGAGAGTGAAGTGGATCTGGGACTGACGACGAGAAAGATGATGGAATAGTTTTGTGAGTCTTTCCCTTTTTGTTTTGTGTTTGTGTTTGTGTTGTGTCCGGTATGTGCAGTGTAAATAAAAAAAATTGTGACTAAAACTGGATGTGATCACTGTCTCTACAGCTCCCATTAAAGAAATCCTACGCAAAAAAGAGGGCTCTTACATTATATCAAAATTGAATAATATATTTGGAATCATACGCTCTGCAGATATTTTACAAAGGTAAATTTCATCTCTCCATATTAAATGTGAAGGCATGAATTAAGTAGTTATATATACTTAAAATAACTCTCGTTGTTGATATCATAAAGGCATTCGATAAGTTTTATGACTTTCTAGTTAATGGAAATTTGTGACAAATATAAACCTTAGAAGCGAAATTTTGTGAAATGAAATTCTAAGTGTGTAGCATTAAAAAATGACATTTTTTAAAACTGAATAAAATTTGTTAATTTGTTTGTGTCACAAGATCCGAGTAGCCTCTTTGCCGTTGCAGTTTTAATGTTGAACTGCAACGTTGCCCGGGGAACACCACGTGGAGGTGGGCTACTCTCGTTCCCCTGCCGTCATCCGACGACAGTCTTCGAAACGCATCAAGCAACAGACGAAAGTTTCTTTTTTTTAAAAACCATCATGTCGAACTCGAAGACAGTTTTAGACAGCATTCGGTTGACGAAAACAGCTGAGATGTTAAGCCGCATCATTTACTGCCGGTATTGACCAGGCAAGTCCAAGGTCATGTAGTCCAAGTTCAGGGAACACCACAAGGGGGTATGCTACTCTCGTTCCCCTGCCGTCATCCGACGACAGTCTTCGAAACGCATCAAGCAACAGACGAAAGTTTCTTTTTTTAAAAAACCATCATGTCGAACTCGAAGACAGTTTTAGACAGCATTTGGTATACGAAGACAGCTGAGATGTTAAGCCGCATCATTTACTGCCGGTATTTAGCAGGCAAGTCCAAGGTCATGCAGAGTTGGTAGACTGCATATGACTCAACAACTGGGACCCCAACGGGAGCCGTTCTGGCTGGCAGGTTTAACGCACAACACATTTTGTAGATCATGTAACTGTCTACAATGGGAGTAAGGACCTTTGGTACTTGAATGGGAGCCAGTCGTGCCGGTAGCTCCAGTGCCTCACAGATCTTAAAGACAACATAAGAGTGAACCACAGGTACGGATTCGACTCTTGGCACAAGTCGATCGGATGGAACATCGACATTATCATCACTATCCAAACCGAGATCCATAACGAAATCTCCAAGTGATGGAAGGTTGGGAACATGAAATGTGCCATCATGTCCCTCATCGTCCACAGGACGATCAATGCAATGATGACCGCAGCCTCATTGGTAAGCTCTAAAGTCGTAGAAAACATTGCTCAGCAAATAAAACGTTCAAAGGTCAGTTGCAAAACGATAAATGAATTTTAATGCAAAGCAACAGAATAGGAATTCATTGTTTCTTCTATTACAATGGTTGCCTTTTTAGCTTTGTTGGATATTTAAACAGTTATATTGCTGCTCACAACAATTTAAAATGTGATTGTTGGGATATTTTTTGTGCTTTAACTGTTGAAATAGAAATCTTTATTAAAAGGATAACAATTGACTAATTGCCAAAAACAAAACGAGAAATTTAATGTAAGGGAAAATTGAATTTTTAATTAATAATTTCGTTATTAATATTATTAATTTTTGTGATGCTAATAAGTATACGGAGTTTCATTGGCTATTAATATTAATAAATGAAAAAAAAAACACATAATATATAAAATATACCATTTCCATTTCACTTGATATGTAAAATAATAAGCATCCTTGTCCCAAACATGTATTGACCCAGGAAAATTTTAAAAGAATGATTTGAGTTCAATATGATTTGGGATCAGAGCTTATTGTAAAAGTATGAAATGACATGTTATAACTGAAGATGACATTTCTCCCCTTTTATTTTACACTAGCCGTCTTTGACGACCAGTCGGTTCGCCAGTATTAATGCCGACTAAAGGGTTAAATCAATTTTTTTTATATAACTTTGTCTCATAATAATTTTTTCAGCAAAATATTTTTAAACTTTGAATTTCGATAATCATGTAATTCACTTATACTATTATGTAGGCCTTAAGCATTCCTATCTTTGAACTTCACATCTCTCTCTGATTTTCTATCAGTGCACGTAAAATTCAGTTTTAAATTAAAGTGGAAATGATGAAACTTCAATTAATATAAAGACCTCCTTACTCAATCTAAGTATGTCTTTAAATAAAACTAAAGACTGAAAGCAGAGTAGTCCGACATTGATGTTTTATGTTCAATACAGAAATTGAAACATTATAATTTTTTTTTATAATTCATAAGATCTCAAGGAATTATTCTGTAAAAATTTCACAGGTTAATTGAAACCTTCAGTTTTAATTTTATTTTTAGGCGTATATAAATGCTCTCAATAATAACATTTTTTTAGATTTATAAACATATATAAAAAAATATGGTTTAAATTTCTTTGTTCTTATAGATTCAAATTTGTGAAATATTCTTAATATTTCAACTTCTAAATAAATAAATAAACATTTCTATCTTCTTCTAATCTGGCTGATTTATTCAGTTCTGAATATTGCAAGTTTAGAACAATCATCATTTTCATAATCTAGACCAATTATTCTAGAGTAACTCTGATTGGCTTCTTTGATATCTTGATAAAGTGCTCTAAAATCGCCAGTTTTTATCGAATAGTTATATTGAAATTTTCATAGATCGATCAGCTTTGATGATTGATTTTATTCATTGGAGTCCCACTTTTTTTATTTTAAGGATTTATTGTTTCAAGAATATTTTGTTAAATATGATTCACAGAGCAGATGATGCATGTAAAAATTTAATTCATCAGCATTTTTTCCCCTCAATCTACTAATTATATATTTTACTTAAACCAATTGTTAAGAGATTTATGTCTCTCCCAAAAAAATTAAGAAATTAGATGTTGTCCACCGATTACAGAAGATGCCTTGTAGATATTAAGCCATATATGCCTTAAATAAAACTGTTTAATTGGAATAGTAACATATGTATAGTAAAATATGATAGAAAACGTTTCCATCCATTTATTTTCCAAAAATATCATGTTTCATATTTCTTTCATTTTATACAGACACGTGCCGGAAACGACATTTTTATATGTTTAATTTGGAATGATAGTTGATTTATTTTTTCTCATTTGAGAACATGATACTGTTTTGGTTAGAAGGATTTGATGCCTCCGATATATGCGGATAAAAATAGTTTTATATGCTTTTACAAATTTTGCATTGTTAATTATTACGTATGCTTGTTTGAAAGAAGATGCGTTTTCAAATAGCTGATCTTTATTTATCAGTATAGCTTTAGTATTACGTATGGTTCGTTGAAAGCAGATGCGTTTTTATTTCGCATGATTCATTAAAATGCGGAGATAAATTACAATCACGAATTCTTTGATTTGCCCAAAATATCTTCTTCACATATGTAAAAGTAACATTTCAAAGCTTGTATTATTTTTTTAAAAATTTAAAAAAAAAGAATGCAAAAATATTTTTTTAGTACTATTGATTATCAATTGCTTTTTGTTCGTCGTTTCTTTAAAATGACGTCATTTTCAAGTTCGTTTAAGATTTCTTGCTTTTAAATAATTAATCTCGCTCTCAGAAGATTATCGTTTGGTGCTTTTCTAAAAACTCTTTATCAGTTTTAACTGTCGCACTTTTGTATTATATTTTTTAATTTGTATTTTTATTTACTTTAATTGAGTTAATAATTTTGGTATTGCAAAAGATCAAGAAAAATTTTCTCTTGCATTTATTGTTTAAAAAATATCACATTTCCTATTTATTTCATTTCATATAATCACGTGACGAGAATATTTCTCTGTTTTATTTTTCGTAATAATTAACTTTTTTTAATCAGAACTTCTGAAAAAGTGATAGCAACATTTTATTAAAAGTTGATTTTTTGGAGATCCTCGAGAAGATAAAATTTAATTTTTATTTTAAGCGAAATAAATCGTTGAAAAAAAAACGATTAAATTAAATGTTTAAAAATTCATTAAAAATAGAGCTTTAATTTATAAGTTAAAACATGAGTATCATTGAAAAGCTAAATTTAATAATTTCTAAACATAACTGAATTTTTTTTCCCAAAATAAAATTATATTCATTGGATATCATAAAAAACCAAAATCTAATGATTAATTTAAAAATTGAGATTTTATTTTAGTTTTTTCTGCTACGATTCGTGTTAAAGTTAAAAAACAACAACATATATAAAAATACTCATAATTATTTCTCTAATCACAAAAATTATATATTCTGTCAAACAGGAATAGAATTAAAATCTGAAAAATTACATCTTGATTAAGGATTTCTTACAGATTAAGATAAAACTTTGGGATTATCCATATTATGGTCTGTTTAAAATCTCTTTTTGAAAAAAAAGCAGTAAAAAATATTGAAGCAAAAATAATGAAAAATGTTTCTTTATTTACACAAAACAATGAATTTGACAATAATATTTTCTCAAAAATAAATACATTTCTTCGATAGATTTTGCTGTTCAAAAATTTTTGGTGTTTGTTTCAAATTTTAGGGGTAATTTTTAAAGGATGAGAGTTTTGCCGTATCCCAGACCGTATCCGAGCCCAAGAGGAGCTGCAAGCCCGAGACCATGTCCGAGCACTCCACCGTAAGCGACTGGGGCAGCAAGGGCGGCTCCGTGGGCGATCACTCCACCATAGGCAACTGGGGCAGCGAGTGCTGGGGCGGCAACAGCCAAGGGAGCAGCGTAGGTGGCAGCGTGCCCGACAACGGCGGCAGCAGGGGCTACGTGGTTGACGACTGGGGCGACGGGTCCGGCGTAGGGGCTGGCGACGAGGGCGGCTGCCGGGGCGCTGGCGGCGGTCCCGGGTTCGTTGGTCTTGACCGTGGCTCGGAATCCGTGTCCGTCAGCGACGTAGTCGACTCGTCGGGCCCTTCCGTCGATGTCGGCGATGGTGTAGGAGCCCTTCTTGTTTCCGTGGGCGTCTCCTACTTCGGATCGGGAGTTGGTGGCACCGAGTCCGTCCTGGATGCCGTAGTTGAAAGCGTAGTTGCCGAAAGCCTGCAAAATAAAGAATGATAATATGAGAATATGGAATATTTACAAGTATTTTTGTATCCTTGAGTTTTATCTTTTCTGAATATTTCAGAAACATATTTATACTAATTTACTTCAAATGTTAAGGAAATGAATTGTAGTTTTACTTCTTTGCGAGTACAATAATTTATCATATATAACATTGAAGCATATGAGTATGGTTTTACTTACATCTTGAGATCGTGCACTGGTGCTAACACCGGTGTTGACCAAAGCAGCGTGTCCTCCGTACAAGACGGAAGCCTGAGCAGCAGCGACGGTTACGAGAAGGATAGCGACCTGTTGAAGGAAACAAATGATCATATGTAGCTGTTGTAATGCGATTAACAATAAAACAGGATAGAAAAACTAATGGATGGACAGGATTAGGAGGAGTAATGATAAAGTTTCGAAAAGAAAGGTTTAGAATGTGAAATTTTTTTAAGATTATATTTATGTACATTTTAATTTAAGGTGACCAGGGACCTTTAAAAGGAATTTTTCGCAATTTTCGTCTTAACAATTTGGAATTCTACAGGCATTAAGAGTAACACTATAGGAGATAACACACACATTTTAAAGAATAATATTAATTTTTTTCATTAGTTAGGGGGTTATAATAACTCGAAATTATTGATTTTTTAAAAAAAAGCTTAAGTAATTATGAGGTATTACGTTGGTTAAATTTGTTATTTCATACTCAATCTTCAAGATTAACCCCAACTTTTGTTTCAAAAGGGTAAGAGTAAGTAATTATAAAAATTGGAGCGTTTTTGAACAAATTTGGATCGCCCGGAAATTTTTGATTAACGTTATTATTTAACCCTCTAACTAATAAATAAATTAATAAAATGCTTTAAACTTTTGTGTGTCATCTAGTATAGTGTTACTCTTCATGTCTGTAAAATTTCAAATTGACAAAGTGAAAATTACAAAAAGTCATTTTAAAGGTCTCTGGTCGCCTCAACGAATTTATTTAAAATTTTAATTTATAGAGATTATTTAATATTAAGGGCATAGAAGACAGATTAATTATGAAGCAAAAATTTATTAAAAGTTGCTAATTAAATTCTGAATAAAAATCAAAATCACAAATTTCAAAAGTCTGATCCAAAAATTGAAGCTATTAGGATTTAAGTGCATTGTTTCACACATAAAATATTGCTCTTGATAGGTTAGCATTTTGTATTTAGTTAATTAAATAATGAAAATTAAACATTGATTGAATAATGACCTAGTATGCTAAATTTGATGAAAAGTTAATATTATGGAATTTAATATCATTGAGAAAATAATATAAGAGAAAGATATGTATTTTCCACATTAAGCCTTATATATTCAGAAAAATATTGTGTTATTTACTTCATTACCTGAAGATTTAAACTATTTTTTGGTTAATATGTTTTTTTTATCAATTCGTTTCAAATCACGTATGAAATTTGATTGATGATGAAATTAGACATAAAAATTACAGTTAAATTTAGACATATGCATAGCGATTGGAAAATATACTGATATTCTTAAAAAGAAATTGGTAAAGAAGATAGACTTGTTTGTTTATGATTTATAATTGATTTCAACTCAGCGATGAGATTTTTTTCCCTTTAAAATTTATTTTTACAGAATGCAAAATATTAATTTTCTTTAATTAAATTTTTCCCCTTCGAGCTGTGATTTTTTTTATTTTATGTGACAACTTTTATGATAAAATATGACAAAATGCAATCTTAACACTATATTAATTTTTGGATATTCTAATATAACTGTGTGAATTTAGATCTTTCAAAAGAACATTTCTATAAATTATACAAGTATTCGCAAAAATCTATTTTACTAAATACACGACAGAAAAAACAACCAAAATAATATTCGACTTACCTTAGCGAACATTTTAGATTTCTTCTTGGTGAGTTCAAGAAACTGAATGAGTTTTATGCCGAATCCATTTCAATTTATAGTTGAATTCCCAAGGATTTTTAGTAATCAAATACGTAACGAATGGGTAATTATTGCAACATTTTTGTTTATTTCAATGTTTCCGGTAACACTTTTGTATGTTTCATTTTTTCCTCCAACATTTTTGTTTATTTCAATGTCTTCACCCAAACCTGATAGTTGCCACACCCGTGTTGCTTTATGTATAATATTTGGATTACAAGAAGGAAATTCACGAGATTGACCTTCATTGGAGTAACTTACTTTCCTCAAAGGCGAATATCAGGTAATTAATTGGCATCAAAGATGCAAAGAATTATTTAATGTTGCTCTTATTATTTTATTACGTTTTTCTCTGGTCGCACATAATATGGTGAATTATTAATAATTTTGTATTATTTGTATTATTGGTTCGTATGATGATTTTCTTAAATATTTTGCATTAGTTTTTTCAAACTTCAAAATTCAATATGACTTTTAAATTTATAATGGTCAAAACTGGCTGAAAAGCCGACGTTCTGGCACAGAGGTATCGCGCCTTCCTTTTGATCTAGGCGTCCGGGGTTCGAGTCCAGGTCAGGGCATGGTTGTTGTTCTGTGTTTTATCTGTGAGGTGTCTGATTGTGCCCAAGATAAAAATTAATGCAATGAGTGAGTAGCAAAAGTCTTACTCTTGGCCTCACTCTTACTCTTAGATAAGTGTGTGTCATCTTCATATGAGCTAGAAGTCAGAATTCTGCCATTGGATGCTAAGGGGTGCATGCTTATACTCATTAGTTACCACACCCCCTTTTCTTTGTAAAACGGACATGTAATCCTTATTGCATGTAAATGGTATTAGTTTTTTCAAACGTCAAAATTCAATATAACTTTTATGTTTATAATGGTTAATATTGCATGAAAAGCCGGCTTCCTGGCACAGAGGTACCGCGTCTTCCTCTTGATCTCTTCGTCCCAGGTTCGAGTCCATGTCTGAACATGGTTATTCTTCTGTGTTCTATCTGTGAGGTGTCTGAATGGGCCCCTGTAAAAAGGGGCTGTGCAAGCGAATGAGATAAGTGTGCGTCATATTCATATGAGCTAGAAGTCAGGGGTGTGTCCTCAGAAGCTACTGCACTCCTCCTTTCGTTGTAAAACGGACACATCCTCATTATTGAATGAAAAGGGCAATAAAGATAATAAAAATAGAGGATTTATTTTTCACTTACAAGCTCAGGGAAATAATTTAATATCGATATGCATGAGGTATCAAGATATATTGTAGCTAAAAGTTTAACCACGCCAATCATAAAGTAGGATTTTTAATGAATTTTTTAAAAATTATTTTTCGTGATTAGAACATTAGTTGGGGGGGATAATTACCTTGTATTGATTTTAAAGGTCTATTTTACCTTTTAGTGAATCCGCTTTTGTTTGATAGTAATATTAAGAGTTTTTATTTTAAAATACATTAAATATTTGTTCTAATAAAAAATGTTTTCCATTTTTAATTTTTAGTCTTAATATTATTCATAACATTTTTTCATATCGGGTGTACATAAATGAATAGAAAAACTTGTAGTTGCACATCCCCAAGAAAAGCAGAGCTATATAAAGTATTGAATACCCAGAAGTCTAATGCTAAAAATTAATTGTCACTAAGATCTGTCTGGAGAGGCTCAGACAAATGAAAATGTGATCAGGTGAAACCTCTTAAGTAAAAAACTTTGGGCAGATTTTAAAATGCTTAGAACTCTCAGAGAATTTCATAGTTCTAAGATGATCACTGAGAAAGCGATTAAGAGTAATTTGATCCCACCTATTACAATTTAAGAGTCAGAGAGTCCACTGACTTTTGATTGTATCAGGAGGACTACTCTTACATCAGTGATGATGGTGGGACAAGTCAAGTGGTTTTTATATATAAACTTCGAAAGGCTTTTGGAAGAAAATAAAGCAAGCTATTACCTTTTTGTTTATCAGAAATCAAAAATAACAATTGACTAGTTATACGCAGTACAATTATACATGGTTAGCATGACTCTCTACCCCCTCTCCAACACAACCCTTCCCGAAGGTAGAACGTCCCATCATCGATGGGATTAGTCTAATGTCCACTTATTTGTGTACCCACCGGGTTGGTGAAATCCAACTATAATACCGGAAACATCTCATCCCCATTTACGAGGTGCCCCCAGAGGGGGGGGATCTTCTTAGGTACGGAACCCTGAGCATCAGAGGGCAGACTTCTGATTTCTAGCTCATACACGTCACAAACCTTTTTTACGGGGCAGATTTTGTTCATGCACTTTATTCCTTCCTCCACAGATCGTAATTTATATATGGAGCAGAGAACCTCTTACCAGTACCACCAATGGTATTACTCTCGACATGGAGGACTTTTTGACCACGACAGAATTAACGTCCGCCACACACGGAGAGTCTTTGGCAGGCAGGTTCGACTTTGCAGCCCAAGGGTTTCAAATCTATCTTCCTACCAAGACTATCCATCCTCCATAATATATAATGTCTATCCAAAATAAGAACGAACAAAGAATAAATGAATAAAAAGTATCAGATGCCGAAATCATCGAAAGAAAATCTTTATTTTGAATCTTTAGAAAAATGTAAATAGGTTTTTGTGAAATAAAGAAATTTTTTGTGATAAAGTAAGTGGTTTTTAACCTGTAAATATACATTATTTATGAGGTGTGAAATAGTAAAACAAGGAATAGGAAGACATGATTACAATAAAATATGCAAAATGGCTTATATAGGCCTTATTAAATATTTAAAATGGCTTCGCTGGGCATTCTATTATCTGAATGTTCACATGTAACTTTAAAAAAAATTAAAGTCAGGAAATACAGAGTCAGTCACTGAATCTGTCATGCACAGATTTCCATATCACCCATGAGGTACTGTGTAAGGGGATGCATCGCCGTTATTTATCGTTGAGGGATCTCCAGTAGGCCTACACCACAAAAATTACCAATACAAAACTAATTATAAATTTTAAAATTTTTTGAAAATATTTGCTTATTTTTTAAATCTGTTAAATCAAATTTTTTAATCACTTATAATCATTTGTTATTGATTTTTTTTATGTATATGAGATGTTTTTCAAGCAAAGAGGTATTAATCCTATGAGATGATTTATTTGTTGGAGTCAGATTTGCTATTTGTTTCAAACATAGCAAACTGTCGATTGTGTTATGTTGAATATTTAGATATATCCTATCAGTATACAATTAACAATTTAGAACTAATGATATGTTTTAATTTTTTTAAATATGTGTTCGTTTTTCATCCATTAAATCAAATTTTTTAATCACTTATAGTAATTTTTCATTGATTTTTTATGTATATGTATTATTGTTTTTCAAGCAAAGAGATATTAATCCTAAGAGATGATTTATTTGTTGAAGTCATATTTGCTCTTTCTTTCCACCACAACGAACTGTCGATTGTGTTATGTTGGATATTTAGATTTTTCTTATCAATCAAAGTTATCAAATAGATAAAGGTACGTATCAGAATCATTATACGCAGAATAAAAACATTGGATTAAAAATATTGCTTTTTTATTTTTATTCAGCGTTTGCTAACTATGTTTTTGAAATGAAGACAATACAATGTTCTAACCCCTTCTCATGTTTAATATAGTTCATCTCTTCTTCTGTGGGCATTTTGCAAACCATAAAACCATATAATTCTCTGCAAACTTTTAAATCTAAATACTCCAACAGTAGTTTTTATTTTTGATTCTAGCAATTATAATTTTTAAAGCTATTTATATTACAATGTCAAATTCTATGAATCATTTAGAAATTAAATTCATTTTTTATCTTAAAAATTAAATTTCAACAATTAAAATTTGTTTCCCAATTTTTTAAAAATTTATTGCTATAGGAATATACAATATGACAATTCCTTAATTCTTTATATTAAATATATATACTTAATGCAACTTAAATATGCTATTGCTTATTTACAATTCCAAACCATTAGAATATTAAAGAAAGGTAAAAAAATTCGAAAAAAGATGATTAATATATACAGTCATATCTTTTACATAATTTGACATAATATTCTTATTCGAAAGATTATTTATGCAAAAAAGCGCTGTAAAGATTTGGCGTAAAAAACCTTCCTGTTGTTGTTACTTATAGCACTTGTCTATGGACAAGCCCCCCGCTGATACAGCAGCAGATTTAAACCGAATGGAGCGTCTCTTGTTTTTGAAGTAGCGCCAACTAGGAACAAGAGTAGGACTTAGCTACACACTAGCCACATTCGCTTGCACAGCCCCTTTTTACAGGGGGGCACAGTCACGCATTTCACAGTAGAACAACCTTTCACGACACGGGACTCGAACCCGGGACTCCCAGAACACGAGGAAGACACACTACCTCTGTGCCAGCAAGCGGGCAAAATTCTTCCTTCTCTACATAATCCTATACAAAATTTTGAATAGCTCATAGATTTCTTTTCACTGTCTAATATACGAAGTACTGTATATAAAGTATTTTAAATTATTCGAATTCGAGAATTCAACTTATTTCCAAGTTTTCATATATATCCCGAGTTTCTAAATATCTGACATAT
>JAOUZG010018166.1:5196227-5241991 GCA_026289955.1 Argiope argentata | reverse complement strand
AATTTTTAATTGTTTCGAATATTTTTTCTACATGCAAATTCTATATTTACTCCAAGTTATTCCAAAAAATTATAATTCAAAAGTTAAATTTTTTGCTAAAAAATTATAGTTTTATTTGTAATTTAATATGTCGATTTAAAGCACATTCGCAGAAGACTTTCCGTTTCCAAACATTGGTGTTTTTGACCAGATTTTTATTATATTAAAAACTTCCCAACTCTAGTAACATAGAAATGATAACACTTTAATTTATAATACTTTAAGTTATTGAAATGCTGTGTATTCTTTTTAAATTATTTGAATCAAACTTATGATAAATCCTTTTGTCTTTCCTTTTGGGGTTCTTTGATCGCACGTGTCTTCAAAACTGAAATGTTAATGAGACAAATATGATTCTGCATGGTAACATTGACTAGGAATCTAATATTTCGTATAAAATTTGAAATTCAAGCGTTAGGAATCTTATTACCAAAAATTAAGTTTAGAAAAAAAACTCAAATCTATTATTTTATAATTGTGTTTGGAAACTATTATGGACTATCATAAACAATGAAATTTATACGAGCTTTAATTTATCACAACTCATCTTGAAAATATTTTGAAAAGGAGAAATAAATTTGTCCTAACGAACAATAATAACAATTTTATTTTAAAAATCGAAGTTATGATGTTGAAACATTATTTGTCTAGTCATGTTACATCAATCCATCAAAAAAAACCCATCCTGTTCTCCCATAAGTCATATTTCATAATCACCAACATTCAGAATTGCGAATATTTCTTCCATCTCAAAATAAATCGAGTTCTTAACACTAAAGTTACCACGAGCGGGTCAAATGACCCGTTTCCAATGGTAATTCCAATGGATAGATGAATCGCCGGTAGGTTCAGTGTTAATTTTTTTTCTAGATTAATTTTTTTTCGAGTTCTTAATTTTTTTTCCCATGAAAAACCAGTTTAAACAATCACATGATCACTGCGTAGAAATTTAGAAAACTACGGAGAGAGAACTTCCTTATCAAACTCGTTTGAGCTTAAAACCTTTTTGTCAACTTAAAAAATAGAAACTTGAATACATAATACTTTCATTACCTCTCACTTTTTCGCGCTCATTCCCATTGTTTTTCTTTCTTTTTCGAATGATAACTTCTTACAACCCCACCCTTTATTAGCTAGACAGGAGAATCAGATATACGCACCAAGTTCTAACGTTTTGAAGATAAATCACCAAATGTGACAATTTTCTTTATCATTTTCTAATTAGCCCAAAAGCGAAAAATTGGGGCTTCAAAAGGGATAATTCCTCAATTTCCTGTTCATGAATTTTGAAGTTTGTTCATGATTTTGAACATCTTTTTCTACCATCATGATAATTGCCTTTCACTTTTAAATTTCAGTGTTCTTTCTAATAGTCAGCAGAACAAAAACTTCTAAATAAAATAAGATCTAGAATAAAAAGGAAGAAAGACAGAAAAGAGGCTCAAGTGATATAAGTTCGGCTATTAAGTGCATTTTTCGAGTCCTCTCAAAAGAAATTCAGATTGATTTCAGTAGAGATAAGAAATTCTAGCAAGAAAAACAATTCTCATTTCTATGACAATGACTTTCCTTTCTGTTGAGAAGATTGAAACTACTTTTCCCCCTCTAAACTGTAAGAAATCACTGTCTTAAAAACAAACGAGAATCGATATGTTACTGAAAATGAATCCAAATATTTCCAGTATTCGCTCTTGATTGCTTAAGTAATGTATTGGTAAATGTTATCTTGCACTGTTTTAATACCATAAAGAATTATTTCCCAGAAGTCTCCATTTTCTTGCCATAATAATATCAATAAGAAAGAGACTTAATCCTAATTTATAAGTTTTATATTATTCCAAATCATTTATTTCCCAATAAAAAAACAGTTTAATGATAAAGCAGATTTATCGATTATAGAAGTTTGTAGTAGCGTATAAGAAAATATCCATTATTTTAGAAATAATTCTTAGAAAAAACAAGTGAAAACAACGCTTCTTTCTCATTTGTTATTAATCTTATCCTTTAAACCTGAATAAATTTACATGTCGAATGCGGAAAGAAGCTAGTAGAAGTCTCTTCGACTTCAACTGTGTTAAAAGTTTCATAGAAATCTATTACTTGATGTAACCATCACATGCAAAACTATTTAAAATTACTTCTCATGCTCATGCTGGCCGGCAAACAGAAACTCCGATGTTTGTCAAATAACATTCAAAATTAAGCTTACAAATTTGGTAAATAGAAATTTCTAATATTTATTCATTTACCTTTACGCCCTCGTATTTTTCAATAATCAGGCCGAAAGTGAATGGATGGTAGGAAACTTGATACAGAACCACTTATTTTGTAATTATGTAAACAAAACTAAACCAATTTCATTCTTCTATCGGATATTTTATTTCATTGCTGCTTCAAAGATAGTGTCAAAAGAAAATAGATAACTACATTTAATAAATAAGTAGCTAAATTTTCAGACTCAAAAAAAGACCAAAGTGTAGATATTAAGGACTAAGTAATCTAAATCTAGAGATTAAATGCTTTGTTGATAGCTATGCTTCTATTTAACATTTAATCCCTCTATGGCGGTCTGTACGAATAGAATCAAGAATAAACACAGATGCCATCAAAATAGCAATATCGCAAATATTTCATATTCATTTGCTGAAGAAAATAACAACACTTAAGAATGTACCTTCATCTATCTTTATTACCACCCTTGAATGCCCTATTCAATAATTCGTACTTAACTCTATGCACTCTGATGGTGCCTCTGACTCACCATTCAAGATTGTGCATCCTTTTGACGTTTTATTTATTTTTCAAATTTAATTGTTAAAAAGGCCTACATAATGGTTAAAAGATGTAGGTTAATTTGTTAAAGAAATTCGACGTAAAAGAATTATATATAATTATTTTTCATTGCAATAAACAAATCTTTGTATTAGGTGAATAATTTTGCATCTAATTATTTTTCGGACTGCTAAGAGTTAAGTCCTAATTTGAAGAAGATAAACTTAAAATCCTTTTAACCCTTACTAGGGTCGTGAATATTATCCTTACCACCAAATTCAGCAATTTTCGATGTTATATAGGTTGGCATCAATTCTGACAAATTTTTCAGTCAGACAAATTAAATTTATCTAATAAGCTAAATCGATCAATTTTCTGAAGCCAAACATAATCCTAAAATTTTAATATACCATCACTAGAAAAAAAACGCCTTTTAAAGCTTAAAAATAATTTTAAAATATTTTAAATTGGGAAGATGATAATCAAGTATTTAATGATTTTAATTATACTGAAAAAAATAAGATATGAACATGGATCATTTACAATCTAGTTACAGATGTAATTAGAAAGGAATCGCTTTACTATTAAACCGCATTAATATATTTTTTTTCAAAATTACATTTAGGTGGGGAGGGGGTAATGCTAGGAAATATTGATATCACAGAAATGACAATTTTTCTGTTGCATTATAAAGGCTCAAAATTCCTTTATGCTCAATAATAATACCGTTAAAGTTATTGAACGTAAAAGGAAATTTGATAAAACGTAAATTAATTTTGGAACCTTCATGTTGAATATTTACGAAAAACTAGAAAAACTGAAAAACTAGAAAATTCAGTCGCTGGTCTACTACCATGTAAAACCTTTTGCATTTGCAATGCAGCAAAAATCCAGATACAAGAACTTTATTGTTAATTTGAAAATGTCAATATTTCTTATAAAAGGGAACTATGATTCTACTACCTTTAAGATTAATATTTTTAGATATTTTAAAAATCTAGTAAACTTACATTTAGAATTGCACACATTTCCGTGAATTATGATATTGAGCATCAAAAAATAAAAGCAAAGAATATGAAAATAATTAAGTTTATTACAAGTAAGATAACACAAAGTGAAAACATGATTTACAGAATTTCTATAACATTAAGGATAAAGCACTATACAGAAACAAATGATTAGAAATTTGATTTAAAAAAATTATTTCCACAATATAACAATTTTAAAACAGTTTTATAGCCTATTTAAAAACATTTACAAAGTTATAACAATATCAGTACTAAAAAATCGATGAAATTGATAACACATTTATATGTATTTCTGTAACAGAATGCACATATCAGACCAAAATTACTGGGAAAAATTGAATAAAATACAGATAAAGTCATTAATTTTAAAGGAAAGAGTTATGAAAATGAGCTCTCATCAATTCACAATTTTATTTTTAAGTCCCTAAAATTTTTTTAACTTTAATTTTATAATAAACGCGTCGCATTTTCTTTTAGCATATTGATCCCCATGTTGATCAGGCATGGCGATCAAATGCAATTTAAAATTTGGATTCCCGATCGACTGGCCGGCCGAGCCAATCGGTCATCTTAACAGAAATTCAAAAACCTTAACTCCTCTTAACTCGTAATTTTCATAAAAAAGAATATATATATAATTAACTAATATGCATGATTAAATATTTATTAATGATTAAATAGAGCAATATTAAAGGTTCAGAGTTTAAAATATTTATTAATTTTTAAGTTAAAAATTAGCCTGAAATTATTTTTTTAATATTTATAATTGAACATTTTAGCAGTTGGCATAAACAATAAAATAAAATTTTCAAAAGTTATAACTACATTTACAAGATGAAGATTTGAATAGTGATATTACAAAGCATAACTAAAATTTCTTTAAATATTGCATTCATACAAAGCATTTCAGATCTTAAGAATTTCTAAAAAAATTTAAAATTTAGAAATGTTTTCAACTAAAGTTTAGATAATTATTTACAATATTAAACATTTATAAAACTAAATATTTTTCATTTGCGATTGAACAAGCGTATGTACGTTGGATATTTAAATTAAATCTAATTCTAAAGAAATGCATTTTAGTTTATAGTAGAAAGTCTTATAAATTTTATATTCTTTCATAAATAAAAAGTATGTAGTATTTCAATTACAGTAAAATACATAGAAAAACATTTTCATTATAATTATTACATTTTAAATTCTTAAAATGGGATGACTTCATATGAAGTCATTTCAGAACAACTTTTTATTCAGAACTTTGCCCTTAAATAATAGCTTAATGAAACAACATTAATATAAAAATATACGTTTCAGAAAAATGAACTTAGAATTTCATATAACTAAAAAGTAGAATTTAAAAACGAGTTACCTGAATATACAGATTACAACAGCAGGTAACAATTTAATTTGTGTTATTAGTTCAATAGCTAACATAAGTTTAACTAAACATTTTTAAAAAAATTCTTTCTAATTCAAAAGGAAAAACGTTTTTATTATATTACATAAAATTTGAGTTCTCATAACAGTAGAAAATTATCTATTTCACTAAATTGAAAATTAAATCCAAGTTGAACATTCTTGATTTCAATTTTGACTCTAATCCGAGTTCCCACTGAAATTTTACAGCTGAATAATTTGTCCAGTTGAGAAAAACAATTTTTTTAAAGTCATAATATTAAATGGATGCACTTAACACTAAAAATTGCTAAGAAACACAAAAATGAAACTATTTATTCGATAGTGGGGTCCATATTTGGAAATCATTTACAATAAATAATTCATAAAAATAAAGGTATTGAAATTAAGAAGGTTATATAGACCTTTAGATTTAAGTGCTGAATGAAATTTTTATTTGTATAATTCAAAAGGTAAATTGGATAAGATATCATGGCTCAATCTTCATTATTTAATCACTATGCACTAAACACTACAGGTAAATTGAAACGCTAATCTTAAAATTAGAACAATTCTAGTTAGATAGTTAAACATTTATAAGATTGAAAAATTTTAGTTTTTCTAAACATTAAGTATAAAACATTGCAACAATATAAAGACCAATCAACAAAATTTCTATAAGATAAGAATATTTGCCCGACTCAATGCCGATGATGAAACCGTACAGCAAAAAATATTGTAGTAGGCGATATGCCAGCAGATAGATTGACTTTCCCATATCATATCTGGGAGAAGTCCGAAATTCCATCAACATGAGAGTTGAAAATGAAACGTTCCCTATTCTGTTCAACAAGATAATCCATCAGTCTGAATTCTCAACATCATAGCAAGAGCTCTGAAAAAAAAAATCAGTTTTAGCAAACTATATTTGAATGCATCTATTATATGCAAAAGAGGGATAGTAAATAAAATAAGGAAAAGGAAGAAAAGGGAAGATATTAAGGATTTATGTCAAAATATTCTAAAATTTACCAGTAATTTTTTTTAAATTTCAGTTTGATACAGCTTTATTACACATATTTCTTTCAATTAAGAAAATTACCAGAAGATGCTTATATTAGTATTCGAAATGGAAATTAATAAACTCAGCAAAAATATATTTCTGTTATAAGGAGATTTTAATTAACTCATTCTAGAAAGACACGATTGTTTTCGAGTATCTATGATTTACAAATTGATTAATTTACAAACTAAAATTGATTAATTCTCTTAATGTATCAAATTGGACAAAGCCAGTACCAAAATAGATTTTTTAAGTACTGTTATCCTAACTGAGAAACATACCAGAATCTAAATTCTGTTGGTTTGAGGCCACACTGGAAATCAAGACAAGATCGATCCGAGATGTACTCCGGTCTGGAAAAGCATTCATTTTCTTTTCACGAAGATCATGGTCCAAGAAACATGCAGAGGGAATGAATCCGTACCAGTCTTCCAGAAACTTCCACCAATGAGAAAACCAGCTTCAAACACAGCATTTTAGTTTTAGCAAATTAAAGTGAATAATAAATTTTAATGTGTAAAATTGGACTACAATACCAATTCAAACAAGATATTTGGGTACTGTGCTGTTATCATAACTTGGCAACTTACCATCTCTTACTAAACGGTACTTTACGGCCATCCTCGAATTATTTCCCAAGCATAGAGATTAGTTGGTACCCATTGAAGATGAATTCTGAACTGCAAAATCATTCTCCCTATACTGGAAATGCAAGATCATGGAGAAAGAAATTTGCATCAATGAGAAAACTGGCTTACTTCATATACAATATTCTATTATTAGTAAAGGTGAATGAACATATTAAGTTTAAAATTTGGCATACAGTATATTTCCAAGAAGAAAATATTTGAATACCTTTACCATAATTCAGACGATTACTAAACTGTTACTACTGGCACTTTGAAATACTCCTTGAAAATATTTTTCCACGTCCAGGATAGAGATGTCGATCGCAGGGGAATCCTGAACCGCAGGGAAAATGATTCTATACATGAAGAAAGATACGATCTAAAATACTTGTAACACTAGGTGGCCATTCTACACAGAGAGTAAGAATATAGCTCATAAAACTCCACAAAAGGTCCATCATTTTACGATCGATTAGTAGTGTTGTACCCAAAGGGAAAACCAGCTCTAAATACAGCATCCTATAATTACCAAAGAAGATTAACAAAGTTTGTGTCAAATTGGACATATATTTCTAAAATAATTATCATAACTCAGCAACTTACCAGGCTCTAACAATTAGTACTTTGAAGCCATCTTCTAAGAAACATTTGTTGGATATCCTGGAAACATTCCGATCGAAGATGGAACGACGAACTTAAGGTGCAGCAATAAATCGAGATCAAGATCAGGAACATGATGCTTGCAATAATTGCACGGATAAAAAAATATAGCACAATCCAAATATTTGCCCCCATGAAGGAATCGCCTTCCTTTATAAAATTCTATTGCATTATCAGCAAATGAAATGAATTAATACTCTCGACATGAGACGATTTATTTGGCTGTAGTAGATACAATCGTCTTTATTTTCCAAAATTCTCTAGATATCAACTTGTCTTTACATTTGTAGTTTCAATATTTAAAGAAATATACTTTTTACGATCCGAGCTTGTAATAAAAGTTATGTAGAAGTCACTAGGATTCACTTCTCAAATTTAAAGCAATTCTAATATCCTAGGAGAAAAGATCACTGGAGCAGTTGAAAAATGAAAGAAATTAAAACCCGAGGAAAGCTCAAACTGAGGGCACAGTCGCAAAAAAGTTTTCCTACACATTGATAATTTACAATAATATAGTCCATACAACTCCACAAAATTTATACTCACAACTCCATTTCCAAAGAAAAAATCTAAGTTCACATACTCAAAACTTCCAAATGCATTCGTAACGATGCGTGAAGTATTAGGTCTTAAATTACATTACACATAAATTTTACACACAAATATTGTAATGCATATAAATGCATCGTATAATTTTTTTATAGTTTCTGTTCCTTTTATTCCACGAATACTTTCAAGAATTTGAATGCCTCCATTCTTCGTTTTATAGTATTTACTTCCACCATATTCAATTAATTTCGTCAATGGTACAAGTGGCTTCAAAATATTCACATTTTATTTTTTAATACAAAAGTTTATTATAGAGATTTATAAGCATATCTCGTTCACTGTACCCGCAATTTATGAAGTCATTAAGCATTGCCTCTTCTTCACAGATGTTGCATCGAATATTGTCAATCGTTGTTTCTTCGGTACTGTGTCTTTGCCGATATATTTTTCAGGAGCCGATTCCTACCATTGAATACTTTTCGATGGTACATTTTTTAGAGTTTTCATAAAGTACATTTCCATATTATTCTACTAGGTTAGTTAAAATTTATGATAATTTTGCCTTATTTTTTTACAGTTCCTCCAACTTTGTGGTAAGGTTTTTATTCTCTTCAAATGGCTTATTTTTGTGACCATTATCCATCCACTTCTTCCGCTTATTATTAGACTACAACAAGCAAGATCACATAATTTAAAATTGTTCGCTAATCTAAACCGGTTTCAAGAAAATTATGGAGAAAATACATTTATTTTAATTTAAAATAGCGGTTCTAACGCAATCTGAAATATCTTTAAATTATTTAAGGTATTTATAGACACGGAAATGGATTTAAAAACGGTGGTCAAATATAAAATTTTGAGATCGAGATTAGAAATAATTCTGTTAGTTGAAAGAAAGTTTTAATATTTTGTCACTTATATTTAAATATATCCCTTGTATTTAAAAATTAAAAACCTGGCGGTCATTAATTTATGTGAACACGAAATTGAGCTTATAACAATATTTTTAGATACTCTTATTTAAATCTCATTTTAGATACTCTCATTAAACCTCATTGTTTAGATACTCTCCTCATTTAACATACTCATTTTAAACCATAAATTTATCGAAAAGAATCAGATTTTTTTTTATTTTACATATAATTAGCTTAATCACTTCATTAAAATATTACCACTAATTTTTTTTAAATGCATTATTTTCACTTAAACTTAACGCGATCCGATCTCTTTACATGTCTGACATATCTCGAATGTTCCATTCAGTGCATTAAAGGAGTTGCACTGTGGACATTTTTTTGGAGTTCCTCAATCCAATTGATTCAAGAAAAATTTTATGTACGATTTCAATTTGTCTCGATTCCAATTCAAAAGCAGGAATAAAAGATTAGAAACTTGCTTTGTAGAAAGTCGTACTGCACTGACGAGTAGCAGAATGATTCATCGAATGGTTTCTATTATTTTGATCCACCTTTCAATAGCTATTTTTAGAATGTACTCATACATATCCATTTTATACAAGATTGATATTCGATGTTTGACCAAAACAAACATAGGATGAAAGTTTTTCATACACAAGAATTGGAGCTTACAGGAAGTTACAAAAACGAGGCTAATTAAAATAGAATTGTTATCTCCATGTACGAGAAATATTATGAAATGCACCAAATTGAACAGTCTACAACACTTGGCAAGGATTTCTAATAAATTTTGTGAGAAAAGTAAATTTACATAACAAGACAGTAAGAAAAATTCAAAAAATATTGATCTTTTAAAAAATTTTAGACCTTCTTGATCTGTTAAAAATTTTAGAAGTTGTGAAATCCTAAAAAAGTTTATTCATTTTACAGCATCAGTTTTCAAAATTGCGGGACGGTATTATTGAATAGATAGTATCAAGTAAAAAATTTTAATTTCATCGTAAAAATTTATAAAGCATTTGAATTGTTTTAATGGCGCAAAAGCCTTTTTTAATGAATAAAGGGAAATATTTTCTGCATGCTAGACAACATACACCGATGCCAGAACTCGGGACTATATGCATTAAATTTAAAATTATTCTTGAAAAGATATCTTTCGATAACAGCAATAGCTTTTCACAATTACTTATTGCAAGTTTTATCAGCGTAATTATTAATGCCCCGAGTAAAGAGAAAACCATGAGAAGGGAAGATTTTCTATTGCATACCATTAAAATTATACTACATCTACAGTTTACTTCCACATCTTTGAGATCAGGTTTTTATTTTTGTTTGCCAAAATAAATTCAATTCCACATTTTTGGGTTTCACTCCGGTGACAAAGATGCAAAGTTTTCACATACGAGAAATTGGGATTTTTAATTTCACTAATGAGTCGCATTTCCGAAAAATCTTTAGTGAAACGTTTCTGATTATCTGTCTTGGATCATCTAGGCACCGAAATTGCGGGGAAATCTATTCTGAAAATTGAAAGGCTCTTGGATTTCGTACACAGTAATGATTAAGGCTATTTCACAAGCTACACGTTCCATTTCCAGTACTTGGAGTTGAAATTGATCTTGAATGAAATGCCGATTTATGTTTAGAATTTAATATAGATACCGAATGGAAACCATTAATTTCACAATATTAGCTCAGCGCCTTTTAGAGGATTGATAGTATATACTAAACAGATACCGAAATATTTTAAAAACTGTACTACATTCAAGATTCAACGCATATTTAATCCAATTTCCTTGTCAAGGAACTGCTCCAAGTTTCAAATTTTGCATTTTAAAGCGAAAAGGATTTGATAAAATGCATCCAGTAACTGCATTTTCAGTTACCCTACTCTCAATTTACTAAGTGGTTTTCTGAACCTTATTGTCTCTGAAGATGATATAAAGTGTAAAATACGCATTTCAAAGAGTTAACATTTAGGTAAGAAGATTTGTCCTTAAAGTTTTGTAGCGAGGAAAGAATACGTTTGTATCGAAACTGTCAACATTAGAAATTGAGATTAAATTCCAAATTAATATGAATTAATTTTTAGTAATAAGCTCAAATTATATGACAAAAAAAATCAAGCATCTAAAATTTTAGGAACCCTGGCTTAATCATAAAGCAGAACTAAAAATTGATCAACTAATTTAAAATGTATAAAATTCACTTTCTGCATATATATTCATGAATACAAAATTTTAATTATATTATTTGTAATAAGATCTAAGCTCGTGAATCTTGTATTAAGATTACCAAACATTTGTAGCTATTAAAAGGGTTTTTACAACCATTCGTCTTTGATACTGATTAGCGTTGAACTACTTGTCTATAACATGGTTTAAACGGAGAATTAACAGCTAGATTCTAAATTAATACTTTATTGATATAATTAGCCAGTAAATACTAATTTAATTTCGAAAACTCCAAATTTGAAGCAAAAACAATTTTAAAAAAATACTGAAACAATCTTCTAGAGAAGAGAGGATTTTCGAGAAAAGAGATGAAACTGAAAGAACACATGTTATTCTAACATACTGAACACAAGCAACAATGTAATACTAACTTAAGCTTGTATTCAATTACAAATTTCATACATCACATATTTATCCAGTCTTCGCATACTTATTTCCTACACACACATCCCCTAACATCCTCCAACCAATTTCCACACTCCACACACATTTCTCACACTTCAGCCAGTTTCCATACACATTCTATATACCTTCCAATCAATAGTTTTCACAATGCGTTATCATTCCCCACACCTCGACCCATTTCTACACTCTTCACGCATTCCCCACACCTCGACCCATTTCCACACTCTTCACACATTCCCCACACCTCGACCCATTTCCACACTCTTCACACATTCCCCACACCTCGACCCATTACCACACTCTTCACACATTCCCCACACCTCGACCCATTACCACACTCTTCACACATTCCCCACACCTCGACCCATTACCATACTCTTCTCACATTCCCCACACCTCGACCAATATCCAGACTCCGCACACCCTCCAATCAAGAGATAACAAAATCCAAAGCATTTCCCATATTCTCCAACCAGAAATTTCCAGACATTTCCCACACCTAAAACAGTTTCTATACTCCACACATATTCCCCAGAACCTAACGTAACCAACAATGTCTACATATTTTTTGAACCAAATAGGTACCATAGTCAGCTCCACTAGTTTCATGCATCATTCACCTCAAATCTATTCAATTTTTTCCCCTCTGATCATAGTTAATAATACTTGAAGTACACAACCATATATCTGACAAGACGCAAATTTTTTATTATCTCATACATTCGCCATTTTTATGATTAAAGGATTAGTTCACTCGACATTCGAGGAAGCTTCCTATATTTTGTATCTTATTTAATGCATAGATTAAAATATTTCGCAAAATGGGGATGTAAAAACAGTCCTGACATTGCTCCTACAGTATAATTCGAGAAGGTTACCTACAGTTTTAGCTAGCAAATGCCTGGATGTGCTTCACAGATTAGGTAATTATGTTTAAAAATTTACTTAAACTTTCAAAGGATCTTTTACTATGAATGTGTGTTGTCGATGAGCAAATGGTTTGATATATTTAGCCCTAAGCTGATACTTGCAATTTAGTATCATAATTGGTAAGATATTTCAGAATAATCTCGCTATTACTTCGGATGAGGTAGAAGATTAGAATGGTTTAATTCCACGAAGGGATTAACAATAAAATCGATCAAAATTTTGGCAGTTCAAATTTGAAAATTGTGGAAATTCGAAGACGTGCAACTTGTCAAAATGCCTCAGCTATTGTGATTGCTAACTTATATTCTGCATCCAAAAACTTGCAATTTCGAGAATAACCTTACTTCTTATTTCGGTACTCAGATGATCCAAGACAATATATGCAGTATAGACAAAGGATTTCTTGGTAATGCGATATATCACCGTCTTCAGAAATTTTAATTTCTAGTTTGTGAATTTTAGATTTTAATGGATGTCACATTGAAAGGCTTGAAAGTATGAAATTGAATAAATATTTTAATAGAAAATTGAATTTGAGGTCGGAAAATTGAGAAATAAGGGGGAACTGTCAGTCTTGTATTAGTTTATGGGATAGTACATTTTAAAAACCCTCTTCTCTCAAATTTATTTCTTGACTCGGATCAAAAATTAAATCGAAACTAATAAATTTTGCAATCAACGACTGTTTTAAGCTATTGCTGACATCGAAAGATTGGACGTTTTACATCATACTTGGAAATTTATATTATACTATACTTACCCAGTGGTTTAAATTAAGTACAAAAATTCTAAGATTTAACGAGCAGAAACAGTTTTTAAATTTGTGAAACCAAAGCAAAACAAAGTTCAACATAATTTCATCTTTAAAAACTACTAGCAAAGTTTTTGCAATATTATTTACCATTACATATATTGAATCGTGATTTATTCTGGAAGACTGGCAGTAAAATTAAAATTCTCTTCCTAGATTGTCTTAAACTATAAAATTGAAATTCCTAATTTGTAATATTTAAGTCCCATTTTAAAACAGCACGTACTATTTTTGGGATGCATCAAATAATTTTTAACCATGATTAGATGAAAAAGACAACACTTAATGTAACATTCCCTCTCTAAAGGTCCTCACCCCACTAGCGGACACAAATGATTTAAAGAGCCCCAGACTAGCTTTCTCGACATTTCTTCGGTGAAATCGGTTTTCGAACCTGAAGTCCTCCGGTTCCGAACCCGAGACTTAACCACAACGGTTTTTGCAATTCTTTAAGAAATAAATCTGCATTTAGTTGCTTCAAATATTCGTATTCTTTTATCTATCTTGGAATCAGGCCTTCCTTTTATTAAATTACCAAAATTCTTAAGCCGACATTCCTAATAATTTCAAGCAACTCTCGCACGTATCTCAAATTTCATTTCTAAATTTTAATATCAAAAGTATAATTAATCATAATTAAAAATTTCATAAAATTCCCTTTTATAATAAGTTATTGCATCCTATAGATTTGGTTTGATTGAACTTCAAATATCAAACTTGTACGAAACGAATAATATATGTAGTAATTCATAAAAATTACCATTGAAAGGGAAATCAAAATAATTGAAACAGAGAATTAACAATGCTAGTGTAATGGTTTTTATGTATCCGGAATTTTTCATCCTTCTTGCATCCGAATTAGAATGGCGGCAGATATTGAAATCTCACTTTAATTTTCACTTTAGAATCCACTGAATGGAAATCTCAGACGTTTCAGAAGCCCTTTAAATTATAAATGTATAGAATGGAATATCGTGACTACCTCAGACTTATGATAAAAAGCAATACTTTAGACCAATGAACTTTTTATTGAATTAAGAATCGTTTATAAATGTTCCACAAATAATGAATATTTCAACATTTTCTTTCGGTTAATTAAAGTTAGTTTGAAAATCCTTAAACCATTAATTAAAGTTTTAAAGAGAAATATTAAACTTCCTTTCAACTAGAGTTGATTCTATTTATTTTTTTGGTTACGATTCTTTGTTATAAGTATTACTACCCTTAATCAGTTTAAATATTACTTTAACCTATCTTTGAAAAGTTTAAATAGTTCGAACGCTTTTAGAAAATATTTAGTATCTATCTATATAATAGCTTCAAACTAAAAGCAAACATCTTCCAAAACATTGGAAATGCGTTAAAAATCATCGGAATTCGCGCAATTATGTGATCTTTGAATAGTCCAACGACATTGATTACCTACGTTATCCCCTCAAAATGAACACAGAATCCCATCTTGAAAACACTCGTTTCCTCTTCCATATACAAGTTTTTCAGTATTTAATTACTTTGATGAAACAGTTACCAAGAATCTCGAATTCCCCAAGGATTGTGCAGCATGGCTTCAAACAGAACTGATGATTGCTATTTACAAAGTCAAAATCATTTCTTTCTTTCTTGAGAGTCGAAAAATTTTCCCTCTCAGATCCTGGGAAACTGAAAAGAAAAAAAAATAACGCTAATCAATTTGATAATTAAAAGGCTTACTCAAATTCATTTTGAAAAAATAACTGAAAAGAAAAATGGTACAATATAACAATCTTGTACGAATTCCAAATGCCATTTGAGGTAAATTGTAATAAAACTTATGGGAAACGGATATATCTATACGAAAGCTATAATTTTACTAGTAGTTAAAAAGGATCAATTTCAGAATTTTGAGTATCATTTTAAAGTTATTTCATTCTTGATTGGAATATAAATCTAGGCGATAAGGAATAATTCCTAAACTAATAAATTTGCTTCATACGAATTTAGAAAATAATCATTAAATTACACGATACAATTTTAAGATAACAATAGACGAGATAATTTTTTTAATTTCTTTTATCGACGTTTTCTGAGCATTTCTTTATTTTGAATCAACTCTTATCGAAGAATGATTTAATTATCATGAGTCATTTTTTTGGGTAGAAAAAACAGTTTCTCGTTTTGCCTATTAATATATCGAACCTTTGAAATCTTGAAATCTTTAATATTGCTATAAAAAGGTATTTTTATGCATAAATTTAAAAGCTGTGATGATTAGAAGTGCTAATAAATTATCTATGATTGAATCAATATTTCCATTTAACCATTCAAATGAATGAATTCTATTCAAAAATAAAAGTAAAATACTTAAAATGTGCCATATTCTAATGAGTGGGAGAAATTCGGAATAATTCTTTCAAAAGAAAATTGATTTCATTTAAGGGCTTGTTTCGACAGTGTTGGAGGAATACATATCAATATTTTGAAAGTTTTCAGCTTAAACTAAACTACCAATACCGAATAACTCCAGATTAATTATTTCCAGATTCTTTCGATTCACCGAAGAAGCATTACAAACTTAATGTTACAAATCTTATAGACAAGGCAAATTATAAATTTTAGGTCAAGATATCATGGAAGAAGGTCATTAATATGGGGAGAATTTTGAAAAACCTTTTGGGGATAAAAAGTTCATCAGAAAAAATCGATTTGAAAAGGATCGATTTGAAATTACGAACTGAATCGATTTGAAAAAAGTAAAATGTTCAACTCAGTTGTAAGGAATAGAATTTACAGACTAGAAAACTAAATAAGTTCTGGTAAAAACTAAAACAAACGTTCAACTAATTCGGAAAAATATCAGCAAAAATTTAAACTTGGAAGATGACATTTAATTTTAGAACAATTTGGGCAGAATAGAGATAATTTATAATTAGAACTGTTTGGAATCTTAGAACTTGTAGGACATATTTGGAATATCTATTTGCCTTCCCTATTCTTTAGCGGTCATAATGACCGATATTCTTATCAAAATTTACACGCAGAACAAATACAGAAAAGCAATACAAAAATCTAATATTCAACCTATTAGACAGGGGGCAAAGCCAAAAAAGTCCGATGAAAGGGTCCTATTTTTCAATAAGAACCAACTTAACTTGCTTTGTTTAGACACTGACCCGTGTCCAAAAAGGTCTATGGGAAAATATGTCATTGTTCATTAACTCTTTGACGCGAATTTATTTAGCTTATTAGTCAGATTGTATCTTACTTGGAACAATTTTTTCGTTATTTTTATTTTATTAATATTGAAACATTTCTCATATTTGCATTTTTAAATACTTAATTCTGTCGCTTAATTGTACATTTAAATCTAAATATTCTGTAATTAGATGCAAGTATCAAACATACCCTTCTATGATAAAGGATTAAAAATATTTTCACTCACTTCCCACAGAAACAAATGAAGGTTAATTACAAAACAATTTTTAATGACCGTGTATCTGGCAACGGAGAAGTACAATGATAATAAATTAAAAATATATATGTAATATTAATTAAACAACCGATTAAAAATAATTTTGTATCTTTGCATAATCCTTAAGTAATAAAAGCCAATCATAGAGACAATGGAGCAAAACAAACATCAGCGGAAGCTCCGGAACAAAAATAACCCATGACTTAGAAGAGACAAAATTAAAGAGGTTTTTAAATTAAAAATTTACTTCAATTTACCATGAAATCGATGGATTATAATTCCAAATATGATAAAATATTTAAAAATTAAATTTTAAATATTTATTTAAAATATTTAAAAACACCAATCCAACATTTTCTTCATTCCAATTCAGAAATCCCAACCAATGTTCAGTTTTTGATTTCGATGCAAAATCCGCCTCGGCACTGGCAACCACAGGTCTAAAACTAAAACAGAATCTATGGAGATAAACAGAGCGATTCTAGTACGGGGGAGTGAAAGTGTTATATGTATGCCCCTTCTAAACGGGAAAATGAATGGCCTATAATCTTTGCATATGATTAAAAGGCTTACATAAATTTGCAAATCTCTGAAAAATCTAGTGGAAACTACATTATATAATCCATAGTTTGTAATAAAATTCCCTTATTTTATACACATTTATAAAAATATTTTAACAAAACAATCCCTGTAATGTTAAAACTTGGATTATAAAAACATTCGCATCCGATTGTCACGCATACCAAATTCACAAATGTCCCGAAAAAGGGTATAAAAACCTATTATGCCCTAAAAAAATAATAAGTTGATTTAGAGGGTAAATTAGTAAAGTTAAAAACCAAAGCAATAGTTATATTCGATTCTCTTTTACACAAGAATCATTTTCAAGCATCTGTTTGAAAGAATGTAGTATTTTGAGGATATCGCTTTTGCCTGCTAAGGTGATTCATTTAAATAGAAATTTTAGTTAGTGGACACTTGTGGACAGTGGTCCAAGTCCTTTGGCATTCTTGTTCGAAATACAAAAAAAATCTATTAATTAAAATTAATTTTTAATTCTTTAAACTGAATTTCAGCAGTTTGCGATGAAAATGGAAATTAACAGGTAGTAGCTCAATCGATAAAATGCATGGATTTCAGTATTCTTCATGTGAACAATGAGAGTTCGATTCTTTTGAGAATCAATAACTTTTGTCTAACTTATTTTTATTAATTCTAATTATTTAATAAAAAGTAATTAAAATAAACTCTCTTTGTTGGTCTAAGTAGGAAATGACTTTAAAAAATTCTATATTATTTATTTAAGATAATTTTCTTTATATTCCATTTATGCATACTACAATCTCCTAAATCTTAAAATTTCAGTTTATCAATCATTGAAAAAGTCAACAGGTGGACAAATTCTATCCTATGCCACCTTTGCTTTAATAACCGATATCTGATTTAAAATTAAAAACGAAGCAAATTTATGTAACAAATATGAATGATTGAAAATCGTCAGAATCAAGGAAGTATTTTGAAAGTAAACTTACTTTACATAATTTGAAAATAAACTTTCCTACTCCTAACTTGAATAGTCAGCATATTCAGATAACTGAACCTGAATTTTCAGAATTCAATTGATTGATGCACATTGAGTTTGAATCGTATTAATGGATTAATCTACGAAAGATTTTTTTAAAACTTGATCTAATTGTTTACATCACATTCATAGTCAAATTGTGCGAATTTATTTACCCTCTTATTCAACAACAGACGCGAGATTTATTTCTCGCTCTCTGGTAGTGAATGTGAAATTTCTAATTTTACGATCTTAAGCGCATTCGTTACATGCTTAGAAGTTAACAGAATTTGGTATAAAATGTGCATTTTTTGGCAAAATTTTTCAGTTTGAAATGTGGAAAATAAATATCAAGAATTTATAAGGTTAAGAAATATTTATCATAAATATCCAGAAGAAGCGATTACGAAAATATTTTAGGAAATACAACTATTTTAAATGCACAAATCGTTTATATACAACTTCATGTTTTAAATTTTCTTAAACAGTTACAACAAATATTAAAAACAATAATTAGAATCTTTATGAACGGATTTATAGAGTTTAGCCATTTTCCATAAATATATTTAATTTGCCTTTTTATTGAAATTTTTTATTAAAAATATACTAATAAACAATTATTTTCAACTTGTATTTCAATTGAATATTTACAATTAGGCTTGAGTTCAAGATTAAAGGCAAGCTTTGCCTTTTCAATTAAACTAAATTTTCGCTAGAATTTTTCCCAAGATTCAACTATAACATATATTAAATGCTTTTTCTTCCCGATCAAATCAATCTTTTTTCTTGACCAAGAACGTCATAAAGTTTTTTCGAAAATTGTTTTAAAATGTTGCAACTTCTCCCAAAATTTAAGTTTGTTACTAAATAAACAAAGTATGAATAAAATAGAAACGATTCCAGGCTGACGAAGTATTTCTAATTTAAAAAGCTATAAAATGATAATGACAGCATATCTTGGATATAAAGAATTTTACTTATGGCATATTCTTGAGTGATGAAAAATATTAAAATCTTCAAAAAATATAATACCAAATTAACCCAAAAAATCAATACCAATTTTACATAAACATTCACACAAAAAAAAATCCTTACCTCTTCATTATCTGAAGCATGAATTTTCTTTCCTGCAATACTTATTAGTTTTACAGGAATATCCGACATGATACGAACGACAAAAAATAACTTTGCTCAGCTCGGTACAGGCTAATTAATAAGTGGTAAAGAATAGGCATTAAACTACACTTAAATCAATTTCAGTTCTAAAGAAAACTGTGAAAAAATTATTATCCTTTTCATTCAGAAAACCGTACAACTAGAGTCTTGTTAATTACATGAATGTCAACCATTTATTCTTTGATAAAATATTGAGGAATCGAAATGGCTAAAACAACTGAAGTAAAAAAGCTCTCGCTCAAAGTGAAAAGACAAATAAGAAGAATGAAACTGAGATAGGAACACTCAAGCAATTAAAGCTTCTTGTAAAATTGCAAAAGAAACAACTCAATTTTTCCAGAAAAATACGAAAGGGGAATCCATATTTGGTCTATTTTTATCAGTATGTAAATCTTAACTGATCCAATCGTTCTCTTCTTCTAAAAATTTACATTAGGCAGCCACCCCAAAAAGGATGGGAGGCAGTAAAATAAGAAACATATTAGACAAATGGATACGAACTCAGAAAATAAGCTGAAATATATACTTTTATGTCATTGCATAGAAGAAATCATTAACTATTATTGAAATAAATAACTGCAGATCGTATTTAAAAACATCACAATAAACTCAATTTTTCACATTTTTTTTAATGCTAATGCAATCGTATTAATGCTTATTTTTGAAAATATAAGAACTATCTTAGGATGAATAGCATAATATTTAACGATACTTAAATTAGCCCCTGTTTCACTAACGTTCCACGGAAAACCATCGAAAAAATATTTCGCATGAAATATCAGATTTATCTCTATCAGTACTGAAAGATACTGAATGGGACCCAAGACCAAATTGGTTCCAAAGACACGATCAAAGTGACATTTCCTTCCCTTTTTAATAGTTTCAATTGATGGAATAAAATTAAAATTTATTTGTAAAAAATGCGAATTCAGGCGGGTTTTAGGTAATAGGAAGCTTTTTGAAAATCCTCAAAATATTTCTGAGAATACATTTGCTTAATAGTTATTGGCAAAACAAGTTCTTTTTTGAGCACGGTCTACCATTGCGATTTTTGGATGTATAGTTTTTTTTTTCTCAGTCATCATAAGGAAAATTTGGTCGGTTCAGTATTCTGAGGTTAACTGAATTCAAATAATCTTAGGAATGAGAGGGATAACAAGCATTAGACCCACATATATGGTGTATCTCTTATTAAATCGCGTTTCTCATCTGAAAACATTGGTTTTCGATATCGACGATTACTACCAGGCCATCGGAGCACCCTACTTTTTTCCGAGATTCAGTTGTTTCTATTTTTAATTTTATAATTAAAATTTTAAGATATGTTCTTCTAAAATATTTTTCAAATTTTCTGTAATACCCCTTCCCCAAATATCTCAATTAGAAAACATTAGGAAACAACATAATATTTTTCAGTACATTGGGATTGTGAGTTGCACCGACTTTATATTCCGACTTTTAATATTTTTCTTATCTTATTGATCCTCCTGCCTTTTGAGCGCCTACCCTATTTAAATCTTTAGAAGAAGATAATAATTGGATTAGTTAAAATTTACATACTGAAAAACTATATCAATAATCAAACCTCATTTCGTAGTTTCATGGAAAAATTGAGTTCTTTCACCATTTCCCCAAGAAGCCTTAGCTGCTTTGTTTAACCTATTTTGATTTTATTCTCCTGGTATTAATCGTTTCTTAACAAATAGGTGAAGTTTACTACTTCCGTTATTATTCGTGCTATTTATTCTTTTATCAAAATAATAATTTTATTGAAAGATTAAATATTTATAATATTCCAAAGGTTTTTTTAAGGCTAGTTTGCTGAAGAACAGTGTCATTTCCTTCGACGCTTAATCTCTTTGAGTAGGTTCAGTTGAATGAGTTGTCTTCGTCATTTATAATGTGCATAGAACTGAACAAAAATTATTTATAGCTGGTATCAATTAGAATACTCAGCAGTCTATAGAACTAAGAAGTGTTGAAATAAACAAAATTCAAGTCTAATTTTGCCGTAAGTTATTTTTCTAGTGAATGCTTACATAATTTTGTTGTTTTTGAGTGATTTAATCTAATTGTATTTTTTGAAAATTGTAGTGTTTTTGTCATCAAATAAAAATCGGATATCAATGATATTTCTATTAACGTTTAGAGACCGATATTTTATGTCTTTTAAATTGGAAATTATAACTTATACATTAACGCTATTTTATTAACTAGTTTTTGGACTCTTGATTATCTGGCTAACCAAGCCATACCCAAGTGGGATTTGGTCATACTTAACCAGAAAATTAAAAATCTTCTTTAAATTTTCATAAAATCGAATATATCCAATTAAAAAATAAATTAAAGGGGAAATATAGAGTTAAATGCATATTCTAAAAAGACTACATTATTCAGATTCAGGTTTTAAAACAATTTTTAAGTTAAAAATTAACTTCAAATTATTTTGAAAATAATCAATGAAAATTTTAATGCAAACAATAAAATAAAATTTTCTGATATTGTAATTATTATAGAAAAAACTTGTATGCCCTATAATAATAGGATAAGATTTAATTCATACAAAGCATATCGGATCTTGAAATAAAGAAATTCTCCAGAATTTTACCTTTTATAAATATTTCCAACAAAATGTGTAAAATAATTTTCCGTAATATCAACCTTTTTTTAAAATAAGAAATGTTTCACAATTATGATTTGACGTACACAGTATGTATATTGGATATTTAAATGTTTTCGAAAATTGACTTAAATAAAATTTTGTAAACATACAAAACGCCACCGCTTTTTGAAAAAAAATCAGTGAACATTTTTTAAAGAATTTAAAATACTTCATGTTTTATTCATATTTTATTATTAAATTATGGACTACTTAATATTGTTCAAAATGTGCCGTAATAAATTTAATAGCAAATTTTAGAAATTTTTATGCAGTAGTCATGATTTTTACTTAAAATATTTAAGATTAATTTACATGATTAAAAATGGATTTTGAGTCCAAATTTATAGAAAAAATGAATTTACAGAAAAAAATTGATAGTAAATTTTATGCATGTTCTTTAAAAAATAATACGTATGAAGCATTCCAAATATAGAATATATAAATATTTTAAATATAATTTTCTTTTTTAAAAAAACCTTGAATTTAGGAAAGCGTCATAAAAAGAGGATTTGAACCATACTTTGTCATCTGCATTTTATCTATTCATTTTATTAAATAACATCAATATTCACAATTAAATACTTTTTGGAAAATATTGAGGATTCAAAACATTTAAAAATGAATGGAAGTGGAAGTTCATAATTCCCTGAATGTGTCTTTATAATAATAGGTCATATTTTCCTTTGAGTTAATAGTTCAATTATCAATATGTGTAAAATGAAGTATTAGAAACAAAATATTTCCTTAAAATTTATAATGGAAAAAGGTTTCTGATTATATTATATTAAACTTGAAATATCAATATTGCTTAAAAATCTAATTCTCTCCGTGAGTTGAAGGTTGAATACAAAAAATAGAAAGTTTTCTTGATTTCAAAGTTGATTCTAGATAGAATCCTCATAGAAATATTGTAGCTCAACTATCTATCCAATCAAGTAATAGGAGTAAATAAGGATGAAGATTAGTGCCCCACCCCTCCCAAGTTTGTCGCCAATTCGGCAACCCAAGAATGTTTATCTAACAACCCAAATGTTGTTTTGTTTTCTACTTTTAACAAGATTGAGTTGAACATGAACTATGACTATTTCAAATATTTTAAATTAAAAATAACAAATATCAATTAAAGTTTTCAATTTTGTTCATTATTATAACTATTAAAATTGTTTTTTACAACTAAAAAACACTGCAATTTTATTTTTAATGTGAAAACGCACAGAAAATCTTTATTCTTTCGTAATTTTTAATTGTTTTAAGAATTCGTCTGAATTCGTATTTTACAAAATCGTTTTCATTCTTACCTTAAGTCAAGTGCTATGGAATTCTTTTGCAGTTCTGATAATTGTTTTTTTATTTTTTATTTATTTATTTTTGCTCTAACGTTTGGTTTTCTTGATAGTTAGCTAATTTTCCAAGAATGGAGATCGGTTAAATGGAATGGAAGACATTATTTCGAACCAGCAGAATGGATGAATTGTGAGTGGAATGTTTTTTACTAGTTGAGGAAATTATGAAAGGATAAGTGTTTGAAATTTTGTATGGAGAATCGTTTCATTACTTCTTACTATGTTATTTATCTTCCTTTATGTACTGTTCTAGTTATCCAAACAATTATGTTCAATGTAGTAGCTAAGCTACTGGGATCCCGCTCCAGAGAAGCCGTACGATATTTTTTAATTTAAAAAAATTGTGCCCGGTGCCTTCTACTGATTTCGAAGCCATAAACTCGAACTCTAACTTAAGTTCTGCATCCAACAGCTCTACTGTGCCGGTCTGAAAAAGAAACAATAGTTATCTGTAAATCATAATCATATGGCGGAAAGTGTTAACTGTAACTATTCCACAGAAGTATTTATTTACTTTGTCTGTTATCTTTATTGGCGAATTGGCAACCTTTAGCCCGGGGCAACTAAACTAAACTTCACTTTTACCGTAAACAAAATAGGTTTCAAATTATAATCCTAAGTGGATGCACTTAACATTAAAATTGCAGAGAGATAGAATGAAAAAGACTATTTATTCGAGGGTGAGGTACTTATCTGGAAATTGGGCAACAAACTGCTTATAATTATTCATAAAAGGAAGATATAAAAAACTAACATGGCTATACGGCACTTCAGATCCAAAGTCTTATGTTGTGCTAAAGGAAATTTGAGAAATTTGTCGATAAAATGGTGGTTTAATGCATTATCTAACCATGATGCACTAAATGCTACAGAGAAAATGAAACATAATTCAAGAAATTTGACAACAAATGCAATCAAATTTGATCGGATAATTAAACATTTAAAATTTTACATATTGGCAATAAAGGTCAGTAGTAAATACTTATCATTATAAAAACGAATGTTCTAAATTTCTATTACTAAAAGATAATATTTGATCTGATTGATTAATCTGATCGCATGCCAGTGAGGGAACAGTATACGCAGTAAAGTATTGAGACAGACAACAAATAGATTCTGAGTAACTTTTCTTTGTGGATACCTACGAAAGGTTTGAATTTTTTTAAAATCTGATAATGGTTCCAGATGAAATCTAGCCTTGCTCAAAAAGATATTCCAATAGTCTAAATTAACATCTCGGCAAGAGTTCTAAAAAGAAAGCGAGTTTTAGTATACGCTCACAATGCGATATGAAATTTAACCTGCTTCAGGAGTATATATTTTTGGGTGAAGTTAAATTTCGCACCTGAAATCGCTTGTTTTCGTGGCTACTAAAATCCCACCGTGGCTCTTATTCTGCGAAATTCATTTGCTGGATTGTCTATTCTTATACAATTGCTTTTAAAATTGTTCCGTACTTGTAAAATCACGCCTTTGGCGATGGAGCAACTTCCCTTGGCAAACTCTGTAACCACTTCAGCCTGGAAACCATATAATATCTTAGAAGAGTTTCTGAAACTGTTTCGCTAACAAGCAATGAAATAAACACATTTATACAGTCCATTCGCAATTATGATTCTATAACGCATACACCGCAGTCATTATATTTAAAACTATTAAATTTAGCACTTAACAACTTAATACTTTAAGTATATAAATTTTAGGCCCAAAAGTTTCTTTGTTCAAATTTTGCGAATACGATTTGCATGTGGAAAAAGAAAAAAAAATTGTGTTAAATGGTACGTCTACGTATTGCATATTTATTCATAAATGCATTTAACTATATATAATTTATCTTTAAATAACTATTTAAATAGCTAAATAAATAAAAATTTGGCTTTACGATAGCTAAATTCCACTGACTATTTTCCCATAAAACTAAACCCCTGTGTCGACAAACTGTTTTTTTAAACTATACAAGTTCATAATAATTTTTTCTAGTCTGTTTTCTTGCTTTCTACATTATTAATCTGTACCTGCACTGCTCTCTTTGAGGTGTTTTGAAAGAAACTTTGTTAATAGATATTTTTAAAAATGAATTGTTTTTTAAATAAAAATTGTTCTGCGTCTGTTACAGCAATTTTTTTACTTGCATGTTATTAATGATGTTTTTATTTTTAGGAATCTTCTTTGACATCTGACTGGTAGCTGAGGGGAATAAAGGCAAGTTGCTGCTCTTATGATTGACGTTTAAACCTGCGTGAAGAACAATTTCATCTCGGTTCTAATTCGTTATTCAGGAGTGCTTCAGGAGCTTTCAATGGTTCCGGAAAGTTTCGACTGCTGGGACTTTTTTTTTCTCAAGTGGGGTAGTCTGCCGTTCTTGAACATTGATGGACATTCTACTCTGAACATAGTAACATGTTGCTGCTCCGTGAACAATTTGATTACGTAACATATAATTAGCATTTTACTTGAAGAAAAAAAGAACGGAACATTTACAAATGAAACTGCAATGTGTGTTTTTGATAAGAATTCTGGACTGGTGGGTTAAATACGGCCTGTGCATTTTCAGGAAATTTTATAGTAGCCGTTTCACGCAAATTCATTTTAATTTGTAACTCAAAACATTAGTTCTGTTTAATACAAAGAAAAATATTTGGATAAAAACTTAAAGAAAAAGATATTAGCGAACGCGAAAAAAATGCAAAGTCTTAAATTTAATTTTGAAATATATGTATATATCAACAGATATCGGTCAACGACCATGCATTAAGAATTGGCCGTTTCTTACCGTCTGCTTATATGCTTTCATGTTGCATGTGTTTCATATTCCTGTTAACTAATGGCCATGGTAACTGCTTTAAAATTCCTCAATTGCATTGTTATGCAAATTTTTATTGAAAAGGACTGGAAAATTAAAGTAACATTTATCCTCTGAGTAATCAAAAATCTAACTAATTCCAGTTGAAGATGTAAGCATCATAAAATATTAATTCTTGACAAATATTGTTTAAATTTCTCCTGGAAGCGAAACTATTTCTCGCTATCAATGCTCATTATTTGATTTTATTTTACGACCAAGGACATTATAATTTTAAGAAAAATTATTGTTATGAAGTAGATTCACTTCAAAAAGTATCTTAAGATATAGGAAGTATTTATGTTTACAATTTTTATAATTTTTTTTGTTTAATTATGTAATTTGATGCTTATTTAGAAACCTGAAACTAATTATCTGATGATTTTAATTGTGTTCTTCTCCCCCAAAACAAAAGGGAGTTTTTTTTAAGCATCCAAAAAGGCTTAATAAACCCTAATCAATTTCATCCAGACACTAAAAATTTTATGAACTGGCATGAGACTGCTTAGTGGTTGAAAAGGAAGGTTGTGTTATTTGTCTCTTTTTCTCCAAAATCGAAAGCTTTAAAAACTTTCGATTACGAAAAGGTGAAAATACTCAAATTATAAAACCATGCGCATATTAAGAAAAAATCGGATAGTTTTAGTATTCCAAAGCGTTTCTTAAATTCAAGTTTCTCGCAATTTAATCATTAGAACCATTAATCCTACTTAAAATAATTTTAAATGCCTAAATCAATAATTTCACGAAAGTATTGAGGAAGAAGTATTTTAAATACATCAAACACTAAGAAAATAAATAGTATATCGTTTGGAATAATCGGTCGAAAATATGTTAAGCTTAAACTCATTACCATAGGGGGAAAACCCCAACTATGGTCTTACTGATTTGGCTGTGGGGAAAGAAAGAATTCTGGTGGGAAAATTTTTAGTTAATAAAAAAATTAACCACTCAATTAACCTGAATAAATAGTAGCCTATGTCCTGTTCTAGATAATAATGTATCTCTGCGCTAAATTTCATCCAATTTCGTTCTGCTGTTCTTGCGTCATTGTCTAATATCATCCATTCTTCCATCCAAACTTGCACATTTATATTAGTGGCATAGATTCAACATAGGAAAAAAAAGAGCCACATGCTTTCTTTAGCACTATTTTTTTAATAAGTTTATGCTTCCTCTGATTGTCAATTTTGCTATCTTGAGATTTGTTTGAATGTAATGAAAGGACAATAGTATTGTACAGTCTAAGTTGAAGTTTATTTAAATTACTGTCCAGGTAAAAGCTCCCCCAAAAATTATTTCTAATTATAGATAGAAATGTTATTTTAGTGTCTCGACTTGCGCTTCCGTTGAAGCTCCCAATATTCTTAAAATTGTGCTATTCTACCAGAAATCTACTGTATTTCTAAGAATAAGTAGCCGAAATAAGTTATTGAAGTGAAATATTTTTGGTTTAGGAAGTGTGTTTGAATTAAGTTTCATTTTCGTTTGTGGTTACTAGTTGTGTTGTGCTTATATTTCTGAACCACATACGTTTTAAATTTGTTTGAGTTTTGAAAGGAAGATTTTGTTACTTATTATCAGTAAATGAAAAAGAAAAAGTTATGAATAAAAAATCGAATAGGTTAGGTTAGATAAGTTGAAAAAACAATATTCCTCACTCAAAGGATAAATTACAAAACTAATTTCAAAAACAATAACTGCTTTAGGCTCACAGGGAGTTGAAATGTATTTTGGTGCAACTATGAACCAAATACGAACAGTGACATTTAATGATAGTAAAATCGAAAATCTTTTAGATATTAATGATATTAGATCGGAAACTCAGAAAGTTGATGAATATAATGAAGAAATGGTTTTTAACTTCTGTAAAATTAAAGAATAAAAATAAATCTTTAAATTTACCTATTGTAAAGGCACACGAATCTAGTAATTTGCAAACAATCCTAGTAAATCGATGCGTATCAAATATAAAAGCAAAATGAACTAAATTGTAAATTCAAATCTATTATGATGATCCATAAGAGATTTTAAATGTTTTGAACCAATTCAAAAATTTGATTGACAAAAATTTCTCTCTCTCAGATGTTGAAAAACTTCCTTATTTATTTAGTTGTCTTTGTTGTGATATACTTTCTTGAATTAAAGATTTTTGCGATAACAGGAAATAACTATAAGCCAGCACTTCTTTTGCATCCTTTTTAGCAAAATATCCGTTTTCTTAAGCTTCAAACCGTAGCTTGCTTCTTAAATTCTTAAAATTAAAATAATACTGCAAGCATTTTAGAAACTTGAAAGATGTAAGATATTGGGATTTATAGCTAAGCATTTTAGAATTCCATCTGCTTGTTTATTCTTTTCACTAAACAACATATATTACAAGCATTGCCAGATTCAAAAATGATTACAATTAATCATCAGTTATTATACAAAAATTAAACGGAATAAATGTTTATCAAAGAAAAAATCGTTTGCTTTTAGCTTTTAATAATATTTTAATTAAAATATAAATAGTAGCAGACATAAAATGTTCTGAAAAGAAATCGTTTGCTAAATGTCTGTTTACAAATTTAGATCATGATATTCATTGAACAACTTAAGTTAATTCAAGATACATTTGGCTAGCGAGATGTGCTGATTAATGCTCGTAAGTCTGAACTGTTGAATATGTAAAAAATTTCGTCTTATTTACAGGAATTAAAGAATTTTTATTTCAATGTCTCAAATCCGTTCTCTTGAAAGATCGGATGTGAAATCGGAAGAATATAGCGTAATTTTTAGCACTTATTTCGAAACTCTTCCCTAGTGATCTTATTTTAGAATTTACTAAACAGAAAATTTCTACTGCTAATCATAATCTGAATGAATTAATAAGTGTTTGGAATAACGCTAATCATTGCTGGAGAGAGAGTCATTCATATTCAACGATCCACTGTTTAGCCTCCCATCGCCTAGTCAAGCGTCAGATTCCCACCCCAAACACCTTTCACGTAAACATTGCGGAAGGACTTCGAATCAAAATAAATTTATATCCTCTGAGGATGAATTGATAACTATGGGGGATAAACAAGCGGATGTATACATCAGAATCATTTGAGTCATGTAAATGAAGAACTTCAAAGCTTAAAATGAGAAAGAAAAATTGCTACATGAAAAAAGATGCCTATTATGCTGTAATGAAAATTGTTTTGTTAAAACCTGCAATGGAGTGGTCGGTTCTTTTTGTAATGGTAAATATAGCCTCGCAGTATATTATAAATTTAAAAAAAACATATAAAAGGCAAAAGAGTGAGGGCGAGTCAAAGAAAAAACAAAAGGAAGAGAAAATTTTGAATGACTTTGTATCTACTTCTTCGAATCATATGGCGAATAACGAAGGAGGAATTTTATTGCAACTTGTAAAGGTAAGAGTTATTGGTTCTAAATCTTCGGACATTATATTTGTCTTGCTTCATAATGGTTTGAAACACTGTGAATTAAGTTTCAACGAAAATAAACAAGCAATTGGAATATTTGGCCAAAGAACACAAGAAAACCAGCTACTTGTTGAAGATATCAGTTAGTATTGAGATACTTGAATGTCTCATATTTTCAGTAAATTCAGAACTACCGATAGAGTACCATAATTCATTCCGGCTTTCTGGCACAGAGGTAGCACGTCTTCCTCGTGTCCTGGGAGTCCCGGTTCGGGCATGGTTGTTCTGTCCGCTATCTGTGAGATGTGTGACTATGCTCCCCGGTAAAAAAGAGCTGTGCAAACAAATGTGGTGAATGTGTATCTAAGTCGTATTTTTGGCCCTAGTTGGCACTACTTCATAAACAAGAGACTCTCCTTTCGGTTTAAATTTGCTGCTGTATCAGTGGTGAGCTTGCATATGGCAAGTGCCATAAGTAACAACAACCATAATTCTTAGACAAGACGATAAACAGGTCGCATTTAAATGTGTTGAAAATCGTATGTTAAAAGAATTCGGGATGATGACGCAGATTAAGAAAGATCGAGGTATTAGTAAAAAAACAATTTCATTGCAAAGCAGAAGACAATCTTCGATTCGCAATGTAGCCTCTTTGGAAGTGAAAAGAAATACAAGGTGCTAATTCCAACCAGTGATACTGTAATTTTTTCAGATAGTAAGGAGGATCAATAATTGCTGCCAACGGCAGAACAGAAGAATAACATTGAAATCCGAATTCTTATTTCCCAAGTGTTCAACGAGCCTTTTAAAATCCAGTGCTATTTTACTGCAGCACCAATTGATTTGTGCGAATGGCGTTTGGATTCAGCAGCTACATGACACTTCAGTAAAGTACCCAAGTGGTTCGATGATTTTATCAAACCCATACCGAAACTTGAACCGAAGGCAAAGATAGAAAATTAAAAATTTGCGGAAAAGGTGATATAAATTTCTATGTATATAGTGATACTAAATTTCTCAAACCTATCTTTATCAGCTCCAAATATGCGTAGAAATTTAATTAACCACTTAACTGTTTTATTTTCTGCACTAACTATCTAGAGAATGTTTTCTTATTTTGATTGAAATGGAAATCAAATGAATACTTCACTTATATAAGTATTCGAAGTAATTTTAATACTGAATTATAATCGTTACCAATTGTTTATTTTTTGCTTACAAGCATCAAAATTTAATACATCGACGCAAGTACGGTATACGGGCAAACCTGTTAAGTGGTTAATGGGTCAAAGGTAGATACAGGGGATTTTAAGATTATTTGGCACAGAAAAAATTATATATGATAAGAAAGTTGAATATTTTATGACCCTTTCAAGAATCTGAAAACAGTATGTCGCATCTGGATGATCTACTAAAAGTTGTGAATCTAATAATGCGAATAAATCTTGTAAAAGTATTAATGCTTATGGAATTGAATGAAGATTTGCATGCCTAGATTGGGATTTAATTTTAAAAAATCAGTAGAAGCAAATGCACTTAAGGCATTAACAAACTAGTTATTATCTAATGAAATTTTTCAGTTTCATGCTTAAATACTCTATGTAGACTTATATAATGGGCATCTTGTAGAGGAATCCTATTTAACGTTACCGCATTTCCTATGACGTTTTTAGATATGTAATTTGACCCATCCTGGGAAGCAGCTGACTGAAGAAGGTGGTAATATATGAAATGGTAATCCTACAAATTCAGAAATAGAAGCAAATAACGATACGTAAGTGGAAAACAAAATCTTACATTTTCATGTATATTTAATGTTTGTTAATGTTTAATGTTGGTTTTTAATTTTTTATGGATTTAATTTTTATATCCTATAGGAAATCAAATGCTTTCCATGTTTACTCTATTACACACAAAATTAAACTACAAGAAAATGATTCAATTTTTTTTTATTTGCATTCAGGATCCAAAGATTATATTTTATTGAATAAGAAGTTAAAGAACTTAAACAATAATAGATAGAAAAATAAATAGTATTTGACATTGCTATTCCTCAATATTTAAACAATAGTTTGCAGAGCCTTGATTAACTGTTCTGCATCCTTTTCATTTAAGGTTTGGTTGGGATAATATATCCTGTGGATGAAGATTTTGCCCGAGCAAATCTGAAAAAAAATTATTGAAATTTTTAACTAAACACATAGTTATATTTTTAAGAATTGATTTATAAATTGAATATTATGAAGCTTTTCTAAGTATAATTTAATATTTTTCTTGAAAGATGATAGAATGCCATAGAGGAATAAAATAATAGAATATTTTTGAGAAATATATTATCAATTCAGATTAATATTTATGGTCTTTTTTAAATTATAATTGGCGTAAAAAATCTTAAATTCATTGCCACTGGTGCTGCATAGTACGAACCAATTTAATTAATGAAAATGACTTAAATATCATATTTTAAATCTTTCAATTTCATGTACGAATTACCAATGAAATTAGAACTTTAATATGAAGCCAATTTTAACTTTTAACATTTTAACTTAAAGCCAATGGAGAAAATTTTGATTTATCCAAGATCTAAATTTCTAATTATACACATTCAACGCAGTACTCACAATATGCTTAAGTGTCATATGTTTTTAGATAACAAGACACTTATTTTTAAAATACACTAAGGAGATTTAATTGAATTAAGGAAACGGAGGCTATAAAAATAAATATAAATTCACAATTTCCATAAATCAATAATTCTATTTAGTTGATAATAATAAAGTCAAATTTATTGACATGTAGAATTAGATAATAATTTATGGACATATAGAATAAGAATTAATAGATAATAATTTATTGACTTATAGAATAAGATTTAATAGAAAATATTGACATATGGAATAATAATGAATAGATCATAATTTATTGGATATATGTAATAAGAATCAAATTACAGAATCATTAGAATTAAATAGCAAAAATGAATCGATATTTACCTCTGACAACAACTCCTTGACTCCTGAAATATCATTTGCTAAGAGCTTTGAGGAATCTTCTATGATGTTAATATCTCTGGAAAGTTTCGTCTTCGGAATGTAGGATTTGACGAGACTGTATTTTCTTATGAAGTGAGTCGCAGCTTCTGAGATGTCGCCTTTGTTCACGGTTCCGCTTGAAGAATTCGTTATGTAATTCAGAATGATGCTTATCCTCTCTTCTTGGCCAGTTACTTTCTTCAGGTCATCTTCCAGCTGTGGATTTAAGAATTTAAAAAAATGTTATATAATTACTCCCTCTAAATACAGTTTGTCCTAAATATGTTTTACTACTGCATAATAAATCAATAGGAGTGATTTCTTTAAAACTTTTTCAGATATTCTCTAATAAAATCGTTATTTCTTACCCTCCCATAAAAAAAGGGAGCCTTTGGGTAAAGCAGGGAACGCTTTGCATGGTATTCGCATACAATATTTGCGAAATATTAACTTTGGGCTTGAATTTAGAATTATTGCAGAATCTGTTGTGTGATATTTTGCGAAATATTTGGTGATTAATCCCTGGCGTACGATTAATAGTGTCCGAAAATCAAATTTCCAATTTTAGGCACGTTCTTCTTCACCTATTCAAATCAAAATATGAAGCATAACTACAGTTGTAGTTTCAAAGTAACAAATCAAATTTCATATAAGTCATTCCATTTTTGAGTAATAACCTCTGAAATTGCATATCAATAGATGATCAACTCCTTGTTGGATTAAAATATGATAAGTGTTTGCCCTATAGATGATAGCTAAGCATATTCGAATTTTGTCTTTCTGCCATCCTTCGTTTTATAGTTACCATATTAAATTGTATTGGTGTCTCTGGAGAGACAGATTTCCTCAGGACAAAGTTTGCCTAAAATTTGATAAAAATCTACAGATTTGGTATTAAGACCGCATACCAAATTTCATCCATCTGGTTCAAAGAATTTTTCAGTTATCTTTGTCACAGACAAACAGACATCTTCATAAAATGTTTTATTCGGACACAGAAAGGTACGGCTGGAACGTGGAGATTTGTCAAAATGTCGACTTCAATTTTTTTTGGCGATTACAATAACTATACTTGATAGAGAAAAAAATAAATGAAATACATAAGAATTTTTACATTGATTCGTACATTATCTTCTATGGAAATAAATGTAATCCTCATTATGGTGATTGAAATATAACAGCCTTATTTTTTACAGAATTCTGATGAGCATTGAGGCGAAGACTGAATACTGATTTCCATATTCATCAGGATCTGATTATTCAGGTGACGTTTTTGACGCAACTCTTGAAAATATGTTTATTGCTCAGAGTCAGTTACAATCAAAGAATAGAAAGCGACCATTAACAAGTTTGCTGCCATGAATCATATTTGCATTTAAGACGACATCTAAAGAGATTTTTCTTATTCTTTTCTATCTTAGTAAAGAATAACTTTACTTATCTCTTTATCTCTTGATTGTAGTAAAAAAGTGAATACCTAATTAGATAATAGATGTGAATCACAGGTGACACATGATGAATATCGGAATAAAACAAGATATAAACTAAATGTAGGCATACTGTATTCGCATCAAATTATGCATTCACTGAGAACTTTAGCTATTATTCGAATATGGGTAACACGGCACTTAACGTATTAATTAAAAATGTAAAAGATTGTTATTGCACACCTTATGCAGCAATTAGATTGAGATAATCAGCAGTACTAGGACAATAATTGCTGATATTTGGGGACCTCCGCTAGCTAATTATATTTGATATTTGGGTTAATTAAGCTGACTTATGAGACCGCTACGTTTAATTAATTTTTCTTTTAATGTATGATCAGTGTTTTGTTTAAATTTTTTCTGAATACTTTATATGTATATTAAATTGGATGAAATATCTGTTTGAAAATAAATATGACGTAAATAAATTATCTAAACAGTTTGAACCGTTTGCTCTAAATATATTTCCACTAAATTTATTTTATTATTTTAAAAAGTTTATTTTTACAAAACTTAGCAAAGACTCAAAGCAAGCATTTTTTCTAATCTATTTTTTAAAGGAATAAAAAAAACTTTTTCAAATATGTTTTAAGAATGAATGTTTTTTTGTAAAGCATTTTCTTTCGTGAAATTAACAGTTAATTATCAAAACACTTAATAAAAAAATAATAGAAAAATTTATACCTAGAAACTTATTAACAAAATATGATCAACAAATAGTTTTGTAAATTTCTTCCTATGAAAAATATTTTTATATGAAAATTCAAGACAAAACACGTACCCTAGGAACAGCTCCTGAGACAAATTGTTGAACGAATCTGTAGAGGGCCGTCGCTTCGGGGTCTTCCTTTCCTTCAGTTTCTGCATCCTCTTTGTTCAAGTAGCTCAGGAGGTCATCTGATCCGTTCAGAAGTGTGACCGATTTCAAATTAGAACGTGCTTTTTCGCTTTGAAGAGCCATTTCGAAAGCTACAGTTCCACTCAGTGAGTGGCCGACGATGTGGAAAGGACCAGCTACTGTCTTTTGTATGAGCTAGAAAATAAATATATTAAAATACTATAATCACTATAAATACATCACTCGAAAAACATTAACAAGTTTAACTTGAGAATTTTGCAATATCTTTCATTGATTGAGGAAAATGAATTTAGTGCTCATGCTTACAGTTGTATTCCAAATTTAACTATCTATATCTATCTATCTATCTATCTGCAAACCTGCAGATGCATTGTTTTCTTGATTATTCAAAGATTATGAAAAAAAAAAGCCGAGGAAGTGGTCAACCCAAACTTTTCACCTGCTCTAATAAATTTGTCATACCAAAAAACGCTTTACATGGCATTGACTTTACAATAGTTGGGAAATATTACCCTTTGGCATGTATTTAACACTTTTACTGAATCTATGGTTTCATCCTTGGTAGGTTATTTGGCAATTAATCATTGGCATGCGTTAGCAGAATCCAAAATTCAAAGTTTTTCTCAACCTATAAAAACCAAAATTTGATTCAATATTGCCCTCGTAGTCTCAAAATCGGTTACCAAATTTGATATATTGTCATTTCGTGATTGAATTATGTCCTTTAAAATTCCTGAAAGTACAGATTGAAAGGCAACCATCCCGTTGTCGGATTGGACTCAAAATTAGACTTGTGTCTGTATTATAGATTAATTATTTGGCAAATTTTATCTGTCTAGCTCTTTTCGTTTTGTAGTTATGGTGTAAACTAATATTCGAAGGTTTGACAGAAATGTGAAAATTAGGTGTAAAGACCGTATATATAATTACAACAATCTAGATTCGAACGTTTTTGAATTATCTTTGCTGCAAACAGATATACAGAGAGACAAACGGACATTTTTCAAAAATGGGTTTTTCGTACTCAGAGAAGATCTAAGAAGTGGATTCGTCAAAATCTCGGGTTCGAATTTTTTTTGATGATTTTTATACTTTCTCCAAACCATGTGTACAAGAAAGTAAAAACAGATATTATAGAATTTGACTGCACTTACAATGCAAAGAGGCAATTTAAAGAAAAACATATATTGAGAGAACATATTTGGTTAAAAAATTCGTCCAAGGAGGCAAAAAAAAAAATAATGCACTATGAATATAACTAAAAAAGAATAATACTGTTACAATGGAATAAAAAAGAAAAATACCATATTATTGTTCCCCTTTGATTTGTTAATTTAATGCGAATTTATCCTTTAGCTCTTGGAAGGGATATTTCATATTCGTCAATCATTTATTTATTGTTTTTTAGCAATCTTATGGTCGTTATTGCTTATGGAGGAGCGGCGAGAACTATTTCCGGTATCTTCCCCATATTTTTATTAAATCTGAATAACAGGTTGGCGGATTTCCGTTCAAAATCTGGCTCATAATTACGATTTTAGTATCAAGTTAACACGACAAATTTCACTGATCTAAACTATTGCTCTTCTGAGTTATCGTATTTATACGCATGCGAATATATAGGCTGATAGACAGTTGACTCTGGTGCACTTGTTCCAAAAGTTTTTGCAAATATGCAGTTTTTTTAGAATTGCACACCAAATTTTAGCAAAAGTTGCATTTTCCATTCTGAGTTTGTTATATTCATTTGAACACGGACTGACAGACAAGGCTCCTGTGATTGGATTTCATTCAAAATTAATTAATTAACTAAAAAATTCTGTTATATACAGAGTGAAAACTAGGCAAAAATGTTAACATATATTTGTGGGATTTAAAGAAATATGTCATGCGAATATTCATCTGAATCTTGAGCTCGGACTTTTCAATAATTAGATGATGAATTTTTCTTTATGTATTTTGTATATAATAAAAAAATAAAAGTTTACGAAGATTTTCGACGATTAAGTCAATTAACAACATGCCACTGTCACGAACATAGTCATTAGAATGATCTTATCATCGAAAATTTGCAAGACTTTTAAAAGAAACTCCCAACATGATTCTTTGAAAACAATCAACAAAAGCAATAACATCACAATTAAAGAAATTGAAGATTAAGAACCTTCATTTACAAAAAGAAAAAAAAAGAAAAGAAAGCTAAGTGATCTTGTCATATTCTATATGTCTATCATCACAATAGCTTTACCACTATTATAGCTCTGGACTAAATTTGCCAAAATCCATTCATGTAATTTTTTCTTTTCTTTTTCTTCATTTTATATTTTCCCTGATTTATCTAATAAGCTAATCTTCTATTTATCTTGCACAATCCCTTACTAAATAATCTCATCGCCATGTCACTACTAAATTCCCCTTTTATGCCTGGAGGTTAAGAATCTTCAGTTCTGGCACTCCATGACATGGTCAAATCGAAGCGTTTCGAGCAATTTAAGCTGAGCAAGTTTATCAAGAAAACAGCTTTTTTAATGAAATAAAAACTTACCTGAAGGTACCACGATGCGACCGATTCCAGATCTGTGACAGGTGCGTCTTTGGTCCACACCAGCGCATACACGGGTTTACCGAGTCCTTTCGCGAGCACCTGGAAACTCTTTAAGTCTGTTTCGCCTATGCTGACGATGAAGATGGGTTCACCTGTTGCATCTTTATTCAGTGGAACGACGGGCTCAGTGTGCAGCAGTATGGGAGGAAGTTTCACGTTCGTGGTGGCCAACAACGCGGGGGCGTCGTTCCCTGCTCGCTCACTGTCTACTTTCTCAAACAGGGCTTTGATGTCGTCGAGGGTCATTTCGTGCATTTCTTGAATACTAACGGTGACTTCGCTGTAAGATTCGATGATCTGTTTGACCTCGACACCCACGATGGAGTCGAGGCCAACTTCACCCAACGTTCTGTTCATGTTGGTCTCATTGTAGCCTGAAATTTGAAAAAAATTAGACACAATTAAAGTGATTTATTCATCATAGTTTCATTAGAATGTGAACAAAATTGAATTTTCTTTTTAATGGACAGTTTAATCCAATTCCATGCTAAACAACTTTGAAAATTTGTCAATTAGACATACTATTAAGTTGAAATCATTCAGAATGTTTTAAATATTTCGTCATTTCCAACATAAAAAGGCATATTAGGGGGGATTAATTGAAACAAATTCCATTCATTTCAAAGACGTACAGCAAAATGTATGATTACCAGCATTCCAAATGTTCATTGTGGAGAAGATTGAACTTTGTGGACTCTATCCTAATAAGGAGGCAGTTCACATGCATTTACTTAGGTGAAATGACGTTCCAAAACCTGTAGTAATTTCATTACCAGCTTATATCTCTGAATCCTCTCTATTATATCTTTTATTCCGATGAGGAATTTGCGTAGAGATCAACGACTCTGAAGTTCCAAAGTGCATTGACGAAGGCACAGGATGATGTGCCAAAAGAAGGCTTGCCATCTGCATTTACATCTTTGTATGGAAGATAGCAAAATTATAATTTCTGAAGGTTATGACTTTTAGAGGTTCGCCGAATAATGGGTTTTCTAGGAATTCGTACTTTAGTATGAAAATTATTTCTGAATCTTTTTGAACGTATTCAGCACAAATCTGTAATCTGTTTAGAATGGATCAAACATGAAGTGAAATACTTCCATTAAAATTAGGATTTCCACAACAATGGTTTCATGATATTATAGCTGTGGTATTAAATTGATCACAGATGCTACAATGAACATATTTTACAAAAAAACATATTCTAAATTTTTAAAAAATCATTAAGAAAACTAACGCAATAAATGTTTTAAATTTCATTTCTATAAACCATTCGCTATTATAATATATATATATATTCTTGAAATTATTTTTTTTTCAAATTCACTACTAGTTTGCATCATTTGTGCAGGGTCAAAATTTGTCATTACCATGTGCAAACCTGATGCTATTTTGGTTTGGGGCTTTTGCAGCCTCAAAATCTTTAGGCAGAAAATAAAGAGCATAATTTGTTGGAATCGATAAACTGTAAGATTTTTTCCCCAACGGAACTATAAATATGAGAAAACGTTCGAAATATCTAACATTTCAGATTAATTTCTGAATGAAAACCTCTCACAGTTTTATTAAAAATTATCTTTTCAGAATGATCATGATTCGAAGATCAATCCTATTTTTCAACATTTTTATGTGTCAATTTATCAATGCATTGTATAGAAGGAACAAAATTAAAACTTTACATTTTTGCTCTCAAAGTTTGTACTGTCAAATAAAATTGTTCTCACCTTATAATTAGATTCATGTTACAAATCTTTTTTCAGTTTTATTTATTGATTTAATTTATACATCAAAATTTAACTGATATGTTATTAAGTTTGCACACACATCAATTAAATGAAAGTTATTATCATCAGGAAATGCATCAGGATTGTAATAGAAAAAATTCGTATTCTGAAACACGAAACAAAGGAAGTTAAATGAAGGTGTGGGATAAGATACATCGTCATCTTACCGATGCTCTTGATGATTTGTTGCAGTGCGTCATCTTGGACAGATTTCTTGGTCTGCTGCGCTGTGACGTACGTCGTCACCACAGGGCTCTCTTGTTGGCAGAAGGCGTCCATCGTGTCCAGGCAGGACTTCACTTTCTGGGCCATGACACCTGCGATCATGGCATCGTCTCCCATGTGTCTGTGCACCACTCCGACCTCCCCGATAATTCCCCACTGGATGGCCAAGCCTGGAAAAGAAAATTCTTAGTTGGGGTTTCTCCTACTTTTTTTAATTCTCGTCACTCCTTGTAAAAATATAACTTTTCGAATTCGTCCTATATATTTTTATTTGTTTATTTTCTTTAACATAATCACTTTTCCGGTTCAGTGACGGACTTAAGAGGATCAATGAGAAAAAAATTCTCAGCTCGTTCTATATCATAGCTGACTATTCGAACCCGCCCGAAAGAATACAAAGATATCTGAATTACCAATTACCGAGACACCATTGGTGGAAGCTATGGTTATCACGAGGGACATCATCTATCATGGTATAAAGCTTCCCATAAGCAACACGCCCTGCCATCTAAAGGGGTTAATCATGCCACTCCATTTCTGTACCTACCGAAGTAGCGAGAATCAGCCCCATCCCGGAATCTTCTCATCTTGTCTGAAGTAGCGGATCAATCAATGTCACAGGAATGACAGTTTTTCCGTGACATGTTTTAATATTTATTTTGATTTCAATTTTAAATAATGATTGATCTATAATCTATAAATGTTTTTATAAAACATTTAAAACTCTTTGCTTGAATGGGTCGCCTGAGTTTAAAAACGATGTATCTTAATTCAGACTGAGCATGTAATATTAATTCATATGCGAAATTTAATTAATTGATGGAGAAAAAATTTTGGTACTTACGTATTATACCGTTCAACTTTATCGCCAAATTTGATGTCGTCACCAATGAGTGACTAAACCATTGGCTATCGTCGGTGAAGACGGTTTAATAATAAGTACCAAATTTTTAACCAATGGTGGGAAATTCCTTGCTGTAGGCTTTATAATTAAGAAAAAGGACGTTGGCAATAGAAATAATTTACAGGATTTTATGATTTATATAGTGGGTACAACGTTTTAGTCCCAGTTTTAGCACCGTGAAAAAATAAGATAGATATAGAACTTGTATTAAACTTTAAATGCCTGTCTTGCAATTTTAAAATATTCTGCACTTATGAGATATTTTTACACATATGGTAAAACGCTTAATGTATCTTCATCTCTAATTGCAATTACAAAACATTTCCAATTTTTAAAACAAAAGATTTGATTTGCAACATTCATTCATAGTTTGTATTATAGATTATATTCCATTATGCCAATAGTAAGGAATTGTACTAGGATCAGTATACACTATCTTCATAGCTGTTTTGAATGAAAAATGTTTTCGATCATATAATCCAATTGACAATTTCTTTATTTCTACGGAACTTGATAGAAGTCGAAAAGATCATCCATACATACATAGATATGTATATATTACGGTAAATGCAAAAAATTGGCAATTCTGTATAATTACCAATCAATATTCATAATTGCCAATAAGTTTAGTGATTATTATGAATACTCACAATATTTCAACATTTGCTGAATTTGGCAATTACAGCGAAGAGCTATAATATTGTCTGTTTGATACACGAAAACCCTGGAAGCTTTTGCGTATTCAACAGGTGGTTTTGATTTTATAAAAATAACATGCTTTGAATGAACGATGCCATTGAGCTGTTTATAATTTCTTAGTTGAAGCAATAAATAAAAACTTAACAAAAATTTTGGATTAAAAAAATTGTACAATTCAAAAAGTAAGTGTATACCAATATCAGAATTGTTTTAAACAAGTAATATAAAAAAATAATTAATTCCTACTTAAGTAGAGAAAGAAAAATGTTATTTTAGTTACTTTTTATTAAATAATGACAATAATTATAAATAATTCATCAAAAAGTTATTGGTTTTCGCAAGAACTGAACTCGCCTTCTTCATCTTCTCGTGAAAATAAAGATGCCGACAATAAGAAAACTCTGGGAATGAGGGAATTTTTAACACTAATTGAGGCAACATTAATGTGTCAATTTTCTACGCCAGTTGGGGTAACGCAATGCAATTTAGAAATTTTTAATTTCCTTTCATCTATTTTATTTTATATCAAAAGTACTTCAAAGGCATCCAAAATATTGATTCATTAACAGTGCTTGGTTTTCAATGCATCCAACACTACGAAAATAAACAGAATCGTTTTAAATAATCGGTCGAAAACATGTTAAGTCTGACCTTATGAGCGTGAGAAAAAAACAAACTAAAGTCTTACTCCTTTGGTGATGGAGAAATTAAGATGTTTGATGGGAAAGTTAGTTTTTAAATATTTAATAAAAATTAATCAAATTAATGAATTAATATTTGAAAGACACTGTATTAACCTCAAGTGTCGTCCGCTACAAGTTTAAAAAATAATGAATTTCATCGTGAGTAGAAGAATAAAGAGTATTTTATTAACGTATGAAAATGTGCAGAAGATATATAGGGAGAGTGTGAACTACTAGTAGGAATTTAAAAAAACACAAACACGCTTATTAAAGAAATTCTCAAAAGCAGCTCTATCGCTTACTGTGCATCATTTTTCTACGAAGAAAATCCTCCAACCTCTTCCAAATGCTATGTGACGCATTCTGAAACGAATAGTATAAAAGTTTTTAATTATTCCTATTCAATATTGAATTCTAAATTTTGTAAATCTTAAATTCATCGTCGCCTTCCACAATTATAAAGCTCTTTCTGATTTTTGTTGCAATTTCTGGAATCCATGCGATATGCTATCTTTTTTTTCACTTAATGGTTAATTTGATTTTAAGTGACTCTCACTAGACCAGACTAGGTCACCGTTAGGCCCTCTTTATCTACTCTTAGTATTCTGTGCTTATTGATTACTATAAACAATTTTTACCGTGTAATCCCACTCGTCTCCTTTCTTCGCAAATGCGTTCCATGACCGAATTTGCATATCCGTAGTTGGTCTGTCCGGCATTGCCTCTGCCGCAGCTGATGGACGAGAAGCAGACGAAGTAGTCCAAGGACGGGCACAGTTTCCTGGACAGCTGGTCAAGGTTCTTGGACGCTGCCGCTTTCGGAGCGCACACCTGCTCGTAAGTGTCCGCTGACTGACAGTCCATGAAGGCATCTTGCAAGACCTGCAAAAGAGGTTTACAAGATTATCACTTTTAGCACGGAATCTATTCATTTTATTTAACTACAGATTATTCACAAAGCATTTTCATTATTGTGAAATAATTATTAAAAAAAGCAAACTAACAAATATAGAATTTTTTGGATTTCTTTGTATTCAATTCAGATGGTTGCTAGGTCTCTTTTTTTATCATGTCAGAACATGATGTTGTTTCTGGGTTGAGGTTTTTGGCGTCAACAAAAATATATAGATGAGAAATAAAAATTTTAATTCGTACTCGAATAATTGAAATTTTATTATCTTCAGGAGCATCTTAAAAAAATCAACTTTTAATAACGTGCTGTCATCCCGTTTACAAAAACTCTGATTTAATAAAATACGTCAATGACTACAGCAAATAAAACCTAGAAAAATGTCATTTCGAGCACGTGATTATATGAAATGAAATAAAAAGGAAATGTAATAATAATTTTTTAAGCAATCAATGCGAGACAAAGTTTTTTTTTTTTTTGATAACTTGTAATACTAAAGTGACTCATTCAATGAATCTATTAAAATAAATAAAAATATAATTTAACTTGCACGAGCACGTGATGCTTGACCGCTCAATAAATGATGTTCTGACATGAAACATTGAAATGTGCATAGTAGATTTCATTTTAATCTTTTTGTTTATCTATATTTTCTAAAGAATTGTTTTGAGTGCTTCAATATTTCTAACAACTACCGAAATATATATAGAAAGATAATAGATATGTAAGAAATTTTTATTCGATAAAAATTTATTCGTTATAAATTTGTTCTATCGTTTATAAATTATCGATTTTGATCAGTAATTATCGCTATTATTATCTGTATTATTCGGTGTGGATCGATATTGAAATGACTGATTTGCTTCACTTATACTCAGATGAAATATCAGTTCGATTTGATCAGTGGTTCTTTTTTGCAGCCATTTCAAAGTTCAGCTTTAATTTTGATTTTCTAATATATTCAAAAAATAAAACAGAATAGAAGAATCTATCGTTACCATAAATTTGATTTTTTATATAAAAATAAAACCACTCATACAAATTTTTGTTAATTTTAAACAATTCACTCTTAATTATAATCGTAGCAGCCAGCTCGTATTTCGGCATAAGAGACTTGGTATTTGTTGTCTATATCAAAAAGTATTAACCAGTAGATGTTAATGGAATTTTCAAAGGTCTTTCGCATCAGACTCACCACAGCAGAATTGAAGATTCCCCCCACAGGTCCGATGCGAGAAACCTCCTTCAGAAGTTTTTCGGCTTCACTTCGGATGGCCACATTCAGAGTGGACACTTGGACATTGGCTCCCTGGTCCTGCCACTTCTTCAGGCAGAAAAAGTGATAGGGCGTTCTGGCCCCGTACCTCGACGTCAGGATGATATTGAACCCCCCTCTGCTGATGATCCACTTGGTGACCTCCATACCGAAGCCGCCGAGTCCGCCGATGATGATGTACACTTTGTTGTGGTAGAACTGAGTCTCCGGAACTGCGGGCAGCACCAGCATCTTCGGCGAAATGATCTTTCTCTGCTCCTCCTCCCGGATCTGAGTAAAAGCAAAGATTTTAAAAAATTTAAATGTGGAGCAATTTTTTTTCTTAGAAACCAAACAAACAGGACAACAAACAGCATCCTAAATCGAATTAAGTTAGCATTTATTTGCATATCTAAATGCAAAAGATACATACTAGAGAAAGAAAGAAAAGATGGATTTTTGGAGATGAATTTTGAAAAGATGGATTTTGAAGATTTTTTGATGGACTTCTGAGACTGCTTTCTAAAACTGGGAAAATTAGCGAAGCTCGCTATTAATTACAAAATTGTAACTTGTGAATTTATAAAAATAGCTATTTATATATTTACCATTTAGAAATTTTTGTGCAAAATATTTCTATTTATTAGCTGAGCGTACTTGACTAATCGAATTCTTTAAAATATAGTGCTTAAGATACTGTACAAGGTACAAGGTTAGGTAATGATAAGCTAAATATCGATTTGTTTTAGTGTTAGAAAAAAGCATATTACTTAGCAGAATATAGATACCAAAATTTGAACTTATTAGGATTCAAAGCTATTAGTAAAACACCGTATATTTTTTATATATAAAGCGAATCGAAAATATAATGCCATTTCTTTTTCTGATTATTCATTCTTTTTAAATTGTTCTTTCTTTGAAATTTTAAATTATTTAAAATATATTTATTATATCTTCTTTTATGAAATTAAAATTCTATTGCTTTTACCAAACAAAAAGAAGAATGAATTTTTTTAACTATAAAAGTATGATATGCTCTAAAATTTTGTATATGTATTGTATAACAAGAACATCGGCGCCAGTTAGGAAGTTCTACGATATGCAACATAGCGTATAGCCATCCTGTGCCGATAATTACACTAAGTTATCTAACCAGTTGGATGAGTACAAAATGGAAGAAAGAAAATGTAAGAAAGAAGGAAAAATTGTTAAAAGAAGCATACTAGCACACACACGTGCTTTGGATCCATACATAATTAATATAGCGGGTGTAGAATATTTTTGGAAGTGTACTTAAATCTTCCCAGCGAAAATATCCGATGTGTCATCCATTTAAGGAATAATCTTGTATCATCACCATTATAACAATAATAATCGTGTATTATTAATGTTATAATCGTGTATGATGAATGGAATAATCGTGTATTAATATTACAATCGT
>JAOUZG010018166.1:5083514-5196217 GCA_026289955.1 Argiope argentata | reverse complement strand
AATCGTGTATGATGAATGGAATAATCGTGTATTAATATTACAATCGTGTATCATTAATGGAATAATCGTGTATAAATATTACAATAGTGTATTATTAAAAAAATAATCCTGTGTTATTAATAAAATAATCGTGTATTTAATAGAATAATCGTGTATCATATGATAGCAAAAGCAAAGCAGTAACAAGCTTCCTAAAGGAGATAACATGATCACAACTTGTAAAGTTACGTACAACATATATTTCACTGTCATGACAGCTGTTAAGCCGCTTGACTTGAAATAATATTACGGACTCGGAGTGTGATGCCGATTTGAATGAAACGGAAATGATGTGGTTAAAGAAGTGAATAAATCATCAACCATTGGACATGAATCTTCAGAGTGTTAGACGAAGTTTTGGACTTTAGAGACTGATTTATAAAACTGGGAAGATTAGCGAAGCTCGCTATTAATTACAAAATTATTACTTATGAATTTATAAAAGTAGTTATTTATATATTTACCATTTAGAAATTTTCGAGCAAAATATTTATTTTTGATTTATTATCTGTGCGTATTTGCGCCATTGATTTCTTTGTGATATAGCACTTAAGATACTGTACAAGGTTAGGTTATAATAACCTAAATATCTATTTGCTTTAATGTTAGAAGAAAACTTATTAAAAGGGACATACTTATCACTATTCGGATTGCCTTTTATAGCTTTTATGGTCTAAAACTTTCATATTAGGCATTTATTACGCCTTTTTGTTTAAATATTTCGAGTTTTTGTTTTAAAAGATCACTGGTAAGAATCGATGATTTCTTGTTTCTCTTAAAAGGTCTCACAATCTTGATGTTCTTAAAACTATGTCCTTCAAACGCCTTAAATTTCCAGCTTTACTAAAATATAAATTTAAAAAAATGTAAATTAATGTAAATAAAAATACTGATTTTTTTTCAAATATATTACACTAAATTACAAGAATTTGGCATTTTATCTCTATCTTGTAGCCATTATTTTTATCTAAATATTCTCAAACCGGTTTAAATTATCATTTAAAGTGTCAATTTAAAAGTGATGTTAAATAATTTGATTTTTTAAATTCAATTTGATTGAATATTGCTATTTTAAAATTGTTTTTGGAAATATAAAATATATTAATTCTTAATTAATACATTCATACTTACTTTTAATAGTACTTTTCCAACATGTATACCCTTTGACATGTATCTGAACGCGTCTTCGATGGCTGTTCTTTCGAACACTGTTCTTTCAAGTGGTTTAACAACTCCAGATTTTATGCCATCTGAGATCAATTTCATGACTTCTTTAATGTCTCGGACCGTTTTCGGGCTCGTATCAAACAATTGATCCAAAAACACTGCATGTAATGAGATATTCTCAAGGAACATTTTGAGTCCTGAAATGAACATTCATATTACTCCATTACATAATCTTTAAGATATTATTCTTGAACTAAATATCAATGATATGTTCTATACTAATAAACTAAAAGGAAACGAATTATTCAAAAGAAATGAGATAGGTGATTATATGTAAAACTGACTATTGTCTCCTGAATTAAAATTCCTTGTGATATACAAACTTGATTAATGAAATCAAACAACTTAAAATATATCTTTGCGTCAAAACACAATTCCAGCTTTTTGTGATGTTTAGCTGATCGAGATACCAACAGAATATAAATTATTAAATATTGAGGAATATTTTAAAATATTTTAGGGGAATTTGCAATCTTAACATACAAAACTATTTTTCTCGCTGTGTAATAAAAATAGTTAGCAAAACCAGATAATTCATTTTCTAATGCCCAAAACTAGTTAGATTTCCCTATTTTTTTTTCAAACGGAAGTTTATGACCCCAATATATTATTAATGATGCTTTACTTTTATCATCTTCCAATTTCGAAGGAAACCGAAAGGAACAATATACATTATTATATGGACAGAAAGCTCCAGAAACTCCTGTATTCAAATTAATTTTACCAATTTCGTCAATTTTATAGAAGTTTATGATCTTTTACATTTGATATTAAGAGTCATGAAACTGTTCTTCATTTTAGAGAGAAATACAAAAAGGTCTACTTGATTGTTTATTGTATGGGGAGAAAATATTAGCAAAGTTCAACAACATTGTAATTAATAACAATTCCACCAATTTTTATATCATATTTCATTTCCTCTATCATATAATACGTAATCAATGTTCATTTATACTCAATTTTAGGAGAGTTATTGCTAAATAAAACTTTTACAGAGTGTACAGCCTCAACAATTACACCAATAACATAAATTAATTTTGCTACTTTAAATAGGACATTGTTAACTGTTCAGAATATTTTATGATTATTGTGGCAATATAATTTAAAATAGCAATGATTTTTTTTGTAATTCCTCAAAAATGCTTGGCATTAATAAATTTAAAAAATTCATATGGTGGACTGATTTAGGTTTGATTTAGTTAAATTAATTTCCCGTTGTATATGGTGATCTGATAGCTAATTGCCATAAACAACTAGTTGTAATTAATTTTATTTTTATTTTAAACTACATTTCATTGATTATACTGTTAATATTACACCTTCATATTTAATGCATGTTTATCCGAGATAAATATTAATTTTTTTTAATTTGTCCTAATCCTTTTGTAGCAAGTAATGCTATTTACATTACGTCTTATAATATAAATCTGTTTATAATATGATAGTGATATATTATTATGTAAGTCCCTGATGATTATTTTGTAAATTACATGCATTATCCGAATTTACTTACTGACTTTGACTATAAAACCTATCATTTTTTGTCTATTCTGTTTAGAAGAGTCTATTCTTATATCTGGGAGAGAATAAATAAATGCTTACCGATTTCTCTGTCTAGAGCTAAATCGTATTTGCCAATTTCGACAAATCTGCCACTTTTGGCGACGCATCGAAGACTTGCTTTGAATTTGTCATCCGCAAGAGAGTTCAGAATAACATCAACACCTGGAGATAAAGAAAACGGTAAGAAGTGATTTTTACATTCTCTTAGACTTTTTGCACTTCTTTTGTGAAGCTTTACATCTTGTCTAGCGACGATGAATCCTTCAAAAATCAATTAATGATGTCTGAGGATCAGGTAATAACATTAGATAAGCCACTAACAAATTAATCTTTGAATGTATTTCGTATGTGGCACAAGATGAAGTAAAAACAGGACGTTACAACTAAGGGAAACTCAAACGATATTTTAAATAAAAAATTGGCGTAATGATGCGATTAATTGTAAAGATTCAGTTAAATATTTCTATATTTTATTAAAATATAAGGTTGTTTGCTAATACCACTACTTTTTTCCCCTATTCCCTATTAAAGGACTTTATGAAAATTTAAATGAATATAAATTACGTTTTAGTTTGGTTACAGAAGCCGCTTAGAATTAGATTTATAAGTGAAAGGGACAAAAAAGTTTGATTAATTCTTAGATTACAGTTAAATCAAATAAAAGATTCAATTAAATTTATAAAAAAACATTTGAGGTACTATAGAAGATCATTAAATATAATATTTAGGACATAACAAAAAATGAAAATGCTTTTATGCGCCTCAAGCGTATTAGAATATGTGAATAAATCCACAAAAGAATGGATATTCTTATATTTTAAAGTTTAAGTCAGATATTTTTAATTTTAAAAACAAACTACAATAATAAATTAACTATAACGCATTGAGCATTTAAAAATGATTTTATCACTGAAGCTCATACCCATTTCCATTACATATTTTACTTTTTGTCTTGTTACTTGCATCAAGCATAACATTTTATGCTTGATGCAAGGCATAAAAAATTAACGCTGCCTAAGTTCTAAGTAAGTAAAGTGAGTAAATTCTATTTTAAAAAATTGCCTTCGAAAAGTTTCACCAATTTCAGAGTGTGACATTTCATGTTAACAGTGGATTGAATACAATTAATAATCAATTACTTTGTATGGGTCCCTTTTAAGTCTTTTAGATAATTAAAAAAATAACAGAACTACCAACTTTGTGTGCTTATATACTTTTATGACTAATTTTTATAAAAATGGTATTTCTTAATCAATACTTCAAACATTTTCAGATTCATTGGAATTTTATTAGCGTCTCCAAAACTGTTTGAATTTTCATCGAATTTAAATATTAATCAATCATAGATTAAATTTTGATTGCTGAACTATAATACAATCTGGTAGGGAGATTTAGAATTAAATATTAATCAAACATTGATTAAATTTTGATTACTTAGCTACAGAGTCACCTGATAGTCAAATTTAGAAGAAAAAAACGGATTTCAATATTGGTCAATCATCGATTAAATTTTGATTATTTAACTGTAGCCTCATCTGGTGGGGAGATTTAGAAAAAAACTGATTTTAAACTTAAAATAATTTTTTTAATCCATTTGTTTGCATTTTATTAAAAATTACTTTAATATAAAGTTTAATTATACTATATCGTACTTGTAAATTTTTTATTATACGGTACACGTTCGTAAAACGAATTCTTTTTAATCATATGAATATAGCATGCTCATACTTAGAATTGTCTACTTGTGCATTACGCCATCTAGATTTTTCCTTTCAATTTAACATCAAGTGTATTTAAATATGTTATTCCACTGGCAATGCGTTTAAGTTCATATTTTTATATTTTATGCTTTTGAAAGTTTTGATAAAATAAATAATGTTTTTTGTTAGTTATTTATAGATTTACATGTTGCTTCTTTTATTCTAGAACAGTATGTATCAATAATAATGATTACATATCAATTAATAGCGGTTAATTATATAAATATTTATACTCTCATTTTTTTCTGATCTTACATTTATATGGTGTTTGAGCGATTCATTTAGGCTATAATGATTTTTCTTAGAATGTTTATTAAGAAACCATTTACCTCTTCCATTGGTTCGTTCCTTGACGAGTTTTTCGAAGGAAATGTTGCGAGAATTTCCTATGTTTTCATCTTTTAGTTGAGGGAACTTTTTCTTCAGGAATTCCCTTTTTTCATCATTGCCTGTAGTAAAGAATACATTCATCTTCTTAACATGTTTTCAGATTTATAGTTTAAGATTTATTATACTACAAAACCTGAACAGTAGTTTGTAATAGCAGTGTTTCTACTATATATAAATTATATTCGAAAATGCATTGAATGAAAGGAAATAATTCATTAATTAATTTATTCGCTAATTTTTATTATCATTCATTGAAATATTTATCATTCTTTATTTATAACATCATAATTTAAATCCCATATTTGAAACATCAGTTTTCCTTAATTTATTGAAAAATATGAAAGATAATTCGAACATCTATTCGGAAAATTCGTAACATCATAATGTTGGTCTTTGTTTCTTTGGATATATTTTAGTTTTAAATTTAACAAAAATAATCTCAACGCGCTTGAGTGTAAATACAATGATTTAATTAATGAAAAACATTGTTGTAAAATTTAATTGGCCTTTTTGAATATTTAATAAAATAAAATTTGTTTCATTGAGATTTGTATAACTTTTTTTTAGTTTTAAGTGATGATTTAAAAAAAAGTTTTACACAACAATAAACTCCAAAGTCAATCGTTTATTTGGATTAGGAGGGCAATTTAATATCCATAAAAGAACTATGATCAAAATTTTCTTGTTCCCGATTCAATAATTTACATTTTGTGTCGTATAAATGTTTTATACAACAATGCTTTATATCTCATTATTCTCTATAATTTTTATAGAAAGTATTTTCTAAGCATAATTTTATACAGAACAAAGGCATGTGTCATTTTCTGATATGATTATTGAAATATAATAGAGAAATATGAATCAAATTAAAATGTATTTTTTTAACAGATGAACAAGGGTGGTTTGTGTGTATAAAAGAAAAATGGTCGAAAAGAATAGACTCAATAATAAATGAAATATGTCTGAGAACATTCATTGGCATTCATTGGAACTTTGGAATGATGCTGAATGTCATTATTATTATCATGTCAGTACATTATGCTGTTTTGGGGATGAGGTTTTTCAACAAAAATCCGTGAGAGAAAAATAAAAATTTTATTATCTGCTCGAGCATCTCAAACAATCAACTTTTAATAACTTGATGTCATCCCATTTACAAAAGGTCTCATTAAAAAAATAAGTTAATGACTACAGCAAATGAAACCTAGAAAAATGTCATTTTGAGCACTTGATTATGTGAAATGAAATAAATAGGAAATCTGATATTTCTTTAAACAATAAATGCGAGACAAAGTTTTTTGGATCGTTTGGAGTACTCAAGTGACTCATTCAATGAAATGATTAAATTGAATAAAAATATCATTTAACTTGCCCGAGCACGAGGTGCTTGGTCGTTCAAGAAGTTATGTTCTGACCCGATATTAAAATATGCATAGCAGATTTCATTTATACTCTTAGTCTGCTGAACTCGACGGTGGACTTCATGCAGATGAAATGAAAAAAGTAACGAATCAGTTTATTTTTTTATGCATTGCATTAAGATTAGCTCCCTTTTGCACGCCCGGTTTAGGCAAATTGATGATTCTTTTCAATACCAATTATTGAATGATGTTTTTAAAAAGCAAAAATAGAAAAAAATATATAATTTTACGTGACGTTATGAGCAGTATTATTTATCAGTAAAATATCACTGCTTTAAAAGGTTTCTTTATCGTAATTCTTGATATTTATGTACTCCAAAATGAGACTGATTTGGAAACCTTGTGATCTCATTATTACGAAAACGTGACAGTTAACTTATTTAAATGATGGTTGCCTTGCTTAAAATGGAATATTTATTGGATTCAATTTTATAAATATGTAAACAAACTGTTCAAAGAATCATTAAATAGAGTCGAAATCATGAAGGCTAAGATAATACTATTGTCCGAATGTTATTCTTACCTACAGTTGTAAACACTTCACAATTTAAGCTGAGGGCTATGTTTATGGCCGCAATTCCTATGCCACCTGTTCCAGAATGGATTAGAATACTTTCGCCGGGGAGTAATTTCGCCCTGACGATGAGGGCGTAGTAGCAGGTTGCGTAAACGACAGGCACCGTTGCTGCTTCTTCCAATGTCCAGTTATCAGGAACGTCCAGTAAGTACGCAGGTTCGGCCAGTATGGCAGTGGCCATTCCTCTGGCAGATGCAAAGCCAAAAATCCTTTTACCGGTACCGTCCTCCCTTCCAGAAAATTCCAGACCGAGCACAGCGTTTCCTTGTCCAAGATCTAAAGGGAAAAACACGGAAATTTTAATTTTTTTTAAAACCTGTGAAAAGATTGTTGTCCACTATGTTAATCATTTGGAAATAAAACCTTAAAAATCTTAAAACTTTTTATATCATGTGAGAGCATGGTTTTATTTTGGTTCGAGGTTTTTCGAAGCCTCAAAATGCACAGCAGAAAATGGTTGATTTATCGCTTTTGAGGTATCCGTTTTTCTCTTTCAGATTTGTTAGAAAATTATAAAAAAAAGTTGTCACATTTGGCGGTTTATCGCCTACAAAAAATTACAACTTGGCACAAACGTCCACCTCTGATGCTTCTGTTTGATCAATAAAGAACAAGGTCCTAAGAAGTTATCATCCGAAGAGGAACAAAGGGAAGAAAATCAGGAATCAACGTAAAACATCGAGGAGGAGGTATTAAAAATTATGTACATTTTTTTAAAAAAAATTCACTTTGTCTAGCTAGTAAAAAAAATTGCAGTACGAAATATTTTGAGATAAAAAAGAACCATCTATATATCAAAACATGCATGATCTGATATTCAAGTGATTGCTTCAAATTGGTTTAAACTGGTTTCTCATGAGAAAAAAAATTATGGTGTCAAGAAAAAAATGTTTTAGAATTATATTGATTTTGAGATGGTCCCAAACCATTGCTTTTGTAAATGTTGGTGATTGGGAAATATGAGTCACATTAAATTTTTCTGTCAGATTTATGGAATGTGATTGAAAAAAAAAATAATGTTCTCACATGATAGCTTTAAATTTGAGACAACGCAATCAACTTTTTCACAAATTGCTACAGCTATTTTTTCTGCAGTTTTCTCGTATGTCTCCATACGGAATGAAATATTGTGACTTAGCTTTTCATACAAAATTTCATAATATAATCTATGTTCAAAAAACATAATTTTGTTCTGGAAATGCAAATGTATCTTAGAAACACGAAGGCAAGATTACTTAAGTATATGTCCTAAGATTTCTTAAGGTATCAGACAAGTAATAAGATTTAAAATGAAGATTGCTTTTTCAGAAATATCAAACGAAGATATGCTACACTTACGTCTTGTTGTTGCAATGGACAGTTTTCCAGTAGCGAGCATAACGTCCCTAAAGTTCAGAGCAGAATTATAAATGTGGACGAGCTTTTTATTTTTTGGATTGGCATATTTTACGTTAGATTCAATCCATTCGAACGTGGACAAGTCTCCGTACTTTCTGCAGTTCACATAGCTGTATTCAGCAGGTCTTGGTATTTTTGCTGGAACACAGAAAGAATAAAAGTTACACATTTCTTCGAAATCTTGAATTGAATAGAAGGAATTTTAAAAAATTTTTGTTCTTGACTTACAGGATAGCAGATATATTATTATTACATTTGATATTAGGAATTAAGAATATTCAATTATTAAGATGTAAAATAAAAAGTCATAGGACATTTTAAATTTCACGGGAAAAAAAGCTTTAAGTTATTGTATTATTCCAGAAGCATTTAGAAAATATATAAAGTAGATTTAAATATCTAGTTCAACAACTTGTAATATGACAAAGTTTTTAGCTTAATTCTTCTCTTTTTAAAAATATCCTTTTAAATGTTATCATCACATTCAAAAAATAGTTAATATTATCGCAACGTAAATTGTAATCAATCCAGTTACTAAAAGAAGTCATATCACGGACTCTCTGATCCGCCCGAAGGCACACTGAAGAACCATAAAATCGAATGTCCAGAAATGCGCTGCAACTGCAACAAAGATGGGAACAGTGGTTAAGTCCTAAGGGCCATCACCGGTCTAGGAACAACCCTTTCCATAGGAAGTACGTCCCGTCATCGATGGTAGGAATCATACTCCCACCTATTAGTGTAGCCTCCAGCGTGGCAAGATCCAATCACCATGCCCGTAGTATCTCATTCTCTTTTCGAGGGGGTTAGTAACTAAGAGAATGAGAAGAACTGACGAAAATATATTTAGAATAATTTTAAAATGTATTAAAATCAGAGGGAAAATTATATAAAAACTAAATTAACTGCAACGCATAATTTTTTATTTTATGAGGAACAAAGATGATACCATGCCGCCGATTTCTATGCAGTTGTTATGACCTCGGGGCTAAAAGGATATGAAGTGAAAAGAGGCTAACAGTTGTGTGGTAGTGTGTTGTTGATACCGCAATTTTGTGTTGGTAGGCGCTCCCGTAGGTACTTTGAAAAATAAGATCACATTTAAATTGGAATTTAATTTTGTATTCGAATAGTTATGGATATATTAATCCATAAAATATAATGAGTTTGTGTTGCCAAAAAAAGTGTCAAAACTTGTATCAAAATGAAGAACGGCAAAGAACGCGTCAGATGGATGTATTTTGTTCTTTAATATGCCTTAAAGCATAAAAAAAGCGTTAATACTTTAATTCCTTTTAAATTTAAAATGAAATAAAGAAGTTTGTAAAACTTCTGTCTTAATGAACCTCTACTATCTTTTCAAAACCAATAAATGAGAAAATGCTGGAAGTTTCAATAAAGAGGAAAATCAATAAAAAAAACTATTTACTCTCTGTGATGAGAACGTGTCTGAAGGAGCCCCATGTATTGTTCTTGAAGACATTCATCACTAAATTTTTGTTCACCAGATGATTGTAGAAGGGGTTCTCCAAGCTGAAGGCAGGGAAATTATTCTCTTGCTTCTTTTGACAGATAAATACACACCTTAAGAAAGAAAAAAATTAATATAGCAAAATATCCAGATAAAAAGAGAAAAAAAAAATAATCATCCAAAATTTTTTTATTCAATTACGGATACATTTTGATGAAATTTGTTGTTGTTACTTATGGCACTTGCCATGGGCAAGCGTGGTGACGTCCATCAGTGATTTTAAGCGATTGAGAGTCTCATTTCTCAGAGTGTCACATTCGCATACCCAAATCATTTTTACAGGGGGTTGCACATTCACTCACCTCACAGATCGAACACAGAAAAACAATCATGCCCTAACCGAGACGCCCGGATCATGGGGAAGACTCGCTGCCCCTAAGCCAGGACAAAATTTTGCAAAGGATACTTCATTTTTGAAAACGAGTACAAAGTTTTAGGTTTGTTCACTATAAAATAGAATTATATTTTATCATATTTTAAATGAAAGAATAGTTGATATTGGTTTTATCTTTAATAGGGATTTTTGAATAATATAATTATTACAATTGTACGACATTTGGGAAATCGCATTGCAAATATAGATAAACATTGCTTTTAATTTGAACCTCCAATATGAAATAACGTTAGAAAATATTTTTTAAAAAAACAGAAAAATATGCTATCATCTGAGTATTTATATTGTTTCGCTGTCACTTTTAATTCAGGTTTTCAAATTTATGAATTATATCAAAATATGATGGGAATTAATGATAAAAATCTATTAATAATTAATTTCGGAAACACTTTAAAAACTAAGGAATAAACATATTGAAATAAAAATGTTATTAAAGAGGCAATTTTTTTAAATTTTCAAATTAGGAAAAAATTATTTTTTAATGAAATATGACTTAAGATATGATGAAGTTATTATATAGTCAAGTTATATGATACAAGTTATAAGTTATATGATGAAATTATTGAAAAAAATAATTTTAATAAATTTTGATTTGACAAACCTTAAATTAAAATTGGAAATTGTTTTTTCAATAGCTTTTTCGATTCATTAAAATATTTACTTTAAATTTTTAAAATCCTTTCGTAAAAAATGTTCTTAAGAAATAATTTTGTGCAAACTATTCTTGCTGTACATTCAACTGTCCATTCTACAGGAAGGCTGAAATAATTTCTATATCACATGCTTTGTAGAAAACCCTTTAATAAATTATTCTTCTAAAATTGAAACTTCGAGATTCCTTCTAAGCTGAAGTGCGCTTAACAAATCCATTGCCCTTTAAATATTTAGTGTTCCTACATTTATTTGAGATAAATATTTGAATAATGTAAAGAAGTGGCATAGGTATTGTTCTTACCAGATTTGTTATTTCAATCATCGGCTTTGAAAATCGGATAGAATATGTTTTCTATCAAGAATTGTTCAAAAATATAAACTCTACTAATATCTTATGTAATGTACTATACAGAAACATTTGGACTTTTAATGAAAATCAGGTATCTAAATAAATAGATAAAAATAAAAGAATTATAGTCCTGATCCTAAACATCGAAGAATAAAAATATTAGAGTCTTCGCATCAAAAGTTACTGTGGACCACCAACTATAAGGAGAATATTTTAGACTTGATTGATCTACATGTAATTAAAAAAGTTTCTCTGAATTATATAGAACCGATAACATGCACACAAACTATGTACTTAATACTGCCTCAAATTGCGAAAACACAAATTCAGGAAATAAAACAATGAAAAAAAATTGATAAATAATGTACTTAAATTGAAAAATTTATTTAAAAAATAGTGCAGGCATAATGTTAATATAGCAGAAAAACACATTCTTTAAATTTTAAAATGGCATAAGAATATTTTTGTTCAAAAATATTCTTTGAAGTTATTGAAGAAAATTTATTATTTCGATAAATTTTAAATTAAAAATCTGACTGAAATTTCGAAACGTTTTTTAGCAAGCATTATTAACTATTTAAAAACTAACTGCATAGAAATTTTTTTTGAACTTTATCTGTAGCAGTTGAAAGATTCATGTCCCACCCAATTTACCAATGGCATCTCATGCTAAATGTTACTAATTTTTTATGATCATTCTAATTGTTCCTAAATGTAAGATAAGGGCATCATGTTCTTAATTTTTTGTGCATTATCATGCCATTAACGATTATGTAGATTATCATGCCATAACCCATTAACCATTATCATGCGAAAAGAAAACTTTAAATTGAATGTTTTATACCTTATTCTTTCGCCTCCTGGTTCTTGCTTAAGGCAGTTGACCATACCAACGATGCCATTAGTTGGACTGTCTTCAGACACAAGCCAGACCATGCCGGCGTCTTTTTTAAACAATTCCTCTTTGACTTTTTCCACCCAACCGTAGTTATCCTCTGTGACTTGTAGAACTTTTTGAGGTGCTACAAGCGAAGGTGATCGAAGAAGATACACCGAGCCACCGAAAGAGTCGGACATCTTGCTAAGTATCACGAGATTCTCTTCCTGTAAGCATTTCTCCAATACCTCTTGTGAATGTATCGGTATCTCTTCACCGCTGAGAGAAGATATCAGCTGCTCAGCACAGTTGAGTTTTTCTTTGAAGAACAGCATAATGAAACCATTCATTTTGGTCACTGATGTTAAGGTATGAAGTAGGTTCTTAAGTTCTGATTGTGGACCGCATGTGAAGGAACTGATGGCTAGATCTTGGGCCTTATCCTTTGAAAGATCTTTTAAAGCATCTTCTTGTTGCCACTGGATGCCATGCTCGTCTAAAAGATCTTGGGAGACGTCCAGGCTTTTGGACGCAATCAAAGTACTCTTTTTGAACTTGAGATGAGAATATGTACTTAAGATTTTTGCTGCAGATATCAGAACTACAGGGAAATGGCGACCAATCTCTACGACGCTCAACTTCCTGAATGAATTTTCGACAATGATCTCCAGCATTATTCGCAAGGAATCTTCATTCACTATGACGCTGTTTAGCATGTCTTTGCCAGCAGAGCGAACATAGTTGGCGAACCACTCTTTCCTGTTTTCTTTCAGAGCGCCAGCGTTGGTGACTGCTGCCTTCAGACTTTTCAGCAAATGCTGGTTTTCAGTCACTTCTTCGATGTACTCTTCGAGGCAGAAATCTTCTTTAGTGTCCGTTGAGAACTGGAACTGCTTCAATTCTTTCTTTAGTGATTTTCCTATCTTACTTATCAACTCGTTACATGCCCGGAAGTATGTAGAAAACTCACGGGCGGCATCACACTTCGGAGTATAGTTGGTTATGTATGGCACGAACGTGTACTCCTCGAGGGTTGGATTGTCTTCTTTCCTGCGTTGGGGAGCAGGATCTAGGACGAGGTTCGAAATTTCGACTCCGACTGATCGGCATGTGCGTGTGTTTTTGTTGTACGTCACAGGAATATCTGAAAGCAGACGAAAATAATATACTTAGAAATATTATCTGGAAAATGTCAAAAACTTAGTATTAAAGACTTACAGAACAACAGTAATAATTCGGACGAGTAGTATCTGATTATGACTGTAGTTTGATATGAAATCAGTTTTTTAATAGGATCGTATAGTATTTTAAACCCTCAGGTAAAATTATTTTAAAAAAAATTAAAATATTGTGCCATTGAAGATATTTGAAATCGAAGGAAAAAACGATCAATCAAAAATTATAGGAAATGCGTAATATAAAATAAAGAGTCTTAGATATCCCTGTTTTAAACACTGATAAGAAAAACAATGATCATGAGAAGATAAATCCGAAAATAGAAATGAAACAATGCATGCATCATTTCAGTTGAACTGATGTGGGTGAAGTTATCGATTGCCAAGAAGAAAATTTACTCAATATTCAAGGAACGGGCGTCACTTGGATGACATCTTAAGCAGGTTCGTTTATATTGAAAAATCTATCTGAAAGGATGCCTGCATGTTTTATGGTGAGAAACTTCCATCACTTTGAACATCCGCGTCGGTTCTCTCCAGTTGTTTGAATAATCATCCTCACAGATAGAGTAAGTTAATTTTTTAAAAAAAATCTTTTATATAATAAATAAATTTTTATATAATAAATTTTTCACATTTATTTAACATTTTTAATTACTATTTTTAGAAGATTTATATTTAATTCATTGCCAACAATTAAGAGCCCAGTTCAAAAGTTATAGCAGCTATGCCAATATTCTTTGCATTTTGAACATTGAATACTTTATCAGTCTACTCTAGTCATCTGTTTTCCTCCAGTCATCTGTTGATCAAGGCATCCCATATTTTCTCCACTGTTCAAACGTTCGATATTGACTTTTTTTTCTGTATAAGAGCTTCCTTTCTTTCCAAAGAACTTTTTTAGGGAAGTGAATACATTATGACTAATATCAATTTCATTTATATGTAAATCTCTTTGCATTTCTTAACTTTTTACTTCTGTAAATTAATTTTGCTCATGTGCCCTTTGTGGAAGATAAATATTTTGTTTCTCATTTCCACTTGCTTTTATTTAATTTCATTTAAACTTTTGACATATATTTTCATGTATATGATTCAGAGAAATTGTCAACCAAAAAAAAAGGTGTGTGTTTTAATTGTGTTGTATACATTCTTTTTTAATGTGCATAAGAAAATTTTTAACGGAACTAGACACGATTTCATAACGCTATTAAAACGTCAATATCCAGTTCATATAGCTTTTAAACTTCACGGTATTATAAATTCATTTCTTTATTCAATTTGTATGCTACACACTTGTTAAACAGTATTTATTTTCCTTAAATTTAAATAATAATAATAAAATCAATTAATCGTTAATTTAAACTCCTAAATCCTTTAATCAATCAAAAACTCGATAAAATAATGGAAGCGATTTGAGTTTCAGGACGGCATAGTAGTCTATAGTTGAAAATTAGGCAAAAAATTATTTTTAAATAATCATTAAAATTCTGGAAAATTTTGTAGCTCTATCAAATTGATAATATTAAAAAGAATATAAGTGCAAAAGAAATAAAAATTCGGCTTCAAATTTTATTTTAAAAATTTAAATAGTCGTTCTGAAATGCACATTCCCCAACTTTAAGATAAATTTAATCAATTTTTTAAATTATAAATCAAACAATCTGTCCTGCTGTGCTCCAACGTATACGTGCAATGGAGCATGGACACACACATTTATTTTTAGTATAAGTAAAGAAATTCTATTAAGTACAATAAGTAATTCAAGTACTCACTTTGAGCTACAGTTTCCTCTTCTTCATTTTCGCCCTCCTCTTTAGGCTGGATGTCTGTTGTGAGTAAAGTCGGATCGATTTTGAAATGCAGGGCTCCCGTCGGTAAGCAAAAGCCCAAATCACTGGACAGTATACCGAAGAACAAGAGCAGGGAATCCAAAAACGGAATCCATTTACCTCGCCACTGAACTAAACCATTGGTGCCTAAAAGAAGAAAGTTTCTATCAGCCTGATAAGTAGATGTTAGATATTAAATAATAAAAAAAAGATCTTTTTCTGGTGAGGACATCTATTCTTTCGTTATAGTTATGGACACTTGAACGTTTTTTATGCGTCTTACAAATTGCCAAAAGTTTTGAATTCTTAATATCTAAGTGTAGCAGTTGCATTACTCTGTCTTCTCTTTTTGATAATAGATGGTGGGGCCGTATTAGGCACGTATCCCATAGTGCAGTGCGATTGTAATTTATGAGATGATATGCTGTTCTGCTTAGGTGTGCGAGTTAATGTCTTATCTTCGTGCTTGCATTTGTTTTGTGCGAGATGTGATCATTAAAAGAAATGCTTCCGAAAAGATGGGTCCTCTTGCTCCATTGCAGGATCATAACGATCTTCCTTCCGCCATAAGATAATAATAATTTGTGAACACTTTTTATTTCTATAGTTAGATCATGTTTGCCGGCTTTCTGGCACAGAGATAGTCCGTTTTCCTCGTGTTCTGGGAGTCCCGAGTTCGAGTCCGGTTCTGATAGGGTCGTTCTTCTGGGTTCTATCTGTGAGATGTGTGACTGTGCCCACCTGTAAAATGGTGCTTTGCAAATGACTGTGATGAGTGTGCAGCTAAAGTCGTACACTTGGTCCTAGTTGGTGGTAATTGAAACAAGAGGCGCGTATCTTCGGCTTAAAATCTGCTGATGTATCAGCGGGGCTTCTCCATGGCAAGTGCCATAAATAACAACAACAGATCATGTTTGTACAAATATCTCACGAAGGATAGGATCTGCCTGTAATATCATACACAAAAATTCATGCGCATGATAGTGACAAATTAACTTGGTATAGACTTTGAAACCTGGATTTAAACCCACTGTGAGCGCCCATGAGTTTTATTTATATTGAATTAGTCTCTGTCTATATCATGTGATCTCTAGTTGGGCTGCTTGCGCCTTTGTGTGCTCTGTTCCAGTATAAATGTGCAAGTGGCTTCTGAAATAAAGTATGGCAAATCAATTCATTGCCTGTAATTACTTTCTGACAGGTTAGAGATATTTCGAACGATCTATTTGTTATTTAAAACATGAATACAAAATGTGAATGGAAGTCTAATTAAGGTCGTGCCAGGTCTCCAAATAGCTGCAGATAACGCGCCTCTTCGCTCGCCAAGTTAATGTAATGCGGGTTTACTTTCAGCTAGCTAGTTGATTCTAGCGTCACTGTAATGAATTTACGGAACATTGTTAGAATATAAAAGGCGATGATAAAAATATTCCTCAAACTATGAGTGAAAATAGTTATTAAAAACATCGTCTTGCAGTTTTCATAAATATGCCCAAAATTAAAGAAAACTGCCGTTTGGGAAAAATGAAATTGAAAAGGAATAAGTTTACAAGTCGATGCCAAGTTGATGCGAAAGTTATGGAAACGTTGGAAATGAAATGAAAAATGATGCGGAATGCAAAATGGTCCTTTGACCATCCAGGGGTCGGCAATTCTGACATGAATGTGACTCTGTTAGTTGAATGCAATGCAATGTGAGTTATCACAGGATTTTATTGCATATGACGGAATTGTAATGTTGTTTCTATCATGTTGTCATTATATATGCTTCAAAAAATAATCATTGTGTTAAAGTGCTGAGTAATGAATTATATTCTGATATCAAACTTTTTTGTTATTAATTTATAATCTTCAGTGTCAAGAAAAATCTACAGCTAACATTCGAAATGCAATATGTTTAATTTTGTAGAATTTCATTTGATTTTTTTTAGTTTATAGCCAACATTTCAAATTACTTGAAAGCTAGTGCAGTATGAATCTAACAATTTAAGCCTGATCTAAAGAATTGTCCCAGAGTTTAATACTTTATTAGCTACATTTTATTTATTTAACTAATTGTGCTTTTTGAACATAGGGGACATTTTCTTAACAAATCATTTCTGCACTGTTTTGGAGCGCATAACCTGTGCTCCTGTTTAGTAAAAATAGACTTGACGCAAGAAAAATCATAAAACAGTTTTCTTGACTAGTCATTCATTTATTTGTACCAAGCAACTCTTTATTTTTTAATGCAATTTCCTGTGAGCAATTCTTAATCATGGTTATGAAAATTTCTTAAAGACAATAAAAAATATATTTCACATAAACTACTTATTTCACAAGAAACTCGCTGGATTCTTGCGTGATCTTTAAAATAAATTTGCTATGCGTTTCTTCGTGAGCAATTGATCACTCACACTTTACGTGAGCGTCTCCTTTTAATGACTTCCAAGCAAACTACAAATCTTTTTTGCATAACTTTCAAGACAACGGAAATGCGCTGACATCTGAGGTTAGTAAGAGGGACTAATCTCTACAGTCTATTTGATTTATCATTTTTATATACATTCAAGCAAATGTCATTTCAAAATGTCCATTCAATCATATCCATCCATATATTTACGATCACCCTAAATATTTTAATTTATCATCTAAAACAACTTTGAAGCTGATATTGCCATTAAAACAGTTTATTTGTTGAATATACGAATTCTAATGATACATTACCTTCGATGTTCGTTTCTACCAATCCCTGGAAGTTAGGCCCATACTCATAGCCGGCTCTTTTGAGTTCTTCATAGATGTCTTTACTAGACATTGATACATCGCTGCTGGTGTACACAGGGGGATCCTCTTCAAATGTCAAATTTTTGCATTCGTAAACTATTCCACTGGCAACCATAGATTTCCCTTCGGTGATTTCAAAGCGGCCAGAGGCATCTAATATATTGACGAAGAATTTCGACAAAACTAGATGTTGAAAAAAAAAAGAATTCAAGGTGAGATATTTTAGAAATCAAGTTTAAATAAAAGAGTCATTTTTAATGCAATTGTATACATGAGGATATAATGCAGTTGATTAGTGGTGACAGTTCTTACGTATGTAGTGTGCTGATAAAAAGAGGAAGTGCATCATTTTCTATGAGCGAAAACGGTTTTCCCTGAAGGTATGTGTCTAACTCAGGTTTAATACATGCTGATAAATCAAGGGGGTAGCTTTAACTGTTCTCTATATCCAAGAATGCGATTTATTTCTGGAGATCATTTCTATTTAAGTTATGTTATTCAATGAATTATGTCCCCATTCTTTTTAAATTTGGTTAATTCAGAATAAAAATGAATTCTCTGATTTTAATTCTTTAATCAGTTAGATACAGGATTAAATCATTAAATTCCGTGAAAAAAAGAGCAAAAATTTACGTCAAATCAATTTTTGTCTTTAGATACAGAAGTTTAACGTCTTATACCATCGTCTTATTGAACAAAAATTTCATTTGTCTTCATCTACAGTTAAATTCAATTTTTTATGCATTTGGCATAAGAAAAAATAGGAAACGATTGCAATAATTTTCCCCAACGTTCTTGAGTGATTAATGATAGGAAAATAATCGATTTTTAGTTATTATAATTTGGATGTGCATCTTCAGGAAATTAAAATGTGTTGTGAAGGATTACATTTTGCAATACATAGAAAACCAATGGGAGTAGTTGGACACTTTAACTGCAACGAAAAAAGCAAAAAACACATCCTGTCTTAAAATGTTAATGGCTTGGAAATATTCAGTCCTAAAGGTTTATAATAATATTTTAGAAGTGCAAAGCTTTATAATAATGTTTTAAAGGTGTTTTCCATGAATCCAACAAATTTTAACTCATTTAATGCCGAAAAATTGTGACAAAATTGAAAATCATTTTTCACGGATCATTATCGAATATTGAAAATAGGGAGGACGCTGGTTCAAGTAAAGTTACAACAAGTTTGGTCTAGAAGCATTAAAAAGATCTAAAAGTATTTCATTTACCCTGAGGAGTAATTACTGTCGCTCTATGAATCTTGAAATTCTCGATGACCACTGGCATTTCCTGTACATTCTTCTGGAGTTTAGATGCCAAAGCATCCCACGCCAAGAAGACGTATCCAGTGGCCGGAAACAGCGATCGTCCGTCGATTTTGTGGTCCAGAATGTAAGATTCAGTCTTGTCGAATCTGAATTCCCGAGAGTACTCGCTTGTTTTGAGAGAGTATTTGGGAACTCTCAACGATTCGGTGTGGTTCCATCTGATTAGATCAGAAATCATGGGAGTCCCTCTGGGCACCGGGAACTGGACAGGAGGGTACAGTTGCTCAATTTTAGGATTGAGACCTTCAGTGTATAATCTAGGAGAGCCAGAGAATTATAGATATTATATTTCGAATTTTGAAGAAAATATCACTTTAGAAATAAAGTTTAAAACACATACAGTATGCGCCAAAGTATGCAGTACTGAAATGAAAAGAGGAAAAAAGCTACATTAATTTCCTCTTTTAGTTTATTTTCATCGAAATAAATTAAGATACATACAAACTTACTATTTGCGTGTCGATTTACCATAGTATTTCTAATGTAAATGTTCAAAGTGTGCATCCCCTCGCTAAAAACAGTTTCCTATCGTTCAAACAGAGTCTCAAATGTATCCTGAAACGAAGGTTGCTGCAGACTCCTGCAAAAAGAGATAATTTTCTCACGTAACGCAGGTACAGTTCTTGGTGGATTTTAGATTGTTGAACAATGTCTCCTTTAATGTTCTCCATAAATAGGCATGAGGTGGTGTAAGATCAGGGGAATGGGAAGTTGGTACCACATGAAAAGATTTGTCCTAAAAATTTTTCTGCATCATGGCTAGCGATGAATTAAACTTTGAAAACAGTTCAAGGCCCGAGTGACCATTTCTGCTCTTCATCTTTCAAAACCTTCGACATTTTATCAATTTTTATTTAGTTTCTATGTGTGTCGTTTTTATATAACAAATATTATAGCTAAATCAAGTAACAATAGTCTTGATTATGGGCCATCTTTTAAAAAGTTGATATTTGTGTGTCACCTTTAAAAAAATGTTAACTTATATCAATTTTTTTTTAATTTACTGAAATAATTAGAAGGTTTTTCTTGCTATATTGCCAGAACTTTTAAGATGCATTTCAGACAACTAAGTACAAAGAAAAGAGCCACACCATTATCAAATTTGAAGACATGATAAAAAAAATATCTGACAAAAATTTAAGCAAAATTTGACTTTAAATTCCAATAAATGTTTGTCATAAAAATTTGCAAAATTATATTGCCTTCAATACAATTCATTTAAAATTTCTTGGGATTCTCCAAAGTTATACAGCAATTAAGTAATTTTTTTTTTCGAGGAGCTAGATCCCCACCTTTTCGTGTATTCTCCAAGGAGGCGAGATCCAACCACCATAAGGAAAGCCTCTCATCCTTATTTAGAGGTGCCCCCGGGGGTGATCTGATGATATATCAGACTATTTTTCAGACCAAAATATCAGTTATAGAATGAAGTTTACAAATAAGATTACCATTTATCACATAATCTCTCCTTTCTCAACATGAGCGTTGTTCACGGAGGTGCAAACATTTTACACAAAGTAGAAAGATTTTGGTTGAAGAAGGAAGGGCTTACTTTCCAATGGAGTCCATGAAAAAGTGTACGTTATCCGGGTCGTTTTTCTTCATAAGTCCCGAGAAGTATGCTTTGTTTCCTACGGCTCTTTTAAGAATGGACTGCAGAAGGAAATGCGGTGCGATTTCAATGACAATGGCATCTGATGGTATTTTCTGTATGGCATCGTTAAATAGGACACTGGACGTGAGATTGTGCACAAAGTATTCTGCAGAGGCCATTTTGCACTCTGGTAAGTCCCATTCTGATTCTGGGAAACTCGAACTAATCCAGCGCTCAGATCTAGGCTTTGCATTAGTAATGACCTACAAACGTACAAAAGTGCATGATATACTTTCATTTGATAATCTATATTTTCATTCATGATTTATTATAATTTTTCAGTAAATGCAAATCATTATTGGATTAAATCATTATTGCAGTAAAGTAATAAAGAAAATACTATAGCCGTAAATAAACAAATAAAGCATTGTTCGTGAGAAGATTTATTACATGCAACACTTACTTTCTGCATATTTTTCCTGAGTGAATCACTTGCTGAATGGATGTATTTACTGTGGAAGGCGTAACCATGCGAATTAACAATTCGGACGAAAATATTTTCTTTCTTCAGTTGTTCGACGAATTGTTCTAAAGGTTCTTTCGGTCCGGATATCGTGACTGAATCGCTGGCATTATCGCAAGCGGGGTAGATGCCCTCGGGGCACATCTTTTTCGCCTGGTTCCAGGACATGCCTGTAGGAGATTGGATAAAAATATCAATACATACCCTGGATTTCACAAATGTCATTTTCAGTTATTGCATAAACAATTAACGACATACACTTTGTATATGTCCTTAATTGCTAAAAGATGTGATAAGTGAAAAGTTATAATGTGACAAGTTATAAGTTTTATTATATATCTCACTGAGTTATTTCAGTCGGAATTAGTTATTAATTTTATTTATGAATTAATGAAAGTTTTCTTAATGACGTTTTAATGAAAATAAGGTCAAGATGAAGTTACGAGATCCTTTTGCGCCCCCTCAATAGTGAGGGGGTGGAAAATGTTTGCAAATCCACACTGCAAATCATCAAATCCATCAAAAATTTTTGGACACTCACACTCAACATATCAACCGATTTCAATAATTGGCAATCTGTTATATAATTTCACTGCGAAAATTCATAATATATTATAAATGCTTCAATTTGTGTATTAATATTTTGGAATATTCTACTTGAAAATTGGTTATACAGAGCAACTCAAAACTACTGCATAAACTTAAAAAAAAATTGTTGTATATTTCTATTGAAAGAAATAATATTTCAAAGCAATATTATGAGAGAAACTGAATTAGTCATTTGTTTTCATTGCTTTTACCCACGTTCTAAAGCAACACTGCAAGACTAGGAATTTTCCCCTTTTGCACAATCATTCTTTTAAATCCAGGATAATTCGTCTGAACTACAAACTTTATGTTCCTATAAAAGTTATGCATTTATGTATCACTGTTTTCCACTTTTCGAAAAACACTCTTAATTATCCATTATACACTACATGTTAAACACTACATTATGTACACATGTTTATGTTATGTACACTACATTATATGCACATGTTTACTCTACGTTATGTACACTACATTATGCAATAATGTAGTATGATGATGTAGTAGGGAATTTGATGCTACTTTGTTAGGTTGTTAACTATGTAATAATGTAGTGCTTATGTTCATTACATTATGTAAACATTGTCATTTATGTACCACTGTTTTCCACTTTTCGAAAAACGGTCTTAAATAATTCGCTATACACTACACTATAAATATTATGCCCACTACAATATATAAACATTATGTACTCATGTATACACTTTGTTATGTACACTACATCAGACATTATGTAGTACGATAGTGTAGTAGGAAATTTGATGCTGCTTTGCTACGTGTTAGCTATGTAATAATGTAGTGATTATTACATTATGTCATTTATGTACCAGTGTTTTCCATTTTTCGAAAAACGGTCTAAAGTAATTTGATGTAACATTATTATTTTATGAGCATAATTTTCTGGATTGGGATCACAAAGAACATTCATTCTTTGAGAAAAAGGAAATCATACTGTGCCAGTTTATATCTACAGTTACGGTTTAGATTACTTGTGTACATTAGCATTTTTAATTTCTCATTTACGAAGTTTAAAAACTATTGTGAATAAAAAAAACATTTAACTCGAGATTATCACAACTCTCTATGCTTCACATCTTCCCAAGTCAGAAGAACGCATTTTTGGTATTATTACTCTTTCTAGATGGAGACAACAATTCAAGAAGATTATGAGCTGGAAGGATAAATTTTAGTATGGGATTCGTTTAAATGAAATTTTGAGTGAAATCCATACACGATAATTTTGTTTGTCTGAGGTAAACAAACTCGAAGACTACGAAATATTTAAAAAATGATATGGATAAAATTTGGTACACAGATTTGGCTTGAACACGATTTTGAACATGATGCATCTAGTCAATAACTGTCTATTGGTCTGCATATTCCTTTGCTTGTGATGACAACAAAAAAGCAGAAATTTCGATCGATGAAACTTCCTATGAAATCTTGTCATTAATTGTGATTTTGAATTACATTGGTCTGTGAAAATGGATCAAAACATCACATTCGGCTTTCCTGGTTATATTTCGTTTCTGAAAACCTCATGTGTGACTCTGAAAAAAAGAATCTGAGCTCTTGTAATATTGGTCTTGTTCAAGATTCAATTTTTTTTTTGCTGGAGGAATGGGATTACTTCTTTATTAGGGAGTGTATGACAAGCTTTAACCCATTCACTGCCAACTACGAAATAGGGGTCTCGGTAACATGGTGGTAAAGTCTCGGATTTTGAGCCGTAGGGTTTCAGGTTCGAGATTCAATTTCACCGAAGAACCGTCTTGTATTTGGTCTGTTGCACATAAAATCCATCAGGGCGAAACGTCCTCCCACTGGTGTGGAGAGAAGGGTACCAGCTCAGGTGTCGTACTCATTATTGGATCATAGTTCAAAATTGCTAGGCTCGTCCCAAAATATCCTTAGTGTTGCTTTGCAATCGGATGTTAATATGACTATACTAAAACTGAAACCAAATACGAGATATCCTATAGTAAACAAGTGTACCAAAATCATCGGCTGCGAGATATCTGGCAGTGCATGCTGAAATTTTAGATCACCTTTGGTACCCAGGGAAAGACGTTCTAAATTTGACTGGCAGAGGGAGGGTTAAGAGGGGAGGGAGGAACTCCTGCTGGTTTGACATGTTACAAGAATTGATAAAACTTTGAAAGCTAAATGCATTATCGTACCAGTGGCAGCCATTCCACCTTCCTGGAGGTTTGAGGTTTCGATTGCAAGCCCCCTGTAATATGAAGACAAAATCGTCTGCTCGGCCGTGAGGCAATCGTCGGCATATGCACACATGAGTTCTCCGGTGCTGTGCCCGACCATTCCATCGGGAGTAATGCCCAAGCGCTTCAAGACATCGACGAGGGCGATCTAAAAATTAAAAAAAGTGTTATAATCTCTGAGATTATTATAGTAATTAGTTCATACCAGCAGAAAATTTAATCTAAAAAAAGTGTGAGGATGCTTTTTGAAAATATTTCGATATTTGTCTAATGTATTTCATAGAGATCAATCATGCATTATTATTTTTTTCAATTGGCGTCGGCATCAAAGCAAGAGTTTTCGAATTTATTGTAAAATTCTTCCTAAGAAAATTCAATTATTTTCAAAATTGAATTTCAGCGGTTGTAAATTGCCTTCTCTGTCCTAAATTGTATTAATATCATCTAATAATGGTGTAATTCCAATCCACACTTTATATCGAAGATCCGTTGTAAATTTTTGAAAAATGAAGCCCATTTTAAATATATAATTCTGGGGGGGATGTTGGAGAGGAATGGAAAAAAAATAATTCACAAAAATTAAATAAGTCCCTTTTTTGAACTCTAAGTACTTTGTAGTTCTCTGAAATTTACATTGCCCTTGTTGTAATCATTTGAAAAATCCCACATGTTGATAAAAATAATTTGATTTATAAAAGGCTTCAAAATCGAATGATTTAATTTAGAGATGTACAAATATCGAACCCCTTACTATACACGTACATCTAAATTCGTTTACATTTCAACATCAAGCGGATATAGCGCGTTTTTCTCGAGAATTTATTTCTTTGTAGTATGCAAGAAAGTGAAGAGAAAGTATTGCCTTCGCGGAAAAAATATGTCATTTTGATGGGTCTATACGTTTCAGATCTATCTAAACTTGAAAGCCACATTTTTGGAAATTCGCTTGTCTGCCGTTTCTGTCTGTGGGTGTAATAACTCAAAAACACTTTGATATATGAAATTAGTGTGTGATTTTTACTCCATGTTTATAGATTTCTAGAATGTTTAAAATCAATACAACTGCCTCTTTGTTTGACTTAAAAAAGTATGTAAAATGTATGCTCCATTCTTAATGGCAAAGTCCTTGGGATATAAAAAGGGGTAACAAGCTACGATTTATCAAACCACACCTACAAACGATCGTCTCAAACGAAAAAAATTAAGGATATTCTTTTTTTAAAAGACCATGAATTGGCCACTCTAGATGTGATCGTCTTCTCTTATTTAGAGAACAGGCGCCAATCAATGTGCACCTATTGAAATTGCCTCATGTCTATTCACCAAATTTTGACTCAATGTCCAAATTCGAACTCTAAATGCTTACAACTTTTTCTGTAATTTAACCTATCGGTAGATTAACCCATTCTAATTGGGGACGCTCCATACTTTCATCTTTTGGGGCTTTTAAAATCCAATGGTTTTTACCTAAATATTTACCCACATATATTAGTGTTTCTAAATGCAATTTTTTTATAAAAAAATTGCTTTGTGTACGTTTATTTAAGGGGGATATCTCTTAGCCTAGAGCAATCTAGTTCTGTTCAATGGCAATCTGGCAAATGGTTCTAGCAATCTTTTCCAATCAATGGCTCTTATTCTTAAAAAAACCCAGAATCAATCTAAATATAGATTTCTACTAACTGTTGACGAAATCTGCACAAAGAAAGTTTGCCTCCGTTTTGATTGGTTTCGATATTAATGATTATCATTATTAGAGAGCCAACGTCCTGACACAGTTTTAGCGCGTCTCCCTTGTGATCTAGACATCCTAGGTTCGTGTCCTGATTTGGGGATGGTTATTATTTACCTGTTCTATCTGTGAGATGTGTATATCCCTATAAAAAGGAGCATGTATGTCCCCTATAAAATGGAGCATTGCAAGCGAATGTGATGCGTGAGTAGCTAAGGCGTACTCTTGGCCCTAGTTGACGCTACTTAAAACTGGAGATACACCCTCAGCTTAACCTTAGAATGCTAACCATTTGTCTCTTGGACGAACGCTTACGAAATAACTTTGAATATTCCTCTCCTATAACAGTAAATGGATAGTTCTACTCGGTACCTTGATCTGATCTTGGGAACTACAGATTAGGACATTTCTGTTCCCCGAAATATTTCTGCTTGTAGTATATCCAGAACAATAGTCGTCTCAGAGACGAATGGCTATCTGTCCGGTTAATATTAAGATGGTATTTCTGTGTATGTTTGGAGATGTCGAAGCTTTATCAAGGGGAAAATTTGTGGGGTAAGCCAAAAGCTATCCTTGAATTATTGAAAGAATTAAGCGAGGAAGATAATTCTATTTTCGAGAGTCATCGAAAGATAAAGATTTTACTGAAGTTCTTGCTACATGGATGCAGAAGCGTCTCAACACATCAACTTTGCCTCGATCAACAAGGACTATTATAAGTGAACTTCTAAAACTGAAATTAAACATTAAATGACCTGAATAATCCAAAATTTAAAAAAAAAAGAAAGTGTGCATTTTGCCCATATAATTTGCGCAGAATGACTTGCATTTTTTGTTATGTTCAAGGGTAATGTGCGAAGAACAAAACGTATATGTGTGTAAAGATTGCTTACAAAATAAATAAATAAATAATATTTTTATCCTACTTGACAGTCAAGAGTTATGAAATCATCTGCAGGTAGTTCGTTTTTATTTAAATTAGCTTTAAAATTGAATTTAAATACACTTCGTCTGGGAGACGATTGGTTATCATTCTTGTTAGTTTTTTAAAGGTTACCTTTCTAGAATTAAAATAGGTGATTTATAAGCAAGCTTGTCCATGGCAAGTGCCATTAGAAACAACAAATAATAAAAAAGTGAAGAATTTAATAAAATTCAACAAGAATAATTATTTTCATTTATTAATATGTATAACAAAATTGAAATTTGGCCACATGCATTGATTTAAACCGAATTTCGAACGAAATACATCTTTCTATGAAATCACATACAGGTAAAGAGAAATATTGCCCGCAAAAAGTGTATCGCTCTGCTTATGAATTAGAAAGCATATCTATTGAGGGTTTTAAGTACTAGAGCAACGATATTGGCCACATTGAATACAATTCAATGTCGCCAATATTAAATTTCCTATTCAGCGTCTTAGACATGTGCGAAATCGAGGTTGACTATTTGGCGAGTTATCTTGAAAGTTGGCTGAAAGTACCATCCATCGAGTTTTGATAAGCGGATATTATATATAAAGCTTTATTTACTTGTATAGCACATATGCTGACAAAAGAGTTGATGATCTTCCGGTGCAAGTTCATAGCTTTCGAATTCGGGTCTAAAATGTCGAATAGATCCACTCCAAAAGGTTTTAGAGTTTCAGCTGATTTCCGAAGAGATTTGGCGAATGTATCAATCTTCATCAATTGCTGCCCCATTCCTGGCCATTGGCACCCCATGCCAGTCATCACATACCAGACTTGGCGCTTTTTCGGAGAAATGGTCTATAAATGAAAAGAAACATGAACATTATCAGATATGAAGCTTCGGTTGAGGTTTGAAAATACAAGTATAGTTCCTTTGTCAATAACCTACGAATCATCGCCGTGCAACAAAGGGCAAATTTTGAGAATTGTCTTTTAAAGAAAGTATCAATTTTAGCGTTATGTCGTGTGTGTGTTTTTCTTTTCTAAGATTTCAAAATTAAACGAAGTTAAGAAAATAGAATCTCTCATATTTTTCATAAAATTTCTCTCAATGGTAAACCAATATAAACCTTCGTAAATATGGTTGATATTTTAAAATAAGAAATTGATTATAAGTTTTTGTCTGTCGACTGGCATTACAAATATTTTGCAAATTCATACTCGTTTAATACAAATGAAATGCATCTTGCCAATTTAAATTTATAATCCAACGTAATTCTAGCAGGAGAAAAAATGAAGCGAGTTCCCAACTGAGCTTGATATACCGCAAATTTATGCGATATATCAAGCTCTATTGATATGACAAGCTTTTTCATTTGAGAAGCGAAGATGAGTCAGGTTAATTGATTCTTAGAAGCAAAGAAAAAAATAAATAGAATAAAGACTGAGAAAAAAATTTGAAAGTAAATCACGATAGAAAAAATTCTAACTAATAATTTTTCTTGGAATGTTTGATCTCAAGCTGCTTTAGTTACAGTGCTTCAAAGTTTTTTTTTTTACATCCGGTTCAATTAGTTATATCAATTAGTTAGTTCTACCTAAAGCATTTAAATAATAAAGTAATCTGCTATGCATATTTCAATTTATTTAATCTTCTATGCATATTTCAATATATCATCTCAGAATATAATTTCCTGTACAGCCAAGCACCACGTACTCGTGCAAGTTAAACAATTAAAATGAAAAATATAATTTAATTGCATTGGTAACTTTAGTACTGCAAAAGATCAAAAAAATTGTCTCGCATTTATTGTTTAGAAAAATATCCAATTTCCTATTTATTTCATTTCATAAAATCACGTGCTGAAAATGATATTTTTTAAGCTTTTATTTGCTGTGGTCATTAACTTATTTTTTTAAATCAGAGCTTTTGTAAATGTGACGGTAACGCGTTATTAAAAGCTGATTTTTTGAGATGCTAGTGCAGATAATAAAATTTTTATTTTTCGACTTCGGATTTTTGTATAGGCCAAAAACCTCATCCAACATCATGTTCTGACATGATAATATAAAATAAATATTATTTATATTTCTCATTTATATATCAATCAATTTCAATGAATATATTCACTATCGGCAAGAAAATAAATATTCTTTCTGTCATTCCTAATTAAACAAGATAGTTATTTCAAATTGCAAACGACATTTCAGAAACTATTTCTTCTGGTGTAGTAACACGCCATGTATCAGCTTGTAATATCATAATTCTGATTAATATTGTCGTGTAGACGAAGTTAACGTAGTTAATCCAAGCATTAACTAAAGTCAAAAATAAAATTTGCAAATCTCAACTGCCATCAATCAAGGAACTAAACCTTGAATATGTTTTTATCCACCAGACGAAACAAAACGATTTTTTTTTATTTAGAAAGATGCAGAAATTACAAGAACATTCTAGAGCAAAATGAGAAGTAACGGAAAGTTAACCAATAACAAAACAGTTTTTACACAACTTGCTTGCAGTCAGATATGAATTGCTGTCTTCAGTTCATAGCATTCTACCACTGAGCGATTCAGTTGGCGCCCAGTTTGAACAAATTTCATTACAATATGACTGCCCAAAATATTAATTCTCACTTTTGTTTGATTTGATTTAATCAAAGAGCTGTTCGCAAATACCTAATATTTTCACTAAGAGAATCTTACCTTGACTTCTCGTATAGGACTTTTGTCTTTTGGGAAGAGAGCATACCCTCTAAAAGACTTCAGAGCCGGATCCCCAAACGACAACTTGTTTAATAGCGCGAAAAATTCATTCGGAAGGTCTGGCGTATTCTGCACATAATCAAAAATGGTGTGAACAGCTTCCTCAGTAGTCCCGGGAAACAGAACCAGCCTTGGTAAGTCGATTTCTTGTTTCTTTTCTCTCGGTGCAATGGGGTTTTTCTTCAGCAGGATCTGAACAAGTGTCCCACCGAAGCCCAGGGAGTTGATCGGAATGTAGTCCTTTTTGTACGGAATTGGCTCGGTGGGAACAACGAGTTTTCCTTCCAACAAAGCTGGCGAATTTGGATTTGGAATTTCATATCTGATATTAGGGGCGATAGTTTCACAATCCAAGATAAGTGCGCTTTTAATTACGCTGCAAACTCCTGAAAAGAAAATCGGGAGTTTTAATCAAGTGGATTTTAATATGTCTAAAGATTTAAATAAAGAAAACTGCATTATTGTTTGTTAACGCATTCTAAAACCCTATGCTCTTTTGCGCATTCATTAGGATGGATTTAATTTGGCAAAATAGGAATGAGAGGAAAAATAAAAGGATATTTTTACATTTAAAAATTAAGTAAATTCCAGAAATTGAACACATCCTTCCGTTTTACATCCCTTTAATGAGATACAATCGCCGAAAAGGGGGCGTCTCAGATTATTAAAATGAACTGTACTTGCATTGGATTGATAGTAATTAAACATCCTTATTTTCGCTTCGGAATGCGACGCATTTTACGTTTCATCTTTTGTTTATAAAAGATTTATCTAATGTAAATGTTTTCCAACTTTTAAATCGAAATTTTTAACTACTTTTTTATGCTCAAGGGCTTTATTTGCTGGGATGTGTAAGTCACGCCAGACTCTCCGACCAGCCACGAAAGCACGCAGATTTAAACCATAAAACCGATCAACCAGACCGTCGCAACAACAACACTGGCAGAAACAGTGGTTGAGTTCCAAGGGCTATCAGCTGCCAACGTACTACCCTTTCCATAGGAAGTACGGCCCATCATCAATGGTAGGAGCCTGACCCCCCCTATTAGTGTACCCTCCAGGGTGGCGAGATCTCATCCTTATTACGCGGTGTCCTCTCCGGGGGATGCGCACGTAGTCTTTGCAACATAAGAGTTTTATTCTAGAATTTTGAAGAAACTCTTTGATTGGTAACCTGCCAGTCAGTCCTCATGCAGTACATTGCAATACAAAAGTTATAAGAGGCTAAAAGATGCATAAAATAAGTTCAATGTATATTCGGCTTGCTACTTCCACTGTCTTAAAACTCAAAGCTGGAAAATACAAATTAGACGAATAAATATTAATCAATCTACTCTAAAATTGTAAAAGGATGTTTAATTTTGGGTAATAAGTAAGCAATGGATCCATTATATAAAAACATACGAGATGAAAAACTGAAAGAAGAGAATATTTAAAAGTTAGAATGCAAGTTTTGTATCAATATTATAGATCTGTATTCTATTTTAAATGGATCTCGGGTTGCCCTCTTAGCATTGCCGAAATTGAAAATGCCTGGAATATTATCTTCATTATATTAGGATGCTTAAAAACTAAAATGCCAAATTGCACTCACAAATAATTCACTACATTTAGTGCGTTCGCTCTTCTCTTTTCGGCTGCTTTTGCTAGTTTTATAAGCGCGCCAATTGTCGTATTTAAGCCAAAAACAGAGCTCTTGAAAAGATCGCGTGTCAGGCATTTTCGCGCATGTTCAGTACGTGTTTAGCTCCGATTGGTTTAAAATGGAAGAAATGACGCTTTCAAATCGTTTTAGCCCACAAACAATTTCCCCCTGCCATGTTCCCCGACACCTAAAAACACCAACGATAAACTGCATGCGGATTGGCTCTGGATAAATACTAGGTTAACCAAAATATTTTGCCAAAAGTCTGACCAGCTACACTCAGATCAATATTAGCATTCAACTCATCCACCCCTACGAAACTGACATCCTATTGGACAACGACCAGCACCACCTCTCCCTGGGGAGGCTGTTCTGCTCCGCAGAATAGCTTCGGACGAGACAAGAACAGCTTGGAGACAACATAGTCCATGCCCACGCACCAGAAGCCATGGCCAAACCCACGAACCTTGCATCATGGCAGGAGATGGCTTCTGTCTAAAGCGGGCTCTCCTTCAACTGCACAAGTCTTCGATTTCAAATCTTTTGACTTTTATACTTCGTCTGAGCTGGCAGTAATGGATAACGTTTCACCAGGTAAATTTCTTTTTCTTTAAGAAAATTGAACAGATATTCACAGTGAATTCAGTGATATTCGTTTAACGTTTTGAAATAGAAATGAATGTATTATTGTCTTGGATATTTTAAAAGATGACTTTTTTGATTTAATGAAATAAAGTTATTTGAATGAGATACGAAAAATGGTTTAATTTGAATATAAGATCAATAAGTGGTTCTTATTCAGACAAATGAATTTAAAAAACCCATCAAGTAGAGGCCGATTCTTCACTTTCTGATATTATTCCTTAAAATAGCAGAATTTATTTCAGAATTTCTTTTTCGTGCATGAAAAAAAACTTATGAACAGCATTCAGAAATTGCATTCTCTGCAAAATCGTTTTTATGTGCCTTATGTGAATGAAACTGAACCCTTTTAAATGTACTTTCTTTTTATTGAAGGGAGAAATAAAAATAACTTTACACCAACATTTAGCTTATGAAACAAATTTTCACACGAGTCTGTTAGGACAGGCGAACATAAAGTTTAAAATCATTTGTCTGTCCTTAATTTCTAAGTCATTGCACTATCTAAAAACTTTGACAACAATTTGCCATTCATTAAAATGTTTCTTTTGAATCAAGGGATAATTTGTGAAAACTTTAACTATAGAACAGGAATGGAGAAGTTATGAGAGATAATTCTCCTTCTGAATAAGTAGGTTGCCACATGCAGGGTGGTGAGTTATAAAATAACCTTCACAGCTTATGCAATAATCCTTCGCTAAGGAGATGCGCTAGGTAACAGAAAACGTCCCCAATAAATAAAATAATTAAAATAATTTGAGTCCTTATATCATACAATAGAACTTTATGAAATAAATGACTTTCCCTATTTTAAAAATGTAACATTCTAAATGGTGGGGAGGACAAATCTTTCCTTATTCAGTTCTGAATAAATAAATCTTATGAGCTTCAATGCTGAAATTTTCATATAATGAATTTTTTCCTCTTCAGCCTTTATTTGGATTTATGGAGGCTATAACAGTAATGCACCGGAAATAAGTGATATCCGAAGTGTAATGGGGTTTTCCCAATTCCTACTATTAGCTCACACTCTCGCTGGATATACCTTGTTCAAATTTTTAATCGTTAATAAAATAATTTTTATTCATCCACTCAAGTTCAAGTAAATTTTTTAAAAAACTTGTAGTGGATGACATTTGATGTTAATACAGATTTTTCAAATATTAATTAATTTTTTCAATTAAAAACTAAGTTTCTCGCCAAAAAAATCTTCACTTCCGCGCCGCCAAATAAGTAACGAATTGTTTGTTTTTACCACACACTTACAAGGTTAGGCTTAACATGTTTTTGGCCGATTATTTTAAGCGATTCTGTTTATTTTCATAATGTACGATGAATTTAAAATTGTAAATGAATCGATTTTTTCCGATTCATTCTGAAGTACTTTCGAATTAAAACAGAGAATATTAATATAAATATCGTCGCAATTTGATTCCAAAGTTAAATATCAACAGCATTTGTCAACTCTATTCTCTGCACACTTCAAACACAAATCGTGATCTTATAATTACCTGAGCTTGCTTCCGTATGTCCGATGTTGCTTTTTATCGATCCGACGTAGAAAGGTGTCGTTCTATCTTTGCAGAATGTATCGGCGATGGCGTTTAGTTCTATTTTGTCTCCAACTTGAGTTCCTGTTCCGTGGGCCTCCATGAAGTCGCAATCATGGATGCTGACATTAGCCTCATTCAGTGTATCCATCATTATTTTTTTCTGCATGTTATACGATGGCACATTGATTCCTGATATAAAACAAGAAAAAAGTAAAAGAAGAGGTCTTAAAGTTTTTTTAAAAGTGGAAAATGATTCTTATTATAAGCATTAAATTTATGGAGACTCGTTCAAGATTTATTTATTTTGCTAATCACATAAATTATATATTTTACTATAAACGCTTTAGTGGCAAGGCGCTCGGAAATAAATTGCGCTCTAAATAGCCGACGTGACGGTCTTGCTCATCAAAATAAAATAAAAAAAAAATGGAGTCGAGTTTTGTGCGTTCCAAAGAAATTGCTTCGGATCCATATCTGGTAATGCATCAGTTTTCAAAATCCGATTCTGAGATGCTTGGTAAAAGGCATCTCTTCTTTATCTAATTTTGCGGACATTTCAGACAGGCCAGAATCCAATGATAATTCCATACCATCCGACCTCTTATCCGTCCTCCTTTCATCCACAGTCGCGGGGGAAATTGGTAGATTATATTTAATTACGTAAAAAAAAAACTCTGCTAACGGGTCGAAAACAAACGACTTAAGGGACGTTATTGGACATTTACTAATAAAAAATTGTGGTATTCCACAATACTTAGGGTGACAATTTATCATTGCCTTGGTTTACTTTTCATTTCATTATTCGTTCATTTTAATTCTCAAAAAGCTATAAACAAAAGAATTGCCTCATGAAAAGAAATCCAGAGCTAGGAAATCGACACCGCACCACACAAGAACCAAATTGGGCCGCAGTGGCTATATTGGTAGGTAGTGGTAGGATCTCGGTTCGGGAGACGTAGGGTTTCAAGTTCGAGATCCGATTCCTCTAAAGAAACTACATGTAAGGGTGTTTGTTGCACGTTAAATTTTTCAGTGCCAGACGTCCTCCAGTTAGTTGATCATCGTCATCTAACCTCAGTTCAAAATTACAAGATCCGTCCCAAAATAGCCCTAGTATTGCTTCACATCGGGAAGTTAAAATCACTAAACTGAAACCGGTAAAAGTTACGTTTAGTGTGTCCCTTGCCGCGCCAAGGATGCCAAGTCACCAATAAAGATGGCGGACAAAGTAAACAAACACTTCTATGGGATAGTTACGGTTACAACTTTTCGCAATATAATTGATTTCTTTTACCGATAAGCCTTCAACAGATGCCGGGGGCATCTGTTGAAGGCACCGGGCAGAATTTTTTAACTTAAAAAGACATCCTACTGCTTCGCTAGCCACGGGAGTGGGAAACTAGTAGCTTCGCTAGCACATTGAACATAAGGACTGTGTGGATAACAGGAACAGTAAATAATAAATAATTTAGAAGACAAAGACGCAAAAAGAACGGATTTAATAGGAGATTTTATTTATAGGAAATTTATTAAAAAGAGTTGAGGCTCATGTGCAACTCAATCATTGTAGGATGAAGTAAACAAAACATCATTAGGGTTACTACAAGAGCAATGTGTTCGGTTGCCATATTGGCGGCAAACTCGGGGCCCCACTAATGACCACTTTAACCCTGAAACCAACTACGTTATATTTAATGATAAACGAGTGTACTAAAACCACCGGCTAAGAGATAACTCGTAGTGTGAACTGCAATTTTAGATTGACCTTGGTACCCAGGGTAAGACGAATAAAAGTAACAACTACCTATAAAACCATTTTAGAAATTTACTTCAGAGTAGGATATGTCGCAAATCAACGGCACCAAAAAGCTCTGCTCGTTCGGAGAGAGTCACTCTGCCTGAGTGCCCCATAGGCGCTGTTTGCTCAGTATAAGTGTTTAAAGATGCTGTTCACTTCAAAAGGGTTAAGTTTGTTCATCATTGATATTTGTTTTAATTAAACAAAAGAAAAAAAATGCAGCCTGTATTGAAGAGAATTTTTTTTTAATTCCAAAAAGTGATTTTTAAATATTGCTAAAATATTTCTCTGAGAGTGAACTGCATACCGATATAGCAATTTCTCCAAACTTCATTCACGAATAGTTAAAGATAATTTTACCTTCTAGAACATTTCCCGCGGCATAAAACCTTAAGGCTGGAATAGATGCGTAGACTCTTCTTGCACTTTTAGCTCTCTGCAGAAATATGGCAGCAACAGCTTCGGCTCTTATCATGCCATCACCTGTAAGAAAATATGTTATGAGTTTTCTATATAATTTATAAGAAGTCCTTAACAAGTCTTCGTTTTTTTTTCATTTAGGTTTCAGTGTTAGCGCTCATAATTTCTCTGAATAATTACGGCAGTGAGATTATCAAGTCTTGAAATGGAGTTATCTGTCTTATCCATAACCAGGTTATTTGGGGTATTTCAAAAATTATATTCACGAACTATATAGGTAGGAATCGTATAGTAAGGATGTTAAACCATATAGGAACTAGTGGATTTAGTCAAAATTAGATACGAGTTTGTAAACGATAATGTAATCGGTATGGTAAAGCCAAATTAGCAATAATGTATTATTGTGCTTTCCCATCTCTACCCACAAAAGAGATACACGAATATTTTGCTGTTATTAAGATATATATTTTGTTATACAAGAACCCTTTTGCTCCATTACCCGATTTCATCTCCCAGCCTCACTCTTCGTTCCAAAACTGTTGCGTTTTGGACAAGTAATAATTTTTAAGTAATAATAATTTTTAAGTAATAATTCAAGTAATAATTTATTTCGCTGATAGATTTAAAGTGCTTATCACGAAGAGAATTTTTTTTTACGATCGAAAGAATTAATCAGATGGAGCGAGATCTGGAGAGTGTGCAGAGAGAGTAAAACACACCAATGAAATGCTTCTTTCTTACGACTAATGCAATATGTAATCTTGCGTTGTCATCATCAAAAATAATGCCTCGTCTGCCGGTCAATTGATACAGTTGATGGCAGAATTTCGAAAAAATTGTCTTACATTGAGGAAGAAATTCGTTGAAAATTGCGTATTTCCCATCCTACCAAATGCACAAAAGAGCTTTTTGGAGATGTACCCCCGGCTTTACGACAGTTTAGAGCTTTGGGATGACAGAAACCGGTTACATAGACGGCTAATAGACAACTGGTTTTGCGTGAGGAGACCCAGATAAGGCCATTCATAGCGCGATGAGAATGGAATTTTTGGAACACCCTAATATTATACAGGGTAAGTCAAAATGAATATAGCGATTACAAACGGCTATAACTATTTAATGAAAAAATATTTATCGATAAGATTTACACAGAATGTAGAAGAATCTTCAAAATTTTATATACAGAAGTCATAGATGTTCTATGTGACTTCCCTTGGTCACACGGACAACATCTAATCGGTATTCCATTTCACGCCATACATTCTGAAGCATTTGTTCATTAACCGACTCAAGCGCATTACAAATGCGTACTTTCAGTTCTTCAATTGTTTTGGGCAAGGGAAACACAAACACTCTGTCTTTCACATAACCCCATAGGTAGAAATCACAGGGTGTCAAGTCGGGAGATCTCGGTGGCCAAGAGCAGAAGATATCGTCGGCAGCTCCACTTCGTCCGATCCAACGCTTTGGAAGATGTTGGTTTAAAAATGTTCGCACCGTCGTACCCCAGTGTGGGGGTGCTCCATCTTGCTGAAAGATGTAATCCCTGGAATCATTATCTAGCTGTGGCATTAACCATACCTGAAGCATGTCAAGGTAAACATTGGATGTTACACTTTTCTCACTGAAGAAAAAAGGACCGTACAATTTACGTGATGAGATGGCGCAGAACACATTAACTTTCGCTGAGTCACGTTCATGTTCAATTACAGTGGATGGCTTCTCTGTTCCCCATATTCGACTGTTGTGACGGTTTACCTTCCCACTTATGTGGAAGGTCGCTTCATCGCTAAAAATGAGACGATCAGGCATAGTTTCATCCTCCATAATTTCCATCATAAACATAGCGTAATTCATACGTTTGACGTTATCTTCCGGTTGCAATTGCTGCACAACATGAATTGTGTACGGTTTCATTTGCAGCCTCTTTCTGAGAACACGCCATACAGTTTTTTGTGGAATGTTTAACTCCCTACTACCTTCGTACGTCGATTTCCGTGGGCTTTGTTGATACGTTTCGCGAATTTTTTCAACGTTTTCCGATGAAACACGTGGCCTTCCGCTACTTTTTCCTTTGCACAAACATCCTGTTTCCTCAAACATCCGATGCCATCTGCGTATGTTGTTCGCATTTGGAGGTTCTTCATTGTACCGCTGACGAAATTTTCTCTGCACTGTAATAACAGAACGGCAACTGTGAAATTCCAACACAGAGAATGCTTTCTGCACGGGACTAGCCATTTCCACTAATGAGACGCCGCGCTGAACAGGTTTCTTGTCGTTGCGAAGTTCGATTTCGCGCATGCGCAGGCATCCGCTTGGCTGCACGTGCGCTTTACGTTAATAAATTTTGAAGTTCCGTCTACATTCTGTGTAAATCTTATCGATATATCTTTTTTCATTAAATAGTTATAGCCGTTTGTAATCGCTATATTCATTTTGACTTACCCTGTATTTTATAAAACTTTGCAAGAGAGTACTACAAAATTAAGAAAATAGATACGGAGCCCTTTATTTGAATGCTCGAAAGTTTTCAGATTGATATCGAATCATTCGAATTTACAATAGTATTAGTCACATTAGGGTGCTATTGGGCTTTTGTGAATTTGTATCAATCTTGCACTACACTTTATCTGTAGTATCATCTTTCGTATTTAATTCTCTGATAAATCTTCATTTCTCAATTTCATTTGCCCCTTGTAATTAAGATCCCCACTCTCTATTATATGAATATTTTACTTCTATGTATTTGATTTATTTTACAAGTTTGTAAATGCAGAATAATTTGAAATTTATGATTCTCTGTAAATGCAGGCATCCTAACTCGCTGAAATCAAGTAAACTTTCTCGCTTTGTTGTTTTTTCGGCTTTGTTGAGTTTAATTGCCTCTTAGCGCAATTTATATTCAGGGGACGATTACACTCCAAGCAAACAAACCGCGGTGGCATGGTGGTAAGGTCTCGGCTAAGGAATCGGAGATTGCCAGGTTCGAGACCCGATATCCCCAAAGAACTGCCGTGTAAGCTGATCTGTTGTGCGTTAAATACCTTAGGACCCAAAAATCATCCCGTTGATGTAGTTTGGGAATTTGGGGAGGAGGATCCAAGATCAGGTGCCATCTGACCACGGTTCAAAATTACGAGGTCTGTCCCTTAATTTTGATTTAAGACTGGAAGCTAATAAAACTAAAATCCCTGTGAACGTAAAGCCTCATGCGCGCATTTCTGTTTCTTGCTAAATTTATTTTCAATCTTTAGAAAAAAAATTGGTGGGGACTTATTTTGTATAATTGGATTTCCAGAGTCTAGATATTTTGAATGCTGAAAGAATCCTAATCCCAGGACAAAGATTGGATTTTCTTTCCTATAAATGACACATCGTTTGCGATATTCAAGTTTTAAACCAGATCGCATTGTAGAATCTTGGAAACCTGTTCATTTTAGGAGGAAAATTACACTTATTTGGAACTTACTCCTCGCATCGAAAGGTATGCAGTTTCCTGTAGCTGTAACTATCCCAGCTCCCAAGTAACCGTTGAGCATGCAGGGATGCAGATTTATTTGGCTTCCAGTGACGACAGCAGCATCTACGAGTCCCAACTTCATAGTATTGACTGCAGACCAGAGCGCGACGGACGATGAAGAACACGCAGAGTCTATGCTGAAGCTGGGACCTTCGGAAGAGAACAACTCAGTTATTGTTTTATTAAGAATTCCAATAAACATATAACAATGTAAAGCAAGGAAGGGGATTATTTTAATGAGGAAATCAGAAATATTTCGTAGATGTTTTAATTAAATATATGCACATAACATATTCATGAGAAATTATTTATGCAGAATTGTTGATATAATATTAAGTCCAAATTTTAATTCCACAAAACCGACTTGTGAAAGCCTTTTTAATGCTATTTTATTTAAATTCTGGTTATTAGTTCACCACATTCCCTGTTTATATCATGTTCAAATTTTCAGTCGTTAATCAAATATTTTTTATTTATCCACTCAAGTTCTAGTAATTTTTTTAAAACTTATTGATAACGCTTGATATTAATACAATATTTTCAAATATTAATTCATTAATTGAATGTAATTAATTTTTAATACTTTAAATAGAGTTTTAGCAGTTTATAAAGAAACTTGAAGTTAAAAGGTAGTAGCTCAGTTGGTAAAATGCAAGGATTTCAGTATTTTTCAAGCGAAGGTGAAGAATGCGTGTTTAATTGTTGCGAAAATCAGTAATTTTTTGATAAATTATTTATATTAATTGTGACCATTTAATAAAAAGTAACTAAAATAAAATTTCTTTGTACACCAAAGTAGGAATTGACTTAACATTTTTTATATACATTGTTTAAAATAAAACCCATTTATAATTGTTGCTAAAGAAATATTACTAAATTTTAAATGTACAACTGATAAATATTTTCTCATAAAGTTAAAACAATTCTTTTCTTAATTGTAAGCAATAATTTATATTTATTACAAATTTTCCTAAGTAGTATAAGTCCATAAAGTATATAAAAACTAATTATTTTTAAAGAACAGGTGTTTTATTTTAAATTTATTTAATATCTTCTTAATTAAATAAGAATACTTCGTCATCATTTTAGAAACGATAAAATAAGTAAGATTATATTTTCGCTGAATTATATGCAACCATTATGTATAACTTATTTATAAATAATAATTTATATAATGTAAATTATAATTAGTATAATAATTTGACCTTTTTTTTAATGTCTTCTCTCAGGCATCATTCAAGACGGGGCATCATTTTGAAGTTTTTTTAATTTTAATTATTGAAATCTATAGAATGGTAAGAAGATGCAGACAAAGATTTTGAGTTTATTCAACTTTAAATTGTTTGTATACATTTAATTTTTCCTAGCATTAAACAATTATTTGTATTTGGTTCTCAATTGTGCATCGGATTTCTTTTCCAAGGGTAAAGGGCCAATTGAAATAATTTTATTTATTTATTTTATTTTTATAAGTAAATACATAAATATCTATACCGGTGTGCCAGCCTATTCAGTTCAGATTCGAAACAATGCAGTTACATTGTGTAATGTTAGTTAAAAAATGCTATTCAATTTTTTTCTTCTGATTCATACTAATAAGACATACTGATTGGTCGCACTCGATTCACTCCCCGATATTCCTTGACGAGGAGGCGGTGTGTGTGGAAGAGGGGTTGTCCAATACCATTTTGCTCAATCTCTAACAGTTTTACAGATTCTTGGGGAATGTCAACGATTTTTCGCACAGTCTTACTTTTTTTCACAAATCTCAACATGTTTGGGAGATTTACGTTCCCAAAAAAAATCCACCTGTTAAACTTTTAAGGGTTTTTTTAAATATTGAATTTTATAAACAAAAATAAACGTTAGCCACTCTTTTTAGTACTGTTTCGTACCTTACATCATTGTTGGACTTTTTCGAGATTCACATTTTAGCACTTTTAGACATTCAGATTTTGTAGATATCGCATATTTCGATTTTATTATAAATTTATGTGGCTATTGCGCCATAAAATACAAACAAGCTTAAACTCATTGACAGACAGACACACAAATGACGCAGAAATATGTTTAGGTAACACACTAAATTCTTGTATAATGTGATAGCGCATGCTTAATCATGCAGAAAATATCACGAGTAATATAATATTGCAGTTTGATAAAGGAAGCGACATACTCACCTATAAAATCTAAGGAGTGCGACGTCTTGTTCGGAATCATGGAACGAACGCTATTCAAATTGACGAAAGATTCGTCGGAAGTGTTTATTTTTACCGCGTCTTCCGAAATGGTGGCATTAAAGACACCGATTCTTTGTCCTTTCAAATCAAGCGGGTCGATACCTACAACAAGAAAAACGACGTTAAAAGGAAATGTAATTAAAAGACAATGCAGAAATGAAGATCTTGACAACGTATAGCATACATATACGAGAGCAAATCAAAAAGTCTTTGCGCCGATTTTTTATTCGCCAAAAACAGGTGCATACAGATATTTACAAATATACGTAATGTACTATGCAGCTTACATCATTTCTCCACATAGTCACCACACCGGTTCAGACATTTGTCCCATCGCAACACTAAGTTAGAGATCCCCCTGTGGTTGAATTCTTCCGGCTGCCCGTGGAACCAACGTCGGATCGCGTTCTTGGCTTCTTCGCATGTGAATCTCTGTCCTACCAGAAACTTCTTCAGTGGACCGAGAGCGTGAAAATCACTAAGAGGCAAAGTCTGGACTGCAAGGTGGGTGTTCTAGATTCTCCTAGTGAACGTTCATTCTCATGCAAAACTTCACGACCTTTTTGAAACTCACGACAGCACCATTAAACGCTTCTCAAAGAGAGACACTTATTCACAGGGAAATGCACTCCTTACGCGGGGTGCATTTCCCCGTGAACTGCTATGGTCGTTTGTCCCTTGCTGCATAGAAAACGAATAACACTTCGCTGCTCATAAGCTGTGGACGTCTGAAGAACATAAGCTGTGGACGTCTGATGGCAGCGCCACTCATCGGAGCAAAAGGCAGATGCGGCTGGTACGGTTCAAGGAACGTTCACTGCTGGGAATGCATATGTTTGCTTTGCATTCACAGCCGTATTTAGGCTGAAAAAATTGGCTCAAAGACTTTTTGATTTGCCCTCGTAACATGCTTTAATGTTACTTCCCGGCACGTTGAGTTCAAAGAGTAGAGATCGTTTTACGATAAGTTCTGTTGGGTGTTGAATTAAATTATTTAATCAGATTCAACACTTTAATGTAGGCACCTGTCAAATTTGGAGCCAAATTTAAACAAATTGATGGTTTGTCGGTCTATTCTTTCACTGGTACGTAAATCCCATAAGTTAAAGACGAAATTTCTTAAACCTATAAAATTTGATAAGTGATTTTGTGACTGTAATTAGAACTCTGTGTTAAATTTAGTTTGCAATCAGCTGGGGAAAAAAGCGTCTTAATCACAAATTTCATTTTCGGATATTTTTGACACCAAGCCAAAAATTTATCGCCAAGAAAGTCGCCAAGGATGATCTGACAATTTCAGCAAAAATGCTAAATCAACGCCAAAAATTAATATTACGTAACTATTGTTCTTTTATGCCATATAAGGCTTTCTTTGGCATGAATAGTTTTACAGTGTATACAAGCAAATTTTTTTTTGGGGGGGGGGAGATCAAACTCGCTTCCTCGGAGAATGAAATACTCTGCTCCGATCTACCATTTCAGTAAAAAATCTCCAAACTAATATGGTGAGACTTTACCTGCATCTGCTATGGCTTCATAAGTGACTTCCATATGCATCCTGCCGCCTGGGTCCATTTGCTGAGCATGGACATGGGCAAGACGGAAAAAGTTCCAGTCCAGTTTATCAATTTCCCTGATGCATCCAGGAGAATCGTATGGAGCCTTGTATGCCCCTGAAAAACGAACAGAATTTGGTAGCTTTAATTATTTGCATAATGGTTAACGGCTGTTCGTAGCCATTAAAAAAAAGATTTTGAAGTTTATAATGGCAGTTTTTTTCTTTTGTTTTTATGTTCAGTCTTCATTAAAATTATTCTTTCATTATAATTATAATTTTCTTCCAATATCAATTTGTAACTTAATTTCCTTGTTACCGATTTCCATATATTATCTTATTATATTTCGAACATTATTATTTGTTATAAATCTTATTCAATGATATTAAACTGTCATCACATTTTCAGAAACCATTCATCCATTTATTTTCAGTTAAATTTTGGATTCGAGACTGGGGCGTCATCTGGTTGTGAGCTTCGATAACAGATATTTCAAGGTTAACTTTTTCAATATCTCGAAAACCGAAATTCACTCGGCAGGTTTTTGTAAAATCATGTATTTTTCGAAGAAAATTCTTGGATATCGATCATATACCGATTACATATGAATATTTTTCAATTTTATTCCCATATGAACTGGTTATTTAAATAAGAATAATAAATCCGCTTCGTTTAACATGTTATAGGAAACAAATTGCTACAATACAGTATTCATTTTATAGTTTAACCCCTTAACTGGTTTATTTTCCTTACTATCTAATAAGATGACACCTTCTATTTTGGGAATATTTTCTTATTTTGATACAAATGGAAATTCATGGAATACTTATCTACTTATTCGAAGTCATTTTACTATTGAATTATAATTGTTATGAATGATTTATTTTTTTGTTTACAGCCTATTAATCGATGCACAGGCAAACCGGTAAGGGGTTAACTATCGTTGCTTATATTTTTGAAATTGTCTGTTTTAATTTAATGAGATTGGTCCGAGAGGGTAATTTAGCATCGTTAGCGAAATAGCAGAGAGAAGAAAAATCCTCAAATAGTTAGTTATAATAATGGTTTTTTTTTCTGTATGTGTGAAATCACTTTTTTTCCAGTTAATAAAGTTAAAAAGCAAAAAAATATTGAATACAAATATATAAGTTAAAAAAAAACAGAAACCGCGATATTCATTTTATTCTGATCGCTATACAGCATTCAAACATTTCGAAACTGAATTTGAATATACTTATACTAATAGTTATTAAAATGTTTTTTTTGAGTGTGTAAAGTCGCGTATTTTCAGGAAAAATACTTTTACATAAGCTTCAAAAGTAAAACATTGTCTAAATATACAATGTGATCCAAATCGTTAGAACTATTTCTGAGATTCACTAAATAAATAAAGTTATAAATATTAACAAGAATTTATCGTTTACAGTGATAAGATATAAAATGACTACTTTAACTCTCACATCGAATTAATTACTGAGATTTTAACTTTGAAATTAAAAGGATTAAGTAACTCAACGCTGGAAAAATTATTTCGCAACAACTCAAATGTCCTTGTATTATTTGGAGAAATTAGTTTAATTATAATTGTCTTAAATAATATAAGGAAGTTAGGTAAATTTATAAGTTGAAAGGTTAAAAAATAGAGCATAATCAATATATATTGTCTAAATACATTAGTAAAAATGTAAGTTATTTTTTTATTTACTGGTATTAATTACAATAAATGTTTAAAATCAATAATTTTTTTTAAAAAACTGCTTTCAAATATCCAGAAATTTCTCATGCTTTTCAGTTTTACTTCTAAAATATATAAAAATAATGAAACGGAAAAAATGCACCTTTTTCAAAACGCTTGTCCGTGAATATGACGAAATTTTTCTTGTTGTAGAGTCCCTCTTTCAACTCTTTCACGTTATCGCCCTCCGGGAAGCGACCGGACATTCCACTGATGACGATGTCTTCCGGATCAAACCCCCCGGTGCAGTACTCGTGGTGATCTAAACTTGGATCCATGTTTTAGATTGGGATCTGAAATAGTTTTAAGCATTTATGAGCCTTCTATAAATAACTGAAGTATAAGAATTATTCTTATATTATTAAAATTATGAAATTTATACTTTTATGACAGTTATTCTTATATTTTATAAATTGATTCTAATTACTATATATTCTTAAACTTAAATTATTTATCATGAATTTTATATTATGAGATATAAAAAATCCTATTTGTATCTCTATAACCTGCTGTATGAAGTATAAGAAATATGACAAAAAAGTCGATTCCAAGCTTATGCTAAAGAGGAAATATTTAGAATTATTCAAAGTTTCATTTTTTGCAATGAAAATATGGCTGAGACAGATAATTAAGTAGATAAAATTGGCAACATTGGGGAACATTGAGAAGATTTTTTTGCCGTTATTTTCAATGTATCTGTTTTGTATTTTCATTTGATTTATGGTAGTGATGTTCTCAAAATTTTTCAAATTAAATTTAGTATCACTCAATTCCTGGAACTCAATTCTTTGCACTTCTACTGCTGCTTTTTTCAAATTCATCTACAATTCTATTTTTACTTTTTCATAAACAAAATATAGAATAAGTATCGTAATCTCGACATTTTAACGTATCTCTACGTTTGATATTTTCCTGAGTTTCAAAAACATATTTTTGCCAATATGTGTTTATCTATGTATATTTGTCTGTGAACTTGGTAACTGAAAGTATTTTAAGCAAGATAGATATGAAATTTTATATTATATGCACCCAATATGTAGATTTCATATGTTTCATGCAGCAAATTTATAGATTTCCATCAAATTTTGAAATAAATCTATTAAGAGGAAGTATTTGTCCAGATGTTCAAAAAAAGTTACATAATTTCTGAACGAAGAGAGCTAGATGGATAAAATTTGGTAACCGAATTTAACATTTAAAGTGTAGTTTACTATCGAATTTGGAAGCTGTTTTGTTGTTATCTAAACTTATTAGACTTTTTGGAAACCGCCAAAAAGTTGACCATCTGTCGGTGTGTATTTCCTCCAGCATATAAATTCTATGTCAAATATTAAATGGCTTAACCACTTGGGGGTGGAAATATGCGTCCAGAATCACCAACGACGTTCTTCATAATTCAGTTGGCAAATGTCGCAGAATTAAAAATGATTTAGGCGAACCGTCGACCGAGTTTATCAGCCGTAGCGCGGTTCACTAAAGCACAATTTTTAGTTAAATCATTTAAAAGATATAAAACCTTTTCAAATTACTGTAAGGTATTGAAAACTTTGTATGGTCTCGTTGCAAATGACAGTGAAGTGTTTTGACACAGGTACTGTTTAATTTTATTTTTTTTTAACACTTCAAGTAGTTAAATACATAAAACTCAGTATGTAATTTTGGGACTGAACTGTATTGTATGCCAAATTTTATTTTCAGTCGTGCGGAAAAAGTATCTCCAAAACGAGAATTTAGGTTTCGCGTATTATCTTTAAGCCAGGGATTAATCGTTAAAAAATCGTCAAGGAACACTAGATAAATGGAGCGCATTTTTATACGAATAGAATCGTATATTTCCATAAAATTGTGACTATGACTTGAATGATAAGTTCGAGTTTACTTATTTGTTAATCTGCCTATTTGTGTTGTGAATTTGAAGGGGAGGAAAAATGTAATTATCTAGTTGTTTGAATTTTATCAGATCATCGCAAACTGAAATTATATTTATATACATTAAAATTAATTATTCTAATTGTATACAATAAAAGTGTGTGCGTGCATATGTTCCAGATTGAATCTATCTATACTCGAAACGCAGGCTTATTCTTCAAATCTTACGATTAGCTCACACTCTCCCTATATATATATATCTTGTTCAAATATTCAATCGTTTATAAAATACTTTTTATTCATCCAATCAAGTTCCAGTAAATTGTCTTAAACTTGTAGTGGATGACACTTGACGTTAATACAATTTTTCAAATATTAATTAATTCATTCATTAAATTTAATTCATTTTTGGTACTATTATATTTTAGCTGTTGTGAAATAGTTGTTTGTGATGAAAATTGAAATCAACTCAATCTGTAGCTCAATCGCTAAAATGCGAGGGCTTCAGTATTTTTCACGCGATGGCGAAGAATGCGAGTTTAATGCTTGCGAAACTCAGTAAATTTTTCGATAAATTATCTATATTAATAAAAATTATCTAATAAAAAGTAAGAAAAATAAAATTGTTCTTTGTTAAGCTAAGTAGGAATTGATTTAAATTTTTTTTGTATAACTTGTTGTATATATAATAACTTCAAAACAGTAAAAACAAGATACATAATATAATGAATGGAATCTAGACATCGAATCTGTATATCCGTCCCAAATTTAAGACTCCGTTCACCCAAAAGAAAGAGATCCAAAACAGTAACTCGATTGTTTTCATTGGGACGTTACGCTTCGCTATTCAAATATATTAATATTAAAAAGAATCTTTTCCAGTTGGTTCAAGTTATATTCACATAAAAACGTTTTACTAAAATTAATGATAAGTTGTTAGAAGTTGCTACATGGAGGAAATATGCTAATTTGATTTTTTCTTGATTTATTCTAAAGGCAATAAATAACTGCAAATTTCCTTATAAAATTAAACAGCTAGTAAGTAAGTAGTTTAATGTAAAGAATAGATTCACAGTGAAATAATTTTTTTCCACACTAGAAGCAATGCTGAAAATTATTGACTGGCATCCATATATTTGAATTATTCGTGTATAGATTATTGAGCATTCTTTCTCATATTTGTAACTACAACTTGCATTCTAATCTCAAATTTGTGTCATTTACCAATATAATATTTCGACTATAATGGTTAGGACCTATAAGAATGGTAAATAGGGTAACAAAAATTTTAACTTTTTTCATGCTAATGAGATTCGATTTTTTTTCTCATTACTTTGAATTAGTTCTTTATCCGTCAGTAAAAAAATAGAAAAAAAACCTAACTTTCTTGTGATTTTCAAATAGCTAAAAGTGACTACGGCTAAGAGCAGTCAGTATCGTATAATATAATAAAAAGATTTTTTATGGTATATTTATAAAAAAATTCTTATTATACTTATCATAATGTGCATGAATGTATTTAAATTCTCGGCAAAGCCGGTTAGTTCTAAAATGAAATATTTTCTCAATTGTTTCAGAATCAGCTAAATTTGCAATAAATTTTTCGAATTTGTAATCCTTTGCTTTGTCGATGGTTAGCTTTTTTGATTACTTTTATCTTTTCATTTTTTTAAGAATTTAACTACTAATTTATAGGTCCTTTCTCCATCTTTTCGTTTTATGAATGTTCTTGTAAAATATATAGAATTATATTTATAATGTTTTCGGATCAGCAAATTTTTTATGGATTGGGAAAAGTGTGATGCAAAAAATTGTTCAACAGGTTCTAAAATTCAGATCATTGGATTTAGAATAGTTAAATTCTATATTCAGTTACTTCTTAGATATGGTAATCATTAATATATAGTTTTTAAAAGTTTAAGTTTGATTCATTGAAATTTCAGAGGCGTTTTAATACTTTCTACTAGCTGTAGCTCTTATTATTACATAAAAATAACATTTACATTAATTTAAAATTCAAAAAAATTTTATTTTATTGGTATCAATTTCATTTAATAAATTCAGAAAAAAGAATTTTAAACTGTCAATTAATTCTAATTAATACTTAAAACTGACACATTATTAACAATACTGAAATTAAGTATAAATCCTTGTGTCATTAAATCTCTCCCTTTTATTTTTTGCCAATGTTAACTTTATGATTAAATAAGTACATTAGATTATGAGCGTAAAATTTTCTATAAACATGGGGGATATTTTAATGCTGACATGTATTCTATAAAATTTAAGGTGTAATAAACATTCTATTTCGAACGAAAAAAATTTTGCTGAAGAAGTTAGAAAAAGAAAAGAAAAATCCAGTATAAAATATCATGATACAATCTGAGTAGAACTTCGATTTATTTCCCCTTTTGCTTGAATATTTGTATATATTATTGCTAATATTTATATTTATGGATATTGGGGAAATAACGTTTATACTCCATCCAACTATCTTTATTTTCTTTTAATTTTCCATTTTATACTGGCAATAACTATAAATTATCTAGCAAAACAATCTTTAGATTCCACCAAATTAATTTTTTTTTGTAATTCTATTATTTTAAGAAATATTTTTATGTTTATTTAGATGTATGCACATTTAATCTAATACTAAAATATATTAATTTTTGGATGATAAATGCATACTATAAAGTATTCAGCATGAATCTTTATATTTGCCCATCCATTTATTAAAAACAATGAATTCTATATTATCAAAATTTTATTTATTGTTTTGGCAATAATTTATGTAAATTTTCAATAAATTTTCGAGTGAATTAGTTAATTTTTTGTTTGAATTAAAAATCACGTTACTTTTTAGATAAACATTTAAAATTCCTTTTCCATTATATTGCAAATTATCAGTTTCTACTTTATTACGATTAATCATATTTATTATATCTTTAGATATATTACTACAAAATTTTTGTGATTCTTGAATAATTGACGAGAGTAAAGAACGAAGATGGAGCTTTCTATTTATAACTAATTTCTAACCGCCATTTCGTATTTTAAGATTTTGAAACAACACAACATCAGACGATAATTTTAAAATGTATTCAAACAATTCATAATGAAACTTTATCGAAATAATTATTAATAATTTGAATTAAGAATATTTTTAATGCAAGAGAAGTTTCGTTATATTATAAAAAATAACTAATTAAATCTAAATAAAGTTCTAATAATGGAACTAATTTTTTTCATCACATCATTTCGGAAACGAGTCGAAATGCACTTACTTAGCGAGGTAGGAGCAGCAATGTGAAGATTCACGCCTTCGCCGTCAGATGCGAGTGTTGCCTGGAGTGTTCGTTATTTAAAAGCGTCGAATTCATTACTTCTACACCACACTTTCCCTGTTGTTCAGGCGTTGTCTTTTTCCGACCCAATCACAGCATCGTCATGCCATGAGGCGATGTGAGGAGAACGCTTTCCCGAGATCACGGGGTAATTAAAAGAAAATCATAGAGGGAAGTATTTAGCAGATTTGGAGCAGATTTTTAAAGGACAAGAAATTAATAGATCCTCTCCTGCGATTGACTTTGAGACAAATTGACATATAAAAATAAATAAATCGATGCAGTTGTCAGCTTTCCGGCACGTGAACATGTAATACCCCTGCACGTGGAAATATATTATTATACAGTTTTTACCTATATTTAAGTATCGCGAAGAGAATTAGATTCATAAAAAATATTTGCTATTGAATCGGAAGTATTGCCATCGAAATATTTGAATTTGTGACTTTGTACGTCTGAATGCCTCTCTGAATTCGAAAAATACATTTCAGGAAAATGTCTGTGTGTGACAAACATAATTCAAAAACTTTTTTAACTAGATGGATGAAATTTGTTACATGATCTTTACATCAAATTTCCAGAAAAATTTATCCTGTGGGAATCTGTTAGTCCGGTTGCTCATTAACAAATACAGTTTAGCACATTAATTGGAAAAACAGTTGGATGTATAAATTAGGTATACATTTCAGAAAAATGTAAACTCGATAACTCGAAAAATCCTTCTCGGCAAGCCGGGAGACAACACTTTATGAGTTAATGTTTTCTAATTCCTTTTTAATGATTAGAGAAAAACCATTAAATTTTAAAGCAATCAGAGGAAATAAATTTATTGCTTCACACATTTAAATATTTATTGAAAAAAATATTATTGAGGTAAAAAATGTTTTAAAACAAAATATATATATATATATAGGCTGTAAAATTTATACTTGAAAGATTTGAAGTTTATAAGAAAAAACCGAAAGAGTTATGGAAATTTTTTTAAAAAATTGAATTTATCTCTGCATTTTAAAGATATTTAAAGAAATTCTATATGATTTGCAATTATTCTTTTTCCTATTAATTGCAAAACGAATTTATCATTTAATTTTTCAATTAAATTAAAGGAAAAAATTGTCTGCTTTTTAAAAAATAATGTTGGAACTAAGATATTATATCTCGCATTTTTGAATATCTAAATTAAAATTATTAATTGGAATAAAGTTTTTTTTAAATCAAATATTTTTTTAAAAAAGTATACTTCGATACTTATGTATTAATTACACGTTATTGGCGAACATATTCAATAAACTAACACAATTTTGGTTATCTTTTTGGATTATTAATTGCTATGCATTTAATACAAATATCCATTCTTGGATAAAAGTTATATTAGTAGTTTCTCCTTGATGTATAGTACACTCTCAGTAAAGTAGCAGAGGACACATTTAAGAGTGATCCAATTAACAAAAAGCTCCAGAATAACGAATGCATTTAAATAACGAATTTATCACACAAAATACGCAAAAAATGGGAAGTTATTTTTTTTTAATAAGGCACATTGCAACATATAATTTAATATTTGAGCAGTAACTTTTTTATGCTTTGGCAAGGCGATGAACATAGAATTAATATATTGGTTGATCATTATAATAGTGAATTCAATGATAAGTGTTTTTCTTGGTAGTATAAATTAAATCTTTCCAATAGTGTTTAATCCCATTTAATAAAGAAGTCTTCAAAGCAAAAAAAGAGATTAAAAGGAAACCTGCTGTGCATATTACAATGTATCATGTCAGAACATCATTTCTTGAAGTGCTCGTGCAAGTTAATTTATATTTTTATTCCTTTTGATTGTTTTATTGAATGAGCCACTTCAGTATTGCAAACAATAAAAAAAACTTTGTCTTCCATTTATTGTTTAAAAAAATCGCATTTCTTATTTATTTCCTTTCATATAATCAGGTGCTTAAAATGACATTTTTCTAGGTTTTATTTGCTGTAATGATTAACTTATTTTTAAATCAGAGCTTTTGTAAATGAGATGGCATCACGTTATTAAAAGCTGATTTTTTAAGATGCTCGAGCAGATAATAAAATTTTTATTTTTCTCCTACGGATTTTTGTTGACGCCAAAAACATCATCCACCCAAACATGTTCCGACATGATAATAAAAATAACACTTAATGCCTTGATTGCCCTGGGGTCGGGTCATTGGTGAGTGGCGGATCCATATATATTACATTGTAAGAAATTCGGCACAGCAATTGACTTGTTAAAAATAATTTGAATATTAAATAAGTAGAGAAAGTTTGTTAATAACAGAATGTTATCCTAATGTAACAATTTTCTTTTTAAACATCTTCCCTCACACATTTTAAGACTGGGGGGAAAAACTATTGGAAAACACACGTCCTTGAAAACAATTCTTATCCAAGAGACGAGAATTCCTAAAAAGTAACGGAAACGTGTGTGTGTTTTTCATAACCCTAATTTAATGTTGATAACGATTAATTATTTCTCATTGATTTCTAATTTCTTTTTCTTCTAAGCGAGCATAATCTGATTCCTAACGCTTTATACATTTTTTCTTCAATCAAGTGCAAATATCGTCTATTTTTATTGCATAATGGATATTTAACTTTTTTTTTTGCTCTCTAATTCTCAAAATAGCAACTTTAAATTCAAAGTAACTTTTTAAATTCTGTAACGGCTTCCTTTTATTTCCGGAATTTGCAATTCTCAAACATATAATTATGTTCATATATTTATCGATTCGAATATATTTGATTCAGCTTCTTCAGCAAGCTAAAAGAATTGTTTCTTAACTATCTATTGTTATGGTTTCAAATTTTTCCTTGTGATCCAAGGTGATTTAAATAATTTCCACTCTTTTTATTTGGCACTGCTTTTGGGAATCAGTTGTTTCACCGAATTTTCATTTAAATATCTTATATAGTAACTTTTACTGTATTGGGGATATTGTACCATTTTGCTCTTTCAGCTATATCCACAATTTCCACAATTTTCTGTCGTTTCCCCAAATTTGAAGTTTGTAATTTGTATTAGAAATGACTAAACTTTAACCAAAAGTTTGTTGCTGTTGTTGTTGTATTCAAAATTAAATGCATTAAAAATTTATCATTATTGTATTTGTTAAATAAATACTTAATCATAAAAATGCAAAAAATTTAAATTGTTTAAAACTTGCATATAACAAATACAACCAGCATGGGAAAAATACGCGACAACTTCCTTTTCTTCTATATACAGTGGCAAAAATACACAGGATAAGATATCTGTTATAACAAAAGAAACTATTTGAGGTTCTATGGAAAAAAGAAATATATTTCTGTGAATCATATTTCACTATTCAAAAACGGTTCTTACTTGCTGTCAGATTTTTAAATACTACTACGATAAAATATTTTATAAAAATAATCAAAGATGGGCAGTAAAACCGTACAACAACTGGTATTACTGGAAAGATATTTCAATTTTAAGAAAGTGTCGAACTCATTTTTGTACTGTGATATTTCTCAAAGCTATGGTTCAAAAATTTTATTTAATTAGAATTTCTAAAATAAGTATTTAAGTTATATACTCGTGGAGCTTTCATTTCAGAGAACTTTGGCTAATTTTAAAAATAATTATTTTAAGCAATATAAATAAGATTTTTTTGATACTATAAAATCCTATTTTATGCAATCGAGTAAAAATATTCAAAAAAAGTTTCTGAAAAAGTGTATGTGTGTGTGTGTGTTACCACTTTTAAAACTCCTAAACATTTTTTTTGATGGAACAAATGTACTATTCAAATAGAAACGCTATTGTTCAATAGTTCACCCAATTCATTGATTGATTGATGAATGAAGTTTTAGAAAGCTGAGTGGGTTTTAGAAATGTTCAGATACTGACGAAAAAATGATTCGCAATTTGAAAAAAAAAAGTGTTCAAAATGTATATGATAAGAAAATGAAAAAAAGAAAACTTTTGTGAGGAAAAAACATTGAATAGCTCTGCATATTATTCTTCTAAGTATATATTTTTTAATAGTTTAGCAAAAGGCTAATTCTGGTATTTGTGTCAAAATTAAGAAATTAAAGGGGGAGATGAGAAAAAGTTACCATTGTTTTTAGCAATTGTTAAAAATCTCCTGTTTGTTCTTGAACATCCAAATCAATAGATACAAAAAAAGACTATTGATGAAATTTAATAACATAAATTTAAAGTAAATTATAAACCTTAGATACACAAGCATTCAGATATTGTAAAGGAAAACACAGCATTGGCCATTATTCATGAATGCGTTTAATATATAATTGGTTGCAGTTTAGAAAATTCCAGACTTTTACGTTAGAGCGAACTCACATATTTCCTTGGCAATTTATTATAGCTTCTTTAGAATTCTATGAATCCGAAAATTTACAAGAAAATTTGTGGGAATAACCGAAAATATTACCAACAATTTGCTAGTGCAGAATCATCGATTTTTAATAAAAATGACAAATGAAAAACAACATTAAAAGCCAGAACCAATATGTTTATTGTGTGTGTGTGTGTTGGTTTTAATCATGTCAGAACATTATCTTGTTTTAGGAATAAGGTTTTGTGGCGTCAACAAAAACCTGTAGACGAAAAATATAAATTTTATTATCTGCTCTAGCGTCTCAAAAAATCAGCTTTTAATAACGCGTTACCATCCCATTCACAAAAGCTCTGATTTTAAAAATATAAGTTAAAGGCCACAGCAAACAAAAGCTTAAAAAATGTCATTTTGAGCCCGTGATTATATGAAATGAAATAAATATGAAATGGGATATTTTTTAAACAATAAATGCGAGACTTTTTTTATCGTTTGCAATGCTGAAGTAACCAATGCAATTAAACAATTAAAATGAATAAAAATATAATTTAACTTGCACGAGCACGTGGTGCTTGGAGTAAGAAATTATGTTCTGACATGATTCACTGAAATATGCATAGAGGATTTCGTTTTAATCTTTATTAATACCTGACTTTTTTAGATGTTCTTGCAGATAATAAAATTTGTATTTTGTTTTGTTTAAAAGTAATAATATAGAGCAATTTGAAAATGGAAACCGAGGAAGTCGTATTAGATTTTGAAGTTTTATATTTTTCTTCACTATGTCATTAGTTTGTAATATAATTCTGTGGGAAAAAGCTTTTTTCTTGTGTCCTGAAATTTGATTTAAAGTTGATTGATAGATGATTCATACCGAATGAATTAACTTTTTTAAAACTTAAATTTGAATGAATTATTCAAGATATAAATTATTTAAAAACCTGATTATGCGAGATTTGGATATGGATATTATTCCATTTCTTTGCTCAGGAAAGTATTATTTGCATACAATTATTATTACATAAGATTGATTTTCGGTTCTTTCCTTCTTATAAAGACCTCATTACATACTTGTTAAGAATCGATTAAAACTGCATATCTTACAGAACCTTACTGCATCTGACGATTGTAATGATGTTTGAGGCTTATTTTTACCCAACGCGTGTTATTAGCAGCCGCTTTTCCCTACCCACCGCGTGATCGGATTCGTTACAGGAATTGAACTAAATGAGGGTATGGAAAGTAGTAAGAGATCTCAAAGTATTGTCGCCTTAAATCTCCATCGCCGAAGGGACATCACACTGGACACCTTACAAATATTTATACAGAATAAATGTTTGTAAAATTCTCTTCCTTATAACGATAATAATTTCTCTAAGCTTGTTACAAATGCAATACAATATTACACATTTTTAATATACCGATGTGAATAAAAGTATAAGAATGTAAAATACATTATGATACAAAGCGTGTGCTAACTTTTATTAAAAATTCTGGTGGCTTCTGTAAACATCTAGCAGCAGTTAAATATCCATTTTATTTTCTTAAAATAAATTTGATTTTAATGAAATAAGAATTTTTATTAATATTTAAAAAAAATTAATTATAAAAATCAATAAAAACATACAAAAAAAATACAAAAACACATTTTTGTCACAATGAAATTTCTATTAAGGCTTACAAAAGGGTTTTAAATATTGTAAGATCCTTTGAAAGAAAAATGAATATCAAACTCATTTGAAGAATCTGATTAGTATAACAAGAAAAATGGCTTAGAATGCATTGTAGATGATCCTCTATCTTGTAGACAATCTATTTTTATTTATGTTAAAGGTATCGATAATATCAAGGAATTAATATTTTGTGATAATCTTTTGATGATAGGACGCCTTATTAAGCAAGTTAATGTATTATTTGATTCCAGTCAAGTAATTTTAACAGATCATTGAGAGTTGCCATTCTTCCCTTTTCTAATTTTTTCAAAAACTTTGAACTTTCTAAAAAAAAAAGCTTTTTGAGTTGGCGACAGAAATGCTCTCTCGTGATAATCCCTTCTGAAACGTATTATTGGAGATGAAACTTCAGTACGCGCTTTTGATTTATAAATAGCTCTGCATTCAATCAAATGACGCTTGAAAGGTGAAACAAGAGCACGTCAGTCGCTGAAAAGGGAAAGTCGAAGAAATATTGACTGTTTTCTTTGACTGCATTGTGAAATCCAACTAATTGGTTAGACAGTCGATAAAGACAGTTATTTGAGTGTTTTGCGTCGTTTGCTTGAAGCAATTTATTGGTAGCAGAGTGAAGTGTGGCGAAAGCTCTAGAAAGCTTATGTACAATAACTTAACTTCTCACAATGTGTATAAATTTTGCAAGTTATTATGCAAACATTCGACTATGCAGTTCCACGAACTCCTTATTCACATTATAGTTCCTCGTGTACCTTTTTTTATTTTCCTGAATTCGTCTTTCTTGATCACATTTTTAGACTTGAGGATTGGGACGGGGGAATTAATTGGGATGGGGGGTAGAGGAAAACGTTAACTAAAATGCGTTGGAATGAGAACAGATTACTTTGAAGGATATGCAATAAATTTCGATGAATGAATTAATACCTTTTGTTTTATACTATCATTACTAGTACTATTTGATTACAATAAGTTTTCATAAATATAAGTTTTCTCGAATTTTCAGTTGTATATTTTTAAAAAAGCTTTGTGAAAGTTGATATTTTATTTTTGAATAATTGTATTCGATTTAAATTCCGATTAAATATACTCGTATAAATAGGAAAATGGGAAATCCATTGTTAAAGTAGGTCATTTTTCCTATCATTCTTTAATCAATGTCTTAAGATACATATTTTAAATTTAACAAATCAATTCTTATGCAAAATATAAAGGCAAAAACCGAGACATAAGGGACAATTTATTTTCCTAAAAAGAAATGAACTGTAATATTTGTTCTGACTTTGAATGTTTCCGTCAGAATCCATTAAAAAATGTTATTCTTCCATTGGTGAAGAATAGTAGCTGTTTTTGTTAGGAAGGTCCAATTATTCTAATTTTCCAATTTTTTAGTAAAGCAAGTGTGTAAAATTAAAATTTTCTGTTTTGTATAGAACAAGTTTAAATGCTTCCAGCCCTGTTCATTCTCTTTTTTTTTCTGGATGGAGAAAAAAAAAATACAAAAATTCGATACTTCAGGCTTAGAGTAAAGAAATTATAAGGTGATACATCATCTCTGAAGTCTCTGTCAATAAATTATCTCGAACTTAATGAAATGTTTAAAAGTGATGGATTTCACTATTTGTATCTTTAAAGGAAGAGCAGAATTGAAATATTTTTAAAATAAGAAGTATAGAAATCAAATTTCAGAGTGAAATCAATATTTTCTAGGAATCTGGTATTACAAAGACTGCACGTTTCGAGTGCTTAAGTTTCCAACAAATTATGCTGTGATGAAAACTGCTCGTTTTTCTAATGAAAAAAAAAACAATTGAGTTTTTTTTTCTTTCTGTAAGCTAATAAATTAATCATAAATATTCAATAAAAATAGTGCATGACATTTGTTCTTGAGGATTTAATTAATAAAATTGTATTTTAAGTATTGTAATATATGAAAATAGCCTGGTCTTCCCGAAATTTTTAATTCAGTTGAACATTAAAATATTTAAAATATCAATTCTTTCTAATTCGAAATATATCTTGCTCCTCTCCTCCCCTCTCCACTCCCAAGCTGCTGCTTTTGTTGCGAGTAGATTTAATCTTTTTTATACATGCTCATCAAAAATTTTTATTTTTTAATATAAAATTCATATTTCATTTTTATTTCTTTTCAAAAAAAACTTCAAATGTTATATATATATATATATATATAATTTGTAATTTACAATTATTTTATGCCTTTCAGTTAAAAGTAACTTTTCTTTATTAACAATTTTTGCTTTTAAATATTTTGAATTATGTATTTTTATTTATAAAATTCATTTGGAACCTCTTTTTATATTAGAAACTACTATTAAAATTATTGATTTAAATTACCAAAAAAATGAAATATTTTGAAGATTGATTCAGTTTAGACGTCCTAAGCTACGCTGTCAATTTACTGATTGTCTGCGCTTTTAAATAAGTTAATGGTTACGTTTTTTTTTATTCATTTTTTTTTTGTCAAATGGCCTTTCTTGTATTTAAAAATTAATGAATTCAATTTTGGAATGCCTATGTTGACATCGTAACATGGCCAAAATATTGAAAGTGAGCGCAAACAACAGTTTGATTTAAGCTAATTCTGAATTTCTTTCTCTTGCATATTTTAAAATCCTTGATGAAACTACTTTTGTATTTTATAATTCACTCACCAAATTTTTTAAAAAAATGTTGGAAGTTTTTAAGTTTAATGGGCGTCAAACTTATGGAGAATTTTTTTAGTTAATTGGAATTATTATTAGTACGAATATCGTGTATATGAATATCATGTTTTCATTATTCTTTTTTATATTGTTACCCCAATCTGCCTTAGCTAGGCAAAGGTCTGGCCACATTAGAAGTCCGGTCTTCGAAGGTCCTATTAGAACCTTTTCTGCTTACACTTGCTTGGCTATTGCCTCTCCCTCTCATATTATTTCTTGTATCGGTTCCTCTGTGGAGCAACTGTCGGTTGAGAGCGAGAGTGTTTTTGCCCTTCTAGTCTAGACCAAGAAGATCATCAACAACAACTAATTGTTACTGATTTATTTTTTCCGTTGAGATTTTTTATTTGATGGAGAAATAAACAGCCCTTTAGTAGAAAAGAACGACTTTTATTAACATGTACATTTTAACTCAAAGACAACGGCTACAAAGATCTACAATATATGTGCAACGGCTACACAATATTATACAACCCGAGACGATGACAGACAACACACTTAATTCTCATTTCAAGTTTTATATTATATTATTTTATTAATCTAAAAGTATGATTTTTTATAACTTCAAAAAATATCTAATTCTTTTATTGTTTCCAAACATACAAAGTATAAATAAAGTAGAGTAATCATCAATAAAGTTCGTACTCGATATTTTGAGAAATATCCTCGGTTCAAATCACCTTGAGTTCTAAAAACACACTTCGTCATTTAAAAAACCCTATCGGAATGCTTTTTAATGTATTTTAATTCGCATATCTCTCTAAAATAAGCATTAAGTAAGACAACACCTTAATTAGATAACATGCAAGAAAATTATTTGGAGACCACTCTCATTGGTTAAGAGCTATCCAGATAGCAATAATTTTGTAAATGTGGCGCAGTCGAAATTGCGATAACGGTGAGTTATCTTTGTGTCCCCTCAAAGCTATTGTTTAAGTGCAAAGATTAAGAAAATCCTTTTAATCATGTGACGTAAGTAGCAATGGTGCATTCATAGCATTTCAGATTGTTTCAGAGAAACAGCGAGAGAGAAAGATTCAAAATAAATAGCTTCGGAGCCGAATATTAAAGTTGGCGATAAAAAGCGTTTTGTGGAACATTATCGAACCAATTAAATACTAAAATATATAAGGAAAATTACTGAATGTATCAAGGAAACTAATTGAGCTAGGAGCGAAAGAGACGTGATCAGATATTAATTGAGGAATGAAATGTATCTCTCTCTGAGTCTCAAGTTCAGCTGGAAAAAAGGAAGCTCTAGTGAAGGCTCACGTTGAAAAATAAATACGAGTTGCGAAAGCGGATCATAAATTTCATTATATGTAATATTCGAATGTATAAAATAAGGAAATTGAATTTAAGAAAAGAGCATTTATTGCAACCTATACAAAAGACGATTAGTTTTATGTAAAAAAAAAGATTGTGTCTAATAAATTTCGACTTATTCCCGTTTCTTTTCCTAGAAAATTTTGGAAATAAGAAACGTAATTATAATAAGGCATGTATGATGTTAGCGAGGCAGTTAATAATAATTTTTAAAATCATTTACACCTAAGAAATGTCTGATTATGATTCACAGGAACAAGCTTTTTTCACATAAACTTAACCAAATACTTGATAGAGAAATTTCAATGCGTTTCATGGGAATAAATGGCTTCGATGTAATAAACTTCAGAAAGAAGTCGATTTATAATTGAATTCTTAGGCTGAAGTAAAGCCTAAAAAGTAAGCTGGTCAAAAAAAAAATGAAGACTTAATAACAAAGAAAGCCAAAGATTGTTTTTTTCTTTTCTTCTATGAAGTGTAGAGAAAATATCGTAATCATAAAATATAAGAAGAAATATGAGATTTTGAACCACGTTTTAAATCCATCCCCCTCTTATACATTTCCTACACATCTTTAGAGAATATGCTTTCCTATCTGTGACAAAAGAAAATTTATAAACCCTTTGAGCTAGATGGCTGAAATTTCGTATATAATCTTTACACCAAATCTGAAGATTTCCATAAAATTTGAGGACAATCTATTTACAGCAAGTACATTTATCTGAATGATGAAATGTAGAATATTACGATAGCTACATAAAGAACAAAACTGAAGATGGATAAAACTCTGTATACAGATTTGATATCAATATTATAGATTCCTTTTTATTTTTGAACCAAATACAAAAAAGAGTTGGACCCTATTTCAATCGGTCTGTACTTTCAGAAATATGTAAAAAGCTCTAACTCAAAGTCGAAATGACTTAAATACACTCGTGTCAATAAATCAAGGATAATGCAAGTTCAGGACAAGAAAGAGTCGGAAGCAAAAAAAAGGATTTATTTGTTAAGCCTATTTATGAAACAAAAGGTAAAGAGCTAAACAGTTGCTATATGTTTGATATAATTAACAAAAATTGAGATTTTTTTGGCTCCCTGGAGCAAATTACATAAAAAATACTGAAAAAAAAAACAATATTACACGGTTGGTATGATCTTAATAGTATCGTCCAGACGATGCAATAGAGTCCGTGCAACGCTTAGGAATGCTATCAAATTATCGAAAAGATCTTGAGAAAATATTACACTACTCATCAAACAATGCATTCCAAAGTTCCGGTAGATATGTAGGAAGTGGTTGATGGGCTGCAACTCGTCGTCTAATAATTCTAATAATGGTTTACTGGATTCAAGTCTGATGAGATTGCTGGCCAGTCCAGGCGGTATCCTCCGATCGAAGGCATTCGTTTTAGATGCTTGTAGGGTGAGGACGGACGATGTAACCCATAAACAAGGATTTTGATCCCATGACACCCCGAAAAAAACGTACATGCTATTCCAGAATGACGTCCAGATAGATTTGGCCTATCATGGTTCCAATTTCAACATGCAGGTCAGTTCTAGAACTCGGAAAAATTCCTCCCCAAACGAGCAATCCTGCACCACCACAATGTTGTTGTTCAATAATGTCCTCTTAGTGCTAATGTGTACCTAACACTCTCCGTTTGAAAGTCTGGTGAGAATCAGACTGCAAGCTAAACCTGGACTTGTCGGAAATCATCCCACAAGCCCACTGTCGCTGTGTGAGACTCTAATGTTGAACGGCCATTGGGAAAGTGTCCCTGCTTTTTATGTTTCGGTATTCACAATACATGTTTTCTATTCCAAGCTAACTGTAGGGGACAGTGAATACATCTGATAGGCCTACGAGCAAATATACCAATATACTCTAAGCGTCTGTACGCGGTCTGCTTTGAAATTTCCGCACCAGTGTCTGAAGAGAGCTGACGAGGCAGGTCTGATGCTATGCTTAGTCTCTTTCTTTTGGCAGTAACTAACAAATACCGGGCCTCATTCGGCGTTGTAACTCAAAGACGATATATGTTTTGAAGTCTACTTACATTACTATAATCTTGGAATAGTTGCCAAAGCCTGGAGAGGGCAATCTGGGCAATTTCAAGTTCCTGGGATACTTCCAGCTTGCTTCGCCCATATTCCCAACTGCCAATCAAAAAATCCCCAAATCTTTTGTTTCATAACTATGCAGTTTTTGCACTGAAAGGCCGATAAAGCACTTGCAAACCATTTTGTCTGTGTTTCTTATACATCACTTTCTTATACTCTCGCCATTGTGACGTTCTATCGGTGTCATCTGGTGGTTTCTTGAAATCTGCATACGATTTTTGTAGAAGCATGTAGTCATTTACGGATGATATTTGTATTTTCGAGTCTGATTTCCGCGTGACTATCTAATTTGGTATGGGAATTTTGTGATTATAAATGTAGTTTTGTGTCAAATTTTGGTTTTATTCGGCTTGGTAGAAAAACGAGTGTAATACGCAAATTCATCCTTGTTAGAGACTATGGTAGAAAGTTTTTAGAGTGCTGTGACGCCCTCTATGTTAATGCAAAAAGCATTACATGTTTTTACTCGACGTATCATAAAGCTATGACTTCTTTAAATTGTTTAATATTCCCAATAGAGGAATGCATCGAAATAGTAATGTCTAACAAAATTATCTTTAATTATTTGTATTTTGTTATTGTCTCTAACTGCAGAACGAAAGTATCAAGTTCATTGTAAAAGAGGCCATCATCAAAGAGGTAATTTCCGCTGAAAGAAACAAAGAAATTCTCAAATCAATGTAAAGATTCATATAAAACGTTAAGAGTCAAAGAATATTAAAATATATACCTTTTGCTAAGTCTAGTTGTGGGGAACTATCTTTAAAAGTAAATACCCCCGACTTCATGCGGGTGAATAGTTTTGATATTTTCGAGTAATGATTGCAGTAAACAGATATCTTCTTCTTATTTGCTGGATAAGTTAGAGAGTTGAGTTGTACATCCAACACCAGAAATCGAATGCATTTCTTGAACTGGAATTAAGTAGAAATGCTGGGATTGAAGGATGAAGAAATTAGCAACATCGAGCCATTTGCGCTTCAAAATTAAATTACTCCTTCATCTAGTTTAATCTAAGGTTGCTGCCATAATTATTGATGGGGCCGAAAGTTATTTTCAAAGCTCAAGTTATTTATTTGCTTGTGTGATTGTAACAGAGTAAATACCATCTGGTAAATTTAAAGCAAACATGAATGGTGTTGTTAATATTAGCAAGTGAAAAAGTTGTTGTATACTGAATAAGTAAAACTGTTTCTAAGTTTAGGTATTTTAAGTTTTGCTAAGGGCAATGCAAATCTGTTGAAGTCAAATCTCCTGTTATAAAATAAAACTTTTGGCTTCATTGTGTTATGTAAACGCATAAAAAATATGATTCGTTGTAGATTTATAAATAAAAAAAGAAAAAAAAAACATCCTTAAAATTTTGAGAAATTTAGAATGTTAAGAGAGATGTACAAAAGTAAAAAAATTATTGCATGAAAAAAAATAGTTCTAAAATTATTTTTCGAATATAAACAGTAAAACATACCTCTGAGGAAAATTTAGTTTGTATAGAGTTTGTTGCTCTAAAACATTAAAATTTTGGAATCGATTCACTACTGATCTTGAGTATTACACTTTTTAATTTCTCTTGTATAAGAAGGCATTTAAAATCTTTAAAAAATTCTAACTTGAAATTCTGAAGAATACGCATTTCAAACCGTTCTGCATCCTTTGAAATTTTATTTTTTTATCATTGCATTTTAATTCAAAAGCATTTTGAGCATTAAAAATAAAATTCGGTAAATGGTCTCTACACCAAATTCACAGATTTCTGTCGCATTTTTAACAAAATCCAATCAGCAGAAGTCTGTATGACTTTCGGAAAATGAATTAAAAAGATTTACAAAATGGTATAGACAAAATATGGAGAAATTTTGTATCTGAATTGCAATGCCCATCAATGGATTGAATGTCTCATTCTGTTTACTTTTAAATCATGCAAATGCCCATAAGTTAAGGATCAAAATATATAAAATTTAGTGTAGAAGTTTGTAACTACAATTGTACATTTATGTGTAATTTTATTTTTAATCAACTTGGAAAAGGCTTCCAAAAGATAGATTAGGTGATCAGGGTATTCAATATTAATCGCATCTCAGTGGTTAGTCACCAAAAATCCCATTCCAATATGATCTACTAAAAGAATTTAAGCCAATGGCATGCTCTTATCCTATATCTTGACAATATTAACGCCTGTCGTAATAGTTTGCGATGGACATCAAAGGATGTGTTTCCGCAACGAAAATGCGTGTATATATATAATCTTTTTTTAAAATCACAAGACCATAAAGTAGACATTTTTCTATTCCATCCGGACATCGAACTTGAAAAATCAGTATTATAGTGGAGTTCGTTTTACCAATATCTAGACCTTGTAGCTTAGCTAGTTTTTAATTAGATTTTTCAAGTACAGAGGGCGCTGCATCATCTAATTGTCAATTTCATTTAATGACACCAGAATGATTTCCTTCTTCCTTTTTGATTCTAGCATGTAAATTTTTGTGAGAGATTGCGTTTTTAAAATGCCGACATTACAAACTCAACATTTCTTCCCAGAAGAGTCTTTGGTGTATTTTATTAACTGTACAATCAAAAAGAAATTATTTTTTTAAACAATTTTTCCAAAGGAATTTCAAAAATACTACTTTCAAATGATAATTTCTTGAACAACGTTATAAAGACGAAACTCTACAAAATAAATTATTGAAAATCTCCCTCTCTTTTGTAAATTTCTATTGTTAAAAAAGGTGAATTTAAAAAAAAATACTGAATTGATAATATAAATTGATAAAAATTTTAAAATAAAATATATTGATGTAATAAATTAGTTTATTGATGTATTTTTCAATTCCTACTATTAGTTCATACTCTACCTACATCTTGTTAAAATTTTCAGTCGTTAATAAAATACTTCTTATTCGTCCAATCAAGTTCAAGTATTTTTTTAAAAAACTTGTAGTGGATGACATTTGATGTTAATAGTTTTTCAAATAATAATTCATTAATTTTTAAATAATGAATTAATACTTTTTAAATTAAATAAAAACTAACATTCTTGCCTTTATAATAGTTCTTTATAGTAATTGTAATTGTTAGGTCGGGATGGCCTGGTTGGTAGAGCGTTGGATTTGCATCCCTTGGTTTGAGAGTTCAAACCTGGTCACAAAGTTCTCCATGTCGGGAATTATACCACTGGGGATACAAAACCAAATGTTATAGTTTTTCGTATATTATGTTCAGGGGTCCATACCCATACCCTCAGAAGCTACTGCACCCCTCCTACCGTTGTAAAGCAGAACACAGGAACAAAAATTGTAATTATTTAATAAAAAGTAATTAAAATAAAAAATTTCGTAATATCCAAAGTAGGAATCGATTTTAAAAAATTGTTTTTTTTGTATTAATTGTTTAATACAGAAAGTAAAAAAAGAATAAACACATTTTTAATAGTCTTGAAAGATATTAAAATATGAAATTCATAAAGCAAAATCAGATTAAACTTTAAAGAGACGCTTATCAAAAAACATTATAAAACATCGAAATGTTTCTTTTGAAACGACGATAGAACAAGTAAATGAAGACAATAAATTGAAGCCAAGGATTATCTTAACAGAAAGAAATATCGAAAAGTACCAAGTTACTAAAATGACACTTTTATTTTAATTTGGAGAACTATGTTTTTTTTAATAATTTGGTTTTGCCACTATGTCCTTTTCAGTGAATAAGATCAAAGTTCATTTAATTCTATTTTGAACGCAATTACTGTTATAGAATATAAAACAATTTCTCACCGCTTTCCTTTCAAATTAGCGAGGTGAGAAAATGTTTGAAAATTGTATCCACCGTGAGAAATGCTCGTTGCAGAATATATGCAATCAATTCATAAATGCCTTTATTTCTGTACTGCATATATCTAACGAAATATCATATTTCAGATTAATGATTCCCGTACTATCGCCATGTATGTTTATATTCAAAAAAATTTTAAAAATCTAAATTGCCTCAAAAATATTCAGAAGTTGCTTAAATTATGATTGAATTAAAAAAATCTTTGAGTAACTTCTAGAATTAGAACATAATATATCAAATATATTATGAATTATTTTTTGAATCGCTTCTTTAATTCTATTTCATCAAAGAAGAATTTTTTTATTTAGTTGTTATACCCGGCTTTGCATGGTATTAAAATCCTTATAATATAATAAACCTTATATGTATAATATTTTTATTATAAAAATTACTTTAGTATAAAACATTAAAATATACAAATTACCTTTTATCACTCTTTTTAAATGAAATTAGAATATCTGTTGGCGATTTCTGATTTTTCTGTTGCAATTAATCGACTATTTCCGATTTAGTCGATGTATTCCGATTTTGAAATCCATTGATAGCTTATTTTCTCCATATTTATATTTATTACACAAGAGCTGCGAACTATCATCACAAACGCTTAAGTTTAGGAAATGTTATATTTTTGTTTGAGCAATTGACTTAAGCTTAATTTGAACTACGGTTAAATACCTACCTTACGATCAATAAAAGACGTATTAAAACATGAGATTTTTTTAAAAATAGAAATTCAAAGCATCATAAAAGAACATTAATTTTAACTCAATGTTTAAATTACTTCTGTATTTGGAAATTTTGATAGCATTCTTTCTATATTGAACAAAACTTTGATGAATTCGACCCATTTATTTACGAGAAGACGTTAATAATACTTCATACCATTAGAGCTGTAAATCCATCACGTATTGAAAATTGAAAATCACGTATTACTAAATACTTCCTGATTTTGTATTATCATTTTGCTAAGTGATGCTTTAAAAAACAAATCAGATTCAGGAAGATATTAAGTGCAGCTCAAGAAATTCTCTTATTGTTTGAAGGTCAAAATTTGCCCCATATCCTTGAAATTCCAATACCCAAACTCGCCAAATATCCAACATTGGCAACGTTTCGTTTCAGGATTCTCGCCAGTAATTTTGTTTGCCCATGTCATTCATTGGCCAGGTGAGTGAAATTGTTCATGGATCACAGAAAATCTTGCAATGAGGTCTTGACTAATATGAAATCTTTTTGTACTTTCAATCATATACCACTTGTAGATTCTTTTACCCTTCCTCCGAATTCTTTTTCAAAATAGTTTTCAACTCGTGAATATAATTGTTTTCGAGTTTTATTGGAAAAAGAGAAGATTAAACCCTATACTTCCAAAATACAATTTTTAAGGACTTTATGGAAAGATATACCTCGAATCTACTACAATTTTAAGGTTTTTCTTAGCTGTTTGAAATAGTTTTCATATTCTTATATTTCTTTTATGTGTATATTAACCCTTCAACTGGCTGGAGAATAGAAAGTCGCTTTGATGTGTCACTTGAAAACTGCCTGGAACGTAAGAAGTTGGTTTCCGAAAACTGCTTTAAATCTGGCTCCCACGTAGAAAATCAAGATTGCTCTCACTTTAAAGTGTAATAAACGAGGTGGGCTTCTGCTTGTTAGGGTCATTTTGGGGTTTTCGCTGGCTGTTAGAATTTAGGTGGTCCCGCAAATTAGGGGAATGAACTCCCGAGAATGGGACAAAATGTTCTTGCAGGATCGATAGGGTATTGCAGGAGCGAATGAGCTGTTTACTTCATTATTGGTTTGAATATTTCATTATTTCAAAGCAAATTTAATATCCAAGTGAAAACTATTATACTTATTAAAGGTAGGTAATCCCTCATATTTACGTCATAATCTTGTATAACAGTTAAGGATTGTGATTAGTTCGTGAAAGCGGGTTTGAACCTTCTGTACTTGGTTGATGAAATATTAAAAAAGTACGTTTACACTTTATTAATAATTTTATTAAAATGCAGCAAAATATTAAAAATCTTTTTATACATTTTTCGAATTTATTTTCATTCCCATTATTAAGCGACAAAAGTATTTATTTATAAATATGATTCTTACTATTGCTTAAGCTTTCTATATAAAGTTTGTATAAGCATTTAATACGTAATGAAAGGCAATTTTAAAAACTGTTAGACCTAATTATTTATTTCTGTTTAAAATGAATTTTAGTAATAGCGTTTTTAATTATTTTTCGAAAAAGTTTTTATTTAAAGTATCTTGATAAATGTAGTTACTTTGATTCTTTTTTACAGCTTAATGTTATTTTTATTTTAATGTAAGGGTTATTCATAGCGTATTTAGTATCCAAGCAAAAACTATTATACTTAATAAAATTAGGAAATATCTCATGTTTACATCGATCATCTCTTAAGGTTAACGATTGTGATTAGTTCGCTAAAAGTGGTTTGAATTTTCTGTACTTAGTGGATGAGGTATTAAAAAACGTGAAATTTACTAAAAATACGGGAACGCTTGATGTTACTTTTAAAGAAATGTAACAAACTATTAAAGTTTTTGTATTAAAAAACTTTAATAAACTATTAAGGTTTTCAAAAAAAATTTTAAAATTTATTTTTTATTTCAATTATGAGGTGAGACAAGTATTTATTTATAAATATAACATTTAAATATTGCTTATGTTTTGTATACAGATTTTCGCCATGCATTTAATGCAAAATGAAAGGCAAATTTGAAAAACTTCGGATCTGATTATTTATTTATTACATGTACAACTCGTGCAAGGGAATTCTTGGGATCGTTATAGGAATTTGTGAAGCAACATGCAAATAAATTGTTTTTATTTACAAGATTTTTCTAATTCACACACACACACACAGCATAGTAGTATTGCATTTAATAAAATGGGTACAGTTGTAATAATGATTTCGTTGAGGAAATTAAATGAAGAGAAGGTTCATTGTTATATTTGTTGGAAGAGAAATGTGTGGATTTATTAAAATATTTCTGATGAGAAGTATGAGTCATTTTTACAGATTTCGACAAGTTTATAAATTATAAAAGAAATTGTCATTTCAAATATTCATTTACTAAAAAAAGAATGATAACTTTGATCAGAAATAAGCTTTATGAATAACATGTTTTTTTTAAATTTCAGCAATTAAATAAACTTTAAAAACTTATTATCACGACTTAACTTATTATTTAAATTATTTCGAAATAGTATAATACGTCAAAAATAGTCAAGTTTCTTATATTTTTATAAAATACTCTTACGTAGTATATACCTCTCACTACTATTATATTGACTAAAGATTGTTTTTAATATTTTCAGAACTTTATAAAAGAATCTGAAAAAGGAATCCTACAAATTTGTTATTCAAAAATTAATAATAAACTATACTTTTCTAAATAATTTTAGTGTTTTTATTATTATCGTTTTAATTAAAGAATAGTTTTTTATAGTTTATTTTAGTCAGAGGTCTGTATATTTATTCAATATGCTATTTTCATGCATATTGAATAAATATACAGACTATCATGCTATTTTCATTCTAAACACTAAATATTCGAGTAAACATTCTCAGGATGTAAGTAAAAAAAAATGATTTATATTCGTAATTCATTTTGATGAAGGAAAATTTCTCTAAATCCTTCAAAAAAACAATTTTTTTCTATTTAGGAAAATTTATGCAATCATATTAAGTTATTTATATTTAAAAAAAATATTTATTTATTTTTTCTTATTTATTTATAAATTCTGTTTTCTGAAAACACTTTGGATTGAAAGGGAATCGGTTTTCAAAGCGAAAACCACATGCTTAGTTTAAAAACCTCGGGGCAATCACCCTATGCTGACAGATTTATTACTAGATTGACCTCTACTGAAAATCCCCGATCTTTAGGGGGAGGAGATGCGGGAAAGTTTACCCCCTCTGATTGAAGGTGGGGGGGGGAGAGAAACTACCCAGCCGGTTTACGAACGTTCTGCCACGACCTTCGTAATACGAAGGTCGTGACTGAGCAGGCATAGATTAGAAATTCATACCGACTAACAATAAAAGCAACTATTTTCTTTCTTTTTTAAACATCCCGTTATCTATGAATGAAAACCAACTGACTTCGCGTAATTCTTTCTAAACAATCATAATTTATTACTTCCTGCTATCTAACTCTGTTGATCTGGGGGGGGGGAGAAAATGAAGATTTTTGGCGGGAAAGTAAGAAAAGTGTCGTTTTAACTATTTTCCACGCAGTTTTTTTTTTTTTTTTTTTTTTAATTTTTTCTCTCCAAAAATGCCATCCTCGTGTCTTAACGAAAATATTTTTAAAAAATTAGCCGAATCGGCTGAGCCGTTCTCCAGTTTTGCGCTTAGCAACGCATTTCGAGTTGCATTTTTATTAATATAGATATATATTCTAATTTCGTAATTTTTAGCTTAATTCAGCCCAATTTAAGTCATTCTAAAATATTCCCTTATTTCCTGATACTATACCATTTTTTCTATTTAATTAAATCAACTGATGCTTTGTGAAAATACTGCTTCATCGTCTCCACGTGTCGAGTTAAAGGATAGAATTGCTGATGTAAACGTACACTGATACTTTTAATTTTTTAATAATTAAACTCTCATTAGCAAATTAGAATTCTAAAACACCTAAGTAAGATGTTTTAATTAACTTTCTTTGCAAGTATAAATATTAAAAATGATTTTAATGATAATAAAAAATAAATCTTGCCTTTAATAGAATAAAACCTTTATGAATTTCAATTCAGTTTATTAATAAAACATTTACTAATTACAAGAAAATCTTAAGATGCATATGGATAATTTCAACATAGCTTGAATGAAATCTTAATAAAAAAAAGCGGAGTCCACTTATACATTTTGAATAAAAAATATTATTTTATACTGCTATTCTACTGATGATTATTCATAGTAAGGTTATTATTTTATATCACTATTTTAACTATCATTTTTATTTATTTTTTCTTTATAAATTCAGTAACGTTAATATGTCATTTTGGGAAAAATTGATACTTTGTCATATTCAATGATTCTCTTGTTTTTGTAGATTTAATTGGGATACTTACTCTTTTACTTCAGTTTTGAAGTTTTTATCGTGATATAAACTACTCACAGATTATTTATAATAATATTTCAGAGAAAAAATTTAAATTGCAAGTGGCAAGAAAATAAAAATAATGAAGGCATCAAATTATGTGCAAATAGTGCAAAAACAACTCAGTTTTAACACTAATAATGGTTATCAAATTAAACAAAAATATTTCTCATAATGCTGATATTAAGGTTAAGTATACATGTGTGCATATTCTTTTAATACTTATTACTGTTTTTTAATTAAAATAAATATCATATGAATTGGAAATTTCTTTTCATTTATTAAAGTTATGCCTTTCAATGAATAGATTTTAGTATACTTAGATGTATAGAATTAGAAATGCCTAATTTTATAAAATTTAGAAAAAAAAATTATTTCAATGTAAATGTAACGGTCTATTTCTCGTTTATGTGGTTAGAAACTTGAAATTTTATGTGAGGTTTTAAAATATTATCATGTCAGAACATATTTGTTGAATGAGGTTTTAGGCGTCAACAAAAGTCCTTAGGCGAATATATATATATATATATATATATATATATGTACGAGCTTCTCAAAATATCAGCTTTTAATAACGTGTTGTCATATTGAATTACAGAAGCTCTGATTAAAAAAAATAAGTTAATGACTGCCGCAAATAAAACCCAGAAAAATATCATTTTGAGCACGGGATTATATGAAATGAAATATATAGGAAATGTGTTATTTTTTACAGTAAATGCGAGACAATACTAAAGGGACTCATTGAATGAAACCATTAACATGAATAAAAATATAATTTAACTTGCACGAGCACGTGGTGCTTGGTCATTTCAGAAATTATGTTCTGACATGATACATTGAAATTTGCATAGCAGATTTAATTATAAATCTTTATTTATTATACAATTTGAAAACCTTTATTTTAAACTCACTGATAAAGTTTTTTTAGTATTCACCATAGTTATTTTGGAAAAAAAAAATACGAATATATACATTTCATATAAGCATAGAGAATTCCCCCACCCTAGTATGTATATAATTCTCACATGTACTAACCACCTGTTTTAGCGAGTAAAAACAAACGAGTCATTACGAAAACTTTTACCTTACTTTACTTAAGCAGTTAAGAAAAAAATTGTTTTCAGAATAGAATTAATTACATTAACTTCATTTAAAAAATTATACTCTATTGAAGGGTTCAGGATAGTTATTCGATATTTTCCTTTACACAAAAATAAGATTAACAATGACAAAATATTGTAGCAGCAGAAATGGAATGTAGAAGATTGCTGGGAACATGAAACAATGTGCGAGGTGGAATTTTTTGGAGGGGGGAGGGAGGGAGTTCTAGACGAAAACTGCATTTAAATGAAAAATATGGCCAATGTGCATGACGGAACCGAAAGACGTTTATAAACTCATGGCAACAAGACGCACAACGGAACTTTAAGCTTGACATGTAGTTTGGCATTTTGGGTGATAGTCACAGCGATTTCTGTACGATTCAGGAGTTTTTGAGGATGTTCTCTGGCAGTTATACCTGTAAAAATGATATATAATCTTTTATTTATCAAACAAGTAATAGTGATTGTTTGTTAACAATCATTATAGTGATGGTGGCTTATTATTGCATTTGTAGATTGTTCATCTATATAAATTTAACTTTCCTGCACATTATTCAACAATATATGAAAGGTCTTCTTCATAAAAATAAATAAAGAGCATTGAATCAGATTCATTTAATTGAAAATAAAAGATGACAAATTTATTTTAAAAATAGTCCTTTATTATTTCACAGACAATACAAATTACAATTTAAAATAGACGCAAAAGCGTGCAGATTTTCTCTCTATAAAAAGTTTTTTCATACGATACTCTGGAGAGTTGTTGCTAATCGTTTCACACCTTCCTCTGTGGGTAACTGGCGAGGTGAAAATACTCTGTGGACAGCGACTTTTCCGGAAGTGAACTGCAGGGTGAAAGAAGAAAAGAGTTAAGTACAAACCAAGAATATACGAAAATTTCATTAATTTATTTTATGTTAAAAGGTAGCTTTTTAAACTACAGGCCATACTTTCAATTTCATTCATTTTCATGAATTTTGAAATAAGAGAAATTATGATTAATAGATAGCATAACTCTCAGAAGAAGCAATACGGTCTGTACTACGCCTAGACATTTAGAGTATCAAATTATCCATCTGATCGTGGAGAATATTGGACCAGTCATTAAACAATGCTCCTCGAACTTCCGTAAGACATGTAGGAGGTTGTTGACGGACTGAAACTCATCGTCTAAGTATATCCCACACATGCTCTACTGTTTACCAGTCCATTGAGAAACTGGTAAGTCCATACGGTATTGTCCTCCGATCGAGGGCATTCTTTTACGATGTGTTCATGGTGAGGACGTGCATTTTCATTTATAAACAAATAAAAAATGGCATAACATATCAAAAATGGCAAAAATCATATATATTTCTGTGTGTTTAATATCAGTGGCCATTTTATTATCCTAATAAAATTCATTGTGAGATCATAAAGGGAATGAAAGTAATGGCATTGCCACTGGAAAATTCTTAAGAATCTTTGCAATTGAAAGAAACTTAAAAATTTATAAACTTACAGTACGAAGGAATTGTATTCGTGTTGCTGTGGTTTGGAAGTTTGGGAAGGAGGTACCAGTTCGGGTGTCGCCCTCGCCAATACCCTCGGGGCTCAAACACGCGAATTCCATTCCAAAATAGCCCTAGTGTTGCTTTAAAACGGGTCGTTGTTAAAGCTAAACTAAAACGAATGGATTTTTGTCCAAATACAAATCGAACAGACACAGAAGCAAGGGATGCAAAGTCATATTGAGTTGAAATATCTCTGTTGCAATTATTGCAAAGAATATTAAAATGGTTAATTTTTGGCATGCAAATATAAAAGGATTCTATTTTGCACATCTCAGACAGGACATTAAAATTAATTCGGTTCAACTCTCTTCTTGAATTTATGGTGAATGAGGATATGTAATTCTTTGAGTGCAAGCAATATTTTTTTCATTAAGTATTGTGATTGGATTAACTATTATTCTCTAGAGTATTAAAGATGCAATTATGGCGCATAATTTCTTAAGGTTTTATAATATTGAATTACTTTTTCAAGTTTAAGTTTGCTATTACGAAATTCGGGTTATTTTATAGAATGCAAAGGGCCCGAAACAGCAAGTGACAAACTAAAGAAAACTATTCGTTTATGCATATTATGTGCTAATTTCAACTGGCATGGCTGAATAGCAAGCGAAGAACTTGTCGTAGTTGAAGGACTGATTGGAGCATCGATGTTTCACAAATTGACTGTTTCTTAGAATGCATGATCCTTCAAAATTTTCTAATTGTTTAGATAGTAATGAGGCATGCGCATTAGATTGCTCAGTAGTTATTGCGGGATCCTCTATTTCTTTTGGACCAGGTCGAGGTACTTACGTATTAGAATGTCGACGCCAACAATCGCCAACTCATTGGCGACGGATTCAAATTTGGCGATAAACCATCGACGCCAATTAAATCAACAAAATGTCGGACGACAGTGAAGGTTTAAACAATTTTTAAATTGCAGTTTTTTGCCATTATTGGCGATTTAGTAACTCATTCGTGACGACTTCATATTTCGCGATAAAGATGTCTAATACGTAAGTACCCAGGTCGATTTCCAGATCGAGGAGTGTGGGAGGTATTAGATGTTTTTTAAGTTCATACTCGGACAGCTTTTTTTAATATACCACTACACTACTTGACGCTGTATAACTTAATGTTCATTTTGGAGTGCGTGCACATAATTTCTGAGAGAAGTTTATACATATAAATAAACATCCCCCCAACTAATACATGTTAATCAGAGGGTTAAAGTAGAACTATATATCAACATTGTATGATAATACTAATAATCAAAAATTCATAATCTCAAACATACATATAGAGTTTACGAACAAAAAAACTGCTTAAGCTAAAAAAATGAAGAAGCAGAAGTCTGTTCATCTGAGAGCTATAAATCTCTATCTATACTTGCATTATTTTAGTCCCTATTATTATTATTTTCCTTCAAGATAATTCCTTTTCTTTTATCGTCGATGAATTATGTTGTAAAAATAATAAAGAAAGACTTTAAGTAGTTAAAAGCCTTAGTTTTATATAGCATGATCTGATAGCTAATAAGACGGGCACAGCGTGAGGTGAAATTATTTTCGTGTTTCCTAACTATTTTATGACATGTTACCAACTACTCGTTAAAATGTTCTATACTTTGGAGTAAGATTGATAGTATTTTCAGCAGAACGAATATTTATAAAAATGATTAATTCATCAAATTCACTTTTAAAGGCTATATGTTGTAAATACTGCATACAAATAAATAACCGACTTAACAATAGGTTTTGACTGATTTAATTTGCTTTTAACGTAAAATATACATTTATATAAAATATTATGAAAAAGAAAATCTTTCCATTAAGACAAATTTATTTTTTAACAAAGATTAGAGAAATATTGCAACAAGCAAAACTTTAAAACTTCTAAATCTTAAAAATTGCGGTTTTTGAAAAAGGGACAAACTGTTCTAAATGACTTATAAAAACTCTGAAATAGGCTTTTTCCCTAAACATTTTACAGAATGATAGAAAGTTTAATGAAACGTTGTACATGACAAAAAATATATATTTATTATGTGAAATATAATAACAACGAATTTCAATGATTCAACGAATTCAATATGAAAATTGTTATTCAAAAGTTAATAATTTCAAAAAAATTAAAATTCTTAAAAATTTCCATTTCTATCAAAAATTTTAAATAACAATTTTCAAAATAAATGTTAAAATAAATCCTTTTTTTAAAAAATTTCTGCCTCTCTACCATGTTTTGACTGATTTAAATTTCAATTATCAAACAGATTTAACAATTTGCATGCATAGAAAGAACAAAGTTTTAAATTTATTACAAGCAAGCTACTCTCATGCCCAGACATTCAGGTTAATGCGAATTCGGGAAAAGAAAGAGTGAAAAGCAAAACAAATGTGACTTATTTTCAAATTATATTTTTTTACGAGGTACCCCCGGGGGGGGAAGGCACCTCGTAATTGAGGATGAGATTCTTCCGGCATGGTGCTTCGATCTCGCAACTTTGGAGGGTACCATAATAGGTGGGGGTAGGCTCCTTCCACCGATGACGGCACATACTTCCTAAGGAAATGGCTGTAACGTGGCCATTGACGGTCCTTAGAAATCCACCACAGTTTCCGCAAGTGTTGCTGTTGCTGCGGTCTGGCCATTCAGCCTTATGGTTTAAATCCGTGTAACCTCACGCGTGTCGGAGAGTCTGGTATGATTTATTAAACAAAAGGTAAAGAGCAAAATAGATTATATGGGTTTAATTTCATTAAAAAAAGTGTGATTTTTTTTGCTGTATGGAGCAAACTACGAAAGAAAAACTATTTATAAAAATCCAATATTGCACTGTATTATGATTAATAGATAGTATATCTCTCAGAAGAAGTAATACGGTCCGTACTACGCTAAACATGTTGAGCATCAAATTATCGATCTGATCGTGAAGAATATTGGATCAGTCACTAAGCAATGCTCCTCAAACTTCCGTAAGACATGTAGGAGGCTGTTGACGGACTGTAACCCATCGTCCAAATATATCCCACACATGCTCTACTGTATACAAGTCCGGTGAGAAAACTGGTCAGTCCACACGGGTGTTATCCTCTGATCTAGGGCATTCTTTTACGATGTTTTCATGGTGAGGACGTGTATAGTCATTCATAAACATTAATTCTTCGCCACATGGTGCCTAAACGTAATTGTTGTTCCAGAATGACGTATCGATGGACTTGGAGTGTCATGTTTGCAGTTTGAACATGAAGGTCATTTTTAGAACCCAGAGTAACTCCTTCCCAAACGAGCAATCCTGTACCACCGTAACGGTGTTTTTCAATTATGTTCTCTTGGTGGTAACGGGTACCTGACATTCACCATATGAAAATCTGGCGAGAATCACATGGCAAACTAAACCTGGTGTCGTCGGAAAGCATCACACAAGCCCACTGTTCCAGTGTCTAAAATGCATATTCTATACTCCAGGCTAACCGCAGGTGACAGTAAGTTGTAGTAAGTGGAACACATCTAACAGACCTATGAGCATATAAACCAGTCTGCCCTTTGCGTCTTTACATGGTCTGTCTTGAAACTGTCGTACCAGTGGCTGAAGAGAGCTGACAAGACAGGTTTGATGATATGATCCGTCTGTTTCCTTTGGCAGTAACTGCCGAATACTGGCCGTCATTCGGCATTGTAACTGGAAGGAGACCTATTCTATAACCTCTATTCACATAACCATCATCTTTGAATAGTTACCGAAGTCTAGAGATGACATTCTGGGGGATACCAAGTTCATCGGATACTTCTGGCAGTGTACAACCACATTCCTGACGGCCGATAATTCGACCTCATAAAAAATCATCCAAATGCATTATTTTTGTCATAACCATACTGTCAGTGTGATAAAAGTTTATAAAGCACTATTATGTTTTTTTATGCCTTTATTATTTATACATCACTCTCTTGCATTCTCGTCATTGTGACGTACAGTCGGTGTCATATGGGGGCTACAATCATTTTAGAGTTCGATTTTCACTTGACTTTTATTTATCTTTAATTTATTAACATGAGCGTATTTAATTGATAATCGTGGCAACTTCATTGAAACCTTCCTGTCTTTGCAATATTTATAAAAAAATATTTGGAATCTTTTATTTAATATTTTGAATTTCTTTAGAGAAGAAACAGAATTCTTATTATTCATATAAATTTACTTTTCAATCTTAAGCGAAGTAATCCGTGATGCTTGATTAGAATTAGAAAAAAAGGGAAGGTTATTTTCAAGCACAGAAATTGATTCCACAATCCTAATCGCTCTATCCTATTTAGAATTATTAATCATTTTAATACTCCATTTCGTGAATTACATATATTGTGACAACTTCAGATAAGTTACGGAGAGAACTCTAACGAACTAAGTTTTTAACGGGGAAAAACCCCTTGATTTTTGAAGAATTCACTGATAACGAAAAAATTTGTGAATAGTATAAGAATGTAGACGTCTGGTACGCATGGAGAATTAAAGCGTTCGAGCTAAGTCCAGATGTGTCTGTGCGCCTAGTGCGGTCTCAAATGAAGTTGGCATGTGTTTGAAAAAAACATCATGGGAAAGAAGCAGATGTGTCTCTTTCAATAGATAAGAGACGCCCGTCGTTCAAAGCGACAAAGGAGGCCCATCGGCAAATGACCCTTCTTTTCATCTAAAGGATCTCTCAATCGAGGAGAAATTCAGCCATCTATGGGTTGCTAATCGATGCTTTCCCCTCTCATGTGATTGGGAAGGTATATTAGGTCAGATGATCCAATGAAAATTGGGAAATATGCCGATTGGTCATTTGTCGTTGGAGACCGACCGATGAGACAAAAATAAAAAGGAGATGGCAGGAAAATAGGAGACAGAAGGAAGTCGGCTGACGACTAAGCGAGCGTTAGTTATTGGATCAGAGGGAATTCAGCTTGGAATTCTGTGTGATATTCTCAGGATAGAATTTGAGTCATCTGAACTTCGTGAATCACATTCGGACCACCGTGTGTCCTATCGAAAGTGCGAAAGCTTATTCGAGCTTTGGGAGCACTTCAATTAGTTAGACAGTTTTGTCTTTTGGGCAACACTGCCAGCTAGTTCATCAATTTCCGTTTCCGGAAATCTCAGCAGGTCAATCAAAGATCGGATGAACACCGAACCTCGGACTGGATCTTGGAGAAGTTCACGAAATCCGTCTTATATCTTCACCTCAAGAAGAGGTTTCTTTCTTATCTGAAACACAGCACCTTCCCCTAGTGGAACTTACATCTGATTCTACTTATGTGCTTGTAACCTAATTAATCAAGAAAAAGTGCAAGTGTGTGTAAAATATCTGTAGTATGTCTGGAAATAAATTCTTTACTTTATTACTCAAAGAACTTAGCTTTATTTTCGGGGCTTAACTCACCAGAAGCCCCAGCCCCAGGATGAATAAATTCTTTACTTTATTACTCAAATAACTGAGCTTTATTTTCGGGGCTTAACTCACCAGAAACCCCAGCCCCAGGATGTTACAATATTATCAAGTTTTTGCAATGAGTTTGATGAGTTTGGACATTTGTCCTTTTATTTGGATCCAAGCAAAAAATGATAGTTCATATAACTAGTTGCGTATTAATAAAATGTTCTTTATAATTAATTACCTGTGTAAATATCTCTTTGATGATAGATACATCATTTGATAAAACCTGAGTAGGATCTTCCAGAAGATTGATGTCCATGGAAAGTTTTCCATTCGGTATATATGATTCCAGGAGGCGATGTTTTTGTAAATAGTTAGCAACAGCTTCAGAAACTTCATTTTTATTCACCATCTGACTAGAAGAGTTCGTTAGATAATTAAAAACGGTCCCGATTCTTTTGTCTAAGTTGAGATCTTTCTGTAATTCTTCATGCAGCTGAAAATAAAATAGCAGATTATGAATTATAATTAGGTTTTAATGTTCTTACTACAATTAAAGGCAAAGCTAAAAAGTAGACAACGTGAAATAAAATAAGACTATATCTTTAAATGAATTTTGAGATGGTAGTAACAAGATTAACTTTAACCGATGACAAGCTTCGCTACTCAGAACCGTTATGACAACTTTAATTCTGAATAATGGCAAGGATTTTCAAATAAAATTCAAATAAACATTTCTTCAATACAATGGTATTAATAACTTTTTTTTGTCAGAAAAACAAAATGCAATTTCAAAAAGAATTACTTTCAGAATGAAAGAGTTTTAAAACGAGATGCATGAAATTTGTGAAAACAAATTTACTTTTACTGTTACAGTATTAAGAAATTCCAGGTCTGTCATTTTAGTGGAATTATGTTATTGTTCAAAGAAATAATACGTCACCAATTAGAAGAGGGCTTTACCGATATTTTTTTTTGGTAGGCATAGTTTCATTTTTAAAAATATTTTCGATTATTATTTTTGATTTTCTTTTTTAATCGCTTAATATTTCTATATAATACTTAGTAAAAAAATAAACATCTCGTCTTCCATCTCAATCCTGTTTTAGTGACATCATGCAAGAGATAATGTAGATGAAAAATACTGGTTTCCACAACAGCACTTAATTCTTTCTTGGCATAAATTATTGATAGATATCCAGAGTTTCGAAATTAGTATGTCAAAAATAATCAATAGCGTAGATGGTAATAAATAGTTATATCATAAATATTGTGTCAATATGTATTAGAAAAATAAATCATACCCTGCTTAAGTCAGATGACGTGAATTGTTCAAGGAAACCACTGATTGCCGTTGCTTCAGATTGTGTCTTTTCGGTATTTTCGACGCTGAGTGTATTCATCAGGTGCTCTGAACCGGTGATAAGGGTGAGTGATTTCAGATTTCTGTGGGATTTTTCGCTCTGAAGTGCCATCTCAAACGCCAGACAAGCGCCGTCTGAAACTCCCATCAAATGGTATGGACCTTTCGTCATGCTCTGAATTGACTGGAAAAGAAGTGTAAATTTTTATCAAAATTAAAAAAAAAACTTTACAATGAAATTTATGGGAATATAAAGAAAACGTAATCAAATCAAGTTGACACGATTTTATAATTTCACTATACATCCCAATGATGAAAATAAGCCTTAATTTCGGCTTAGGCATCGCTTTGAAATGAAAAGCGTGTCTTGTGTAAGATTTATTGAAGTTGTGTGTTTTTCTTCTTTGTTCTAAAACTAGTGCTCTGATTTCATTCAATAATAGAAACGAACCTATTTTTTTTCCTCCCGAAACCAGTAACGAATTCCTGGATGGTAGAGTACCAGTTTTGAGATCTGTCAGTTGTATGTTATTTCAAAATAAAAATCTGAAGCCACGATGACTTCTACACAGTATCTTGGCTTGAGGATCGAAGAGTTGTGAGTTTGTGATCCATTAACATCACATCAGATGCATAGGCCTGATAAGCATTAGATCCGTCGTAGTCCCCTTGTGTTATGTAACCAAATGGAAAGACTACTGATCGAGATATAGTTTATATAATTTGAGATTGGTTAAGTCTTGATATATGTTATAAAATATTTATCAGGTCACTTCAAAATGAGATGTTTATCTAATTCAGTTAACACAATCTGTCTAAGTCATATACATTAAGCCCAATATTCAGTTAAACATGTTCTTGTTGTTGGGCGATATATGTACATATCCGTAACGATAATCTTTAAGTGAAGGTAAAATTTCTAAAATCTTAATTTTTTTCGTTTTAAGGAAAAATTATATTAACCTTTACGTTGCGGGAACCCAAACTCGAAAAAGTTCCTTTGAATACGGGGATTCTGTGAAGAAGATAACAAATGCTTTCCCCCTTTTTTAAAAGCGATTGTTGTCCGATTTCGGCCACCCGTAGTGTTAATTGGCCATCTGTCCTCTCCGTCTTAACCGGGTTGCTTTTTAGAGGTTTTACTTTGTCTGGTCCCCTAGAAAAAGCTTTTTATCGCAGTTTTTTTTTCTGAAACACTAGTTTTCTGATTATATATATATACAAGTAATGACTTAAATTTTATGATATTAAATAAATTTTAAATAGAATAACTGCGGTATAATTATTTATCGTTGTCAATTTTTCAATCATATTTGTGATTAAATTTTCTCATACCGTACTGAAGGTGTAAATTTTTATTCTTATAAAACATGAACACATCACCGTGAATTTCATTTTGTTTTTCTTCTAACTCATTTATCTTTATTAAATGTAAACATTTATAAATAATGTATAAAATTCATAACTAATTTTTTTTGAAAATATTTTCATTTCTTTGCACAAAATAGAGAAAACAATTCTTAGCTATTTTGTAAGTTAAATGTATCTGCAAAATAGCATATATGATCGTCTGCTATTTTGTTAAATTCAAATTTTTAATATTAATATATTGAGCTCATAAAAAACAAATACATTTTTATTCCTAACATATTTCGGACGGTTTTCAATATAAATCACTAGTGACGTTTCCCTATTTTACTGTCGATTCTTATAATTTATAGTGATTTTTTCCCGAAAATTTCACTAAGTCATAGCAGTATAGTATTTTTGAAAAGTACGCTGAGTTTTTTAGGCAATAAATAATTGATTTATGATTTTTTTTTCTGCTTAAAGACGGTTTAAGACGGTTAATTTAACCAAACTAAGATTAGATATGGTATGTTTAGAATTTGATGCATAAGATTTCATTGATATAATATCTTGAAAAGTAGTTATCAAAAAAGAAAACTTTCAAAAAATCTTTAATGAATAAAGCTAGCATTCTAAATGATCAGCTTTCGTAATTAGCTACAACATTTGTACAAGCAGAGTATTTAGATTATATTTCAGAAATGCTTAAAATTAAATCTAGAATTCCTACTATTTTATTTGAGTAAAAATATTTCTGGAAAAATTCAAATGTCTAGTAACTTTTCAGTGAATTGAAATGAAGGCATAAAGATTTTAATATTTCTCTTCTGATTTTTGAATGCATAAAAAGCTACCAATTATCATTTATCATAGATTTAAAGAACCTCTTTCAATATTTTAAAATTAGAACCATAACTTTTAACGAATGATTATCTATAAATAAATAAAGCAACCGTTTTCATTAATCATAAAAAATAATGATGAAACTTACAGCTGGCTTAAAAATCACAACCCAAATGTATTTTTAGCCTGAAATATTTGTTCAAGTATTAAACTTTAAAAGTTAAAAAATCTTAAGTAGTCAATTCTTTAATGTTGTGTTAGAATAGTACATTAGTAACTGCGAAGTATATATGCCCGAGATTCCAGTCATAGAAGGGGAGGCAGGCATGAAGACAAAACAGTGTTGTGTCACTTTTCAATGTAAAACAGAATAATGATAGGGTGAAAGAAAAAAACCCAATCGTAGGTTCAATTTAGTTTTTTTGGACTATGACAAATGACGAAAAATGTAGCAATTTACCTAGGTCACCGATTACCTACACTACACCATTCCATCAGAAATGAAATTTCAAGTAATTCTTGATTAAAATAAAATTATAAACGCACATTATTATAAATTTACAAAATTTTATTGTTAAAAAATTAACAATTTACAATGGTTAGAAATTAAGCAACGGTGGAAAAGAATAATGTTTTCAATCGAGTATTACAAACTCATTCCATACCTCTCAGAAATGTTACTTAAAAAAATGTCGCCAAAGCAAGGTTCACAAAACTGACTAGCGCCAAAAGTGATTATAACTACAGCAGGACGAAATCTCTTGACCCTGAAGGGTATAGCACAAAAGGGCAGGGATTTTTATGAGGCAATTACGGTTCGCCGAGAAATTCAAGTGGGGGGACGAAATCCAAGCTCGTTACTGGTACAACAGTTGTACCGACCCGTAAGGAAAGGTAAAAAAATTCTTGGTACAGCAGTTGTACCGCCCGTAAGCTAGAGGTTAATTTCGCTGTTATGAATGTTTTTATCATTGAATCTTACAAAAGACTTCTAAATAATTTCACACTGAAGTGCCAGAAAAACTAGTACACCTATCAAATATCGTGTAGAGAGACCCATGAGCACACAGAAGGGTTGCAGCACTGCGAGGCATGGATTCAACTAATTTGTGAAGATACTAAGTGGACAATTCACAAAAAGACTTTTTAGGGCAATACACAAAACCATGGGAGTGCGAGGAGGTGGAGATTTCTTAATGGCAGTACATTGCAAGACATCCGAGATAATTTTCATGTCAGGAAAATTAAATGGCCGAGAGGGGGGGGGGAATTCATACCGCAAGCTACTCGGTAGCTACTCTAGACTTGTGGAGTGGCACATTATCCTGTTGGAATAATGCGCCACTCCACAAGTCTAGAGTGCATGTCTGTCAGAATGCACACAGGACATGAATGCATGGAGAACCAAAGTGGATGTTAAATTACAGCTGATCTGTCATGGTCGAGTCTACATATATCAATGGCCCCATTCCATGCTAACTGCACACGCCCTTTACCGTCACAGAACCTCCACCAGCTTGAATAGCTCCTTATAGGCATGAGAAATTCATAAATTCATGGAGTTTTCTCTACATCCGTACACAGCCTTTCACCCGATACAATTGGGAACGTGACTTCTCAGACAAGACTACGTTTTTCCAATCATTAAGAGTCCAATGGTGGCGTTGGTGACCCCAGGTAAGGTTCACATCTTTATGCCACTGAGTCACCAATGATATATTAAATTGTTTGCTGCTTCGAAAATCCATATCAATAAGGTTATGTTGCATAGTGCATGAATGACACTTGTTGATGGACCTGCAATAAAATCTGCAAAAATTTGAGAAACAATTTAAACGTCTATCTCGTGTAACGAGTATTTTCAGGCTTCGATGGTTCCATTCTATCAAGGCCTTTTTCAAGCCGTACCACTGCCGGAGATTTGAGGTTTTACTGGAAACCTGATATTCGTGGTACACCGTAGAAATGGTCGTATGAGAAAATACCTCATTTCATCTCTACTTCGGAAATGCTGCGCTCCATCTTTCGTACGCCAACGATTAGTCCTCTCTAAAAATCACTTAAATCTTGATAATCTGTCTTTATAACATCCAGAATTAATGTAATAACCTCCTCAGACATCTGTTATCTTGTATACGCATTGTTGAACACATCGCGTTACACTCTGATTGGTTGAACACCTCCATTATTTGCATACCACCTGCTGTACCAGTTATTGGGGCTTTTCAGTGTATTTCTGAGAAATAAGATTTATTTTGTATTCTCTGCATTCCTGCATTTTGAACACTTTTCATAAAACTTTTAAAATGTTACACGAATGACTGCTAATATGCTAAAATCTTTTGTATTGATAACACGAATATTTCTTGCAATTATTTATTGCAAACTTGTACGTATAATACTGTATGTCCTGGAAAAGAAACAATCCTCAATATGAAAAAGAATATATCTAACCTTTGACTTCTGTCTAAGTCAGATATATTATCAGACTCCCAATACTAAGGCGTTGTTGAAATTACTGTAAATTAAAAAGAGCGTTATTAAAATTGTAACGGGTCGTTCACTATCTAATATATACCCTCTACACCCCCTGAGAAGAGACCCAAATGAACTTACCTATGCGCACGCACAGGGCGTACAAAAGAAATAGCTTCTAAACTCAGAGACTACTTGCTTTAAAATTCTTTAAAAATATTGTCGCACGCGATAATGAAGCCATTCTATCTATTCCCAAATATGAACCTAACTCTCGCATTAAAAGATCCCGTAATATTCTCCTTTAACTTTTGTTTGTTTTCCTACTTCACATTTAATTTCTATATATCGTAATATTTCTTAACGTAATTGTAATGCAGCATTTCCCCACACCTTGTTGGCACGCCTCCTCTGTCTAACATCCAATGAGCACCTTAGCTTCGTCACGCACCTCCCACCTCTCCAACTGTTGGGACTATTTAAGAACCTGCCTAATTTTCATACTTTTATAGCATTTTCCTTTCTCATGGCATTTTTCCAAAAATTTTCGTTCTCAAAAATTTTCAAAAAAATTTTCGCCTCGGTGATTGTGCTTCGAACTGGAAGGACGTGTGCTTTCCAGCTCTGTATCTACAACCACCACCCTGTCGCAAATTGTTGATGATGATACTCCTAGATCCGACTCGTCCTTTTTAGGATTAGCTCCGGAAGGGTCAATGATGGAGTCAAATAAAAAATTATGTGCTGGGCACAATAACGAAAATGAGATAGATGTTTCTAGCGTTCCTATGAACCTTGATGAAAACCATCCCTGCCAGCACTGCGCCAGAGTCCTGCACCTCCAGGAATGCATTAAATCCCTTACCTTCCAAAGCGATTACCACCAAAAAGGTTTTTTGGAGGCCAGACGAGTACTTGGAAACGACCATATAGTCACACAACAACTTGATGAGTCCTGGAAGAACAACTCTCGGGAAGCAGAAGCAGCATGGGGTGAGTTGATTTTACTTGGCGATTGTCAGGACATAAATTGTAAAATAAATAAATCCCCCCCTCAGGAGAGCAATAATTTTAAATTAGCTTCCCCCTCCAAAAGAAAAGTCTCGAACAAAAACATTAATAAGTCAACAACTAGTTACACCCCAATTCAAAATCGATTTGCTGGACTTAGTATTGAAGAACCGAGTACAGACTCGGAAAAAACACCAGAGTCTAAAATACCACCCATTATGCTAAAAATGGTGGATAATTTGCATGATATTCTTAAAGAAATAAATGAAAGCTGTGGTGAAACTACTAATAAATTTAGCATCAACTATATTAAAATCTTCCCCCAGTCAATTGATCAACATCGCAAAATACAAGATCTTTGCAACGCAAAAGAATATGAGCATTATCTAATCACTCCTAAAGACAAGCGACCACTCAAAGTTGTAATCAAGGGTCTTCCCCACAATTTTAACTTAAATGAACTCTCTAACTGCTTAATGGATAAAAACATCGCTGTAAATAAAATATCTCAAATGATGAAATTTCGCACCAAAGAACCTCTTCCTTTTTACCTGGTAGAACTACCTAGAAATAAAGCAGCCGAGGAAATTTTCAACCTCAAACATTTATGTTATCTCTCAATCACTGTCGAACATTTTAAAGGACGCCCTATGGTCACGCAATGCTTCAAATGTAACAACTTTCATCATACGGCAAGCAATTGTGGTTTTCAAGCTCGATGCCTCAAATGCGGAGCAAATCACGAAACTAATGCATGCAGCCAAAAAGAGATAATTCCCAACCCAAAGTGTATCAACTGTGGTGAATACGGACATTTCGCCTCCTACAGAGGGTGCAGTCAATTTCCTAAACTTCCATCTGCCACGCAAAACAGAAACAACTACTTCCGTAAAAACCAAGCAATAGTTCAGGAAAATATCTCTTATGCGAGCCACTTCAGTAAGAGCCGCACCCAGGAGATGGCGCCACATGACAGCCCTACTCACAGCCAAGTCGAGCAGGTAGATCAGAATGACATCGCAAGCGTTGTTGACGCAATGAGGGCTTTTAATGAGCTCGTAAGGGAATTTCCAAACCTAATCAAGGAATTAGCTAAATTAAAACACGCAAATACTCGCATTGATAAAATTAAAATCTTTTTTAACGCTTTTTCCGATCAAGAACTCTTTTCTGTAACTTAAGCATTCAATCGTTACAGCCTTCGTATTATTTACTGGAGCGCAAATGGCATTAAAAATAAAATGTTTGATTTTCGTAATTTTATAAATAAGTATAACCCCGACATTATTCTTCTGCAAGAAACCCACCTTAGACCACAAAGAAAAATCTTCCTTGCCAATTACTTTTCTTATTACAGCTATCGCCTTAATCAAAACGGAGGTGGAACCGCAATTTTAATTAAAAACGGCATACCTCATAGCGAGGTCCCCCCACCCATCCTACATCAGGTAGAAGCTAGCGTGGTTAAAATTAACATTAAAAATATGGAACCCCTACTTTTAACTTCTGTGTATATCCCCCCAACTAATGATACTTCTAATTTTGTTTTTGACCTTGAAAATTTAATGCAATTAGGCCCTATTTAAATTTTTTGTGGAGACTTCAATGCGCACCACGTTAGCTGGGGCTGTAAATGTAAAAGTCCAAGAGGCAATTCCCTCTACCACTTCGCCCGAACGGCCGGTCTTGAAATTTTAGCACCTAACTCCCCCACTAGATTTGGTTCCCACTCCGCTAACACCCTAGATCTAACAGTCGTTAATAACTTTCATTACCCCTACGAAATTAAATCTATCCCTGAGCTTAACTCAGACCACAACCCCGTCCTCCTAAATTTTTACTTTAAATACTCGCTCCCAGTAAACTCCTCTATTTATAAGACTAACTGGAAAAATTACAACTACCTCCTCAGCCAATCAGATACCTCGCTTAACCCAGAAATCTCCTCTATCAGCGAATTAGAAGCCGCAGTCAAGCTACTAGAAACCCAAATTCTCAAAGCTAAAATGGATGCATCCGCCCCTAGTATGACTAGCCAAAAACATTTAGACCCCAAAATAAGAGTCCTTATCAGAGATAGGAATATTGCAAGGAAGATTTTTCAGAACACTAGGGATCCAGTTTTCAAGAGACTCATGAATAGATTAAATAAGGAAATTTCTAAATTAGGCACTCAACTTGATAACAATGAATTCGTCAACAGAATCGTAAACGCCAACACAGAAGACGGATCCATTTGGAAATTAGTTAAATCTCACAAAAATAAACAACACAAGATTCCGCCCCTAAATGGCCAATCTAGTATTGCAATTAACGATAATGACAAAGCAAACTGCCTGGCGGAAAGCCTTGAGAGTCAATTTAAACCTAATGACACACACGTTCTCACAACAGAGCACCTTGTAAATAATACAGTCAAAAGCTTTCAAGACGCCCTCCCCCCCAAATTTAATGATTTCTCACCCACTGATTATAATGAACTCAATGACTACATTAAAACTTTAAATGTCAAAAAAGCATCAGGCATAGATAATATCAGCAACCAGATGATCAAAAATTACCCAATAACTACATAAACTTTTTAGCCACAATTATAAATAATATGTTCAAATTTGGTTATTTCCCAAGCGCCTGGAAAGCTGCTGCAGTAATTCCAATTATTAAACCCGGTAAAGACCCAACCGACCCGACAAGCTACCGCCCCATCTCGCTTCTGCCCACAATTAGCAAAATTGCCGAGCATGTAATTTTATCAAGATTAAATGATCATCTTAACAGCAATAATATTCTTATCCCGGAACAGTTTGGTTTTCGTCATGCCCTTTCTACCACCCACCAACTGCTCAGGGTAACTGAATTTATTGAAGAAGCTTTTTCAAACAAACAATATGTTGCAGCAGTTTTTCTTGACATACAGAAAGCTTTTGATAGAGTTTGGCTTGAAGGCCTTATTTACAAATTGATAAACTACAATATACCCCCGCACATAATTAAAATTTTAATTTCATACCTCAGCAACAGATCCTTCAGGATTAAACTGAACAACGTCTTTTCAGTTATAAAACCGATCTTAGCTGGTGTTCCTCAAGGATCCAAGCTGGGGCCAGTTCTTTTTTCTATTTTTATTAATGATATCCCGAAACAATTCAATACCTTATTATCCATGTACGCTGATGATACCGCAATACTAGCGCGTAACAAAAATCCCAACTACATCACAATTGCTCTAAACAGACATATCAAATCTCTTGAGGACTGGTTCTCTAAGTGGAAAATAGTAATTAACGCGTCAAAGACTGAAGCAATTTATTTTAGTAGATATAACGCTAAGAAATTCCGCCCCCTTCCAATTAAAAATCAAAACATCCCGTGGTCTAAGGAATGTAAATATCTAGGTGTCGTTTTAGACAGTAAGCTAACTTGGAAGCCCCACTTTAATTACTTAACTAACAAGTTTCGAGACCTAACTCGTAAATTATATCCCTTAATCTCTCGAGACTCCAAAATGACTAGGAAAAATAAAATACTTATTTATTCCGCTTATTTGCGTCCAGTAATTTCATACGCCTGCCCGGTTTGGGGTTATGCGCCTAAATCTAATTTACTTTTGGTTGAAAGATTACAAACTAGATTCCTCAGAAATATTTGTAAAATGCAATGGTACATGCCAAGTAAAAACAAGTACCTAGCATTAGATTATCCGCCACTCAAAAAATTTATCAAAAAACTTGCAACTAAATTTTTTGAAGACTTAGAAAAAATCAATAACGATGCTGCCATTAATATCCCCAGATATACTCCAAACATTAAAATTAGAAGACCCAGGAACATCCTTCTCTAACTTTTTTCACTACTTTATCCTACCATAATCCTTATTTTATTAATTCTAAACTTAAACTTTTGCTGTTCTGGTCTAAATCTTAAATTCTCACAAGGTGCATAACTCCTCCCACCACCACTAAATAGCCAATGAAATCACGTCCTGACTCTCGCTAACTCACCCACCCCTACTCCTCATCAGCTGCTATTTAAGGGCCTGCAGAGGAATTTCCAGTCCACATCGCATTCCCCAACCAGATTCGGCCCCCAGTCAGCTAACACCCTAGACCTCACTATTGTTAAGAACTTAAACTTCCCATATGAAATCATCTCTCTCCCGGAGCTCAGCTCCGATCACAACCCAGTCCTACTAAACTTCTTTCTACAATACTCGCTGCCAAATAACTCTGCCTTATATAAGATCAACTGGAAAAACTACGCCCACCTGCTAAGCCAATCAGAAACCCCGCTACTGGAGGAAACTTACGACACTCAGCAACTGGAAATGCAGGTCAAATATTTCGAAGATGAAGTTAACAAAGACAAAAACCTTGCTTCCATTCCTATTACTAATACGCAAAAATATGTTGACCCCCAAATTAGAGAGTTAACCAAAAACAGGAACCTTGCCAGGAGGAATTTTCAAAAAACTAGAAATCCAGTCTTCAGGAGAATCATGAATAAACTTAATAAACAAATTGAAAAACTAGGAAACTTAATCAAAAACAATGAATTCGTCAACAGAATCAGAGACGCCAGTATAGAGGACGGATCCATTTGGAAACTTGTAAAAACTTTTAAAAGCAAAAAACACAAAATTCCGCCCTTAACTGGCCATACTAGTATTGCAATTAACGATGATGATAAAGCAAATTGCCTGGCTTCAAGCCTTGAGAACCAATTTAAACCTAATCCCACTACTGATCACGATACAGAAAAACTTGTGAATGACGCAGTCAAAGGCTTTCTGGATTCCCTACCCCCCAATTTCAGTGAAATTACACCCCCAAGTAAGGAAGAAATCACTGATTACATTAAAAAATTAAATATTAAAAAAGCCCCTGGACTTGATAACATATCCAATAAAATGTTGAAATTTCTCCCCAATAACTATATTAACTTTCTAAAAAATATCATTCATAATATGTTAAAACTAGGATACTTCCCTCAAATCTGGAAAACTGCTGCTGTTATCCCAATCTTAAAACCCGGAAAAGATCCCACTGAACCCAGTAATTATAGACCAATTTCACTCCTGCCGTCAGTCAGCAAAATAGCTGAACAGATAATATTAAATCGACTTAACTCTCACTTAGAGGAAAATAACATTTTAACCCCGGAGCAATTTGGCTCCTTTCCGAAAAAATCTCTCTACTACCCACCAGCTATTAAGAGTTGTGGAATTCATCGAGGAAGGACTCGAAAACAAGCAAAAAACTGCCGCAGTATTTTTGGATATTTAGAAGGCTTTTGACAGAGTTTGGCAAGAGGGCCTCATTTACAAGTTACTCGATTATAAAACTCCCCCTCACCTAGTCAAAATCATAAATTCGTACCTCAGCAATAGATCCTTCAGGATTGAATTAAACAATGTCTACTCAGACACCAAACCCATTTTAGCAGGTGTTCCTCAAGGATCTAAGCTGGGGCCAATTCTATTCTCAATTTTTATTAATGATATCCCTAAACAGTTTAATACAATGATATGTATGTACGCGGACGATACCGCAATACTAGCCAAAAACAAAAATCCCAATTAACTGCAATAGCTTTAAATAGACACATAAAAACTCTTGAGGGCTGGTTCTCTAAGTGGAAAATTGAAATAAATGCAACTAAAACTGAAGCCATATATTTTACTAGAAGTAACTTTTTAAAATCCCCCCCCCTTAAAATTAAAAATCTAATCATCCCGTGGTCTAAGGAATGCAAATATTTAGGAGTAATTTTAGATACCAGACTAACTTGGAAACCCCACTTTTACTACTTAGCAAAAAAGTGTCGAGACCTAATACGTAAATTCTTTCCCCTAATTTCTCGATACTCCAAAATGACCAGGAGCAATAAAATACTTATTTACACCGCCTATTTGCGACCAGTACTTACGTATGCCTGCCCGGTTTGGGGATATGCACCCAAGTCTAATTTTAAAATAATTGACAGAGTTCAAACCAACCTACTTAGGAACATTAGTGAACTGAAATGGTATATGTCCTCTGAAAATATGTATAAATCTCTTGACTACCTCCCTCTTAAAAAATTCATCAAAAAACTCTCCCAGAATTTCTTTACCAATATGGATAAAATTAATAACGAAGCAGTTAAAAACATACCTAGATACACCCTGAATCCTAAATCCAGGAGACCTAGGAACATTTTAATCTAATTTTTAACGCAAACTAAATTTGTTCAATCTCATAAATAAGTCTAATTCTCTATTACTTCCTTAAAAGCTTATCTCTTAGGTGCATACCCCACTCCCACTCACTTTAAAATAAACAAAATTCCTGACACTCGCCAACTCACCCACCCCTATCCAAAGAAAGGGCCACTTTTGCATCATCATCAACATCCTGCAGCCCCACCTCCAGCTCCCCACCACCACCTGCCCCTACAGAAGACTCCACCTGATTGGTCGCCTCCACTCCCTCACCCCTGGACTTGATGCCTTGCAGTTTCGCCTCTCTCCAACTTCGCCACTTCAGCAAAGACCACCAAGCAGAGCATCGAAGAAGACCACGACAATTATCGATCGCCAGGCCACTAATCACTACCACCATTATTCGAGGGTAAGCCCCTGGCGGGGCTAGGTACCTCGTATCCTTCTACGGTTCTACGGTTTCCAGTCCACATCGCAGACGACCACGACTGTAGTTGACTGCCATGAGGAAGTACTCCAGCCATGACCGGGGATAAGACCCTGCCGGGGCTAGGAGCCCCAATAATCCAACCACTGATTCATACTTTTATACATAAATTTATCGTAGCATTGCCCCAGATCTTGTTGCTCAGACATAAAATGTTTCAAATTTAATTAAATTAGCCTCAAATGAATGCTACTCCTTCAAAATCAATACGAAACCATAACCCGATCAGTCTAACCCTTTCCTCACCTGTAAACTGCAACCACTCAAAAGTTAAACCCTTTACTCCCTAACCAACTGCAACCACGACATATCCTCAATCCTTCATGCACTTAACAAAAACGTTGCTGAACGACACAAAACGTAAAAAATAATCCGGATCCTCCTCTCAACCAATAGGGAGCAACATGAACCAAAACTATGTACTCGAATGCTGTACATCTACCTGTTGACTTTCTGCGAAGATCACGTTAATATATTGAAAGCAAAGCTGAAAAACATTTTCTGTCATCTACCGGAGGTTAAAGCCCCTTGACAGGGGCTAGGTACTCCATCAACTATGTCATTACTTGCTCACGTTAATATATTGAAAGCCAAGCTGAAAAACATTTTCTGCCATTTACCGGAGGTTAAAGCCCCCTGACAGGGGCTCCGTCAACTATGTCAATACCGGCTGGCGAAGAAGAACACAGCATTCAACTGAATGCAATGTGAACATTTTTATCAAGTTCTACTGGAGGTAAATGCCCCTTGACCGGGGCTAGGAACTTCGAGAAAAATGCTATTACGTACTCAGAGACTTGCTTGAAAAGAGATGGCCTGACTCGCCTTCCATATCTTTTTTCTAATGTATACTACTTGTCTTAATGATTTATATTGTGTTCTCTGTTTGTCTGTGGTGTATATGGTTTGTGTAATTAAAATATTGTACACCATTTTCGGCATTAGTTCTTTTTAGGCCTTCACGCACACCCCACCCATTACATTTGACGCCCAATGTGCCTTTCGAAACTAATGCGTGAAAGTACATACAGAGAAACAATTGTTGGACAAAAAGGTCAGGCAGGGCTCTCTGTTTCTCTTTGCAGGCTTTCCGATGCTCCCATCAATTGACATCGAAACGAAGAAGGAATTCTGGTGCTCCAGCACCCCGACGCCGATTTGAGAAAAGATCTTAGGAAAGCGAGCCCCATTTTGAGTCGTCCGTTATACAAAACACGGTTTAATTTTTTTTTTCTTGAGCGCAACCTGTTCAGAAAAGGGAAAAATCCCAGGTAAGTTTGCTTTTTTTCTGAAATGATTAAATGTAATGTAAGCTATGTTTTTATAATTGAAACAGAAGAGTAAGATAGCTTAAAAGCAAGAGTGTTTTGTCTGTTTGGAATTTTAAATAATATTTGCTGGTTCAGAAACCACAATTGGTAGTTATATTCAAATCTATAAATTGAATTGTGTATAAATGTTTTATATACTGCTTTTGCAAATGCTTTTTTAACATTGTGTCAAAAAGTGTTCTTTAGTGTATACTCTATTAACGAACGAAACCGGAAATAGCTGAAACTGAGTCAGGCGAACTAATTTATTGTTTTGGAAGAATAAATCGATCTTTTTTTTCTTCTTGTTGCTTATGAAATTTTTTTTTTTTCGTTTCTCTTGCATTCAGAATATTTCTTTTTTATTTTCTTTCTTGATGGTTGTGACTCATGATAATTTTTAGATGAAATAAGTAGATTTCAAAACACGATATATGTTCAATTTTTTATTTCCTTGAAATATAATTTTACTTTATTAGTTGGTTATTTAAAAAAAGGTATTCGGTTGATTAATGAAATATTTTTTTTGGTTATGAATATATTATTTCCATGAATATGAAATAAAGCTTTACTTTAACAGTTGCTTATTAAAAAAAAGGTATTCGGTTGATTAATGAAATAATTTTTTTGGTTATGAATATATTATTTCCATGAATATGAAATAAAGTTTTGCTTTAACAGTTGTTTATATAATATAAAGAAGTTTTGATTACTTTTTGAAATATTTTGTGATATGAAATGTTTCGGATAATTTAGCGCAATATTTTGATTGCTTAAACATAAATAAGTTAAGAATTAGAAAGGGATCTGTAATTTTGTTGTGGAATTTTATAATGTTGTTAAACTGATGAAAAATTAATTAGTTCTCTTACGATAAATGAAAAAAAATTTAACATTTTCTTTAATTGAACGTTAATTTTATGTTGTAAGCCTTTTTAAATTTTACTTGTGATGTGAATAAATTTGAAATGATTTTTCGATTGAAATAATATTTCCATATCTGGTGCTCAGTTTTTTTACAAATGTGCAAAATATTTAGTTATTTTAATTTTGATGTTATTGAATTGAATGCGATATTTACTGAATTAATTTGACTTATAATTTAGAATTGCCATTTCAAGAGTTGCATACTTAACTTTATTACTTGTTATTGTAAAAGCTAATATCTTTGAAATCTACTTAACTTTGAGTATTGGCAAATATTAATATTAATACTGATATTTGTTTCAAAGAAAGTTAAAAGTAATAATCAATGTTTAAAATGCAAATTTTATGTATTGAATTTCAATTTTTAAAAATTTGCTCTAAATTTAGAAGTTATAACAGGTTTGTGTGTAAAATTTATAAACTTAAAATAAAAATAATTCAGAGCAGATATTGTTACGAAAATTGTTTTAAAAAAACTGTTACTAATGAGAACTGTTACTGATAAACCTCAGTCATTTATAAACAACTTAAAGTATGGCTTTGTCGAAGGCAAAAAATATGATTTATTTGCCTTTGCTGCCGAAATGGATCTTAATCCTACAAATGACTTGAAAGGTATTTAGCTACAAAAGCTGATAACTAATTCTTCAGATTATGATGAGGGTCTCGTCAGAGATGCTGTCAGTTATCATAGACGATAGAGTGCAGGAAGAACTCTGGAAGAGGAGAAGCTCCGATTACAGGTTGAGGTGCAGAAAACAGTACAATCTAGTGTCGCCAAAACTAGTCCTCCATTAATGTCTATACAACAACTTCTACCACAGTTTGATCCGAAAGAAACCGGAAGAAAATATTTTCACCACAAAGCTGGAATAGTTCTTGATCTCTATCAAAATGAGTGATATTTTTCAGAAACTTCTCAAAGTGACTTCAAATGTTAGTATTACCGCAGCAACACATAAGTTTCAACAAGATTATCTTCGAAAAGATGAATGCGAGAAGCTCAAATCCAATTTAAAATCAAAAAAACTTTAGAAGAAAACAAATAAAACAGACCGTGGTTTTTTACTAAACCAAGGAGTCCTTTACCGTACGCTCCAGATTCTGATACTGAAGATGCCCAACTCATCATTCCGATTTCAGAAAGAGAACAAATTATGAAAACACATCATGACTACCCAATAGCTGGTCACTACGGTGAAGTTGGCACATTCCAACGCATCGCCAAAATGTACTATTGGACTGTCATGCGAAAATACATTGCTGACTACATGAAGAGTTGGTCAGAGTGCAACAGATACAAAGCATCAAACATGAAGCCAGCTGGTCTTCTACGAACTTCTGTACAATCACAGCGCTTTGAAACCATCTCCATTGACCATTTTGGTCCTCTGCCACGTAGCGAAGCAGATATGCAATGGATTTTTACCGTCGAAGATTGTGCCACAAGATAGGACGAGTTGTTCGCTCTACCGCAAGCCACTGCTCGGGCTTGTGCAACGACTTTCATTGAGAAAGTTTTCATGTGTCATAGTATTCTTCGCTGTATAATTTAGGATAAGGATCCTCAGTTTGTCAGTGCCGTTTTGCAACAAATTTGTTTCACTATGAATATTCAGCAAAATCTTATTCCAGTTTACTGCTCGCAGGCCAATCAGGTTGAGCGTAAGAACCGAGATCTGAAACCGTGCCTAGCAATTTTAGGGGAAATGAGAATTATAACTGACCCTCCAAATTACCAGTTATTCGCTTTGCAATGAACACCGCAGTATATGAAACAACGGGACACAATCCTGCTTTTCTTAATTATGGAAAAAAAATTACCCACAATAGATGATGTAGTGCATAACTTCACTGCATTTATTGAAAATGACAACTTTGTCGCAAAAATAACACCTTATCTCAAGAAATTTGCCAATCTTAACTCAAAATATTAAGAAAAAGTTGAGTTGAAACAAGACCAGAGGAAAATGTACTACGAGAAAAATCGTAGACAAATGTATTACACAGTTGGTGATAAGGTGTACGAAACATTTCACCCTTTAAGTGATGCCAAGCAGAAGAAAACTTCAAAATTTATGCTCAAACGCGATGGACCTTATCAAATCCTCACTCAAAAGTCTCCAACATCTTATGTAATTGCAAGTCTAGATCGCCCACTTGAACTTCTGGCAACTTATCACACTTCTGCCCTCACTCATTTCATAGAAATGGACACAACTCCAGTTACCCCTCTTCGAAAAAGAGGAAGACCACCTGAAGCTGATTAGCAACGATCCGTAGATAATGCCAATACTATCAGCATATCACACGCTACGTCTACTTGTCATTCACGACACGGCTCTCCTCAACAAGCAGCATGTCCGAAACAAACTGGTCCAGACTCCTTGCCGGGGCGTCGGTGGAGCCAGAGAGAGAGTCTGTAACGGTCATTCACTATCCTCTTAAACCCTCGACACCCCCTGAGAAGAGACCAAATAGAGTTGCCTGTACGCATGCGCAGGGCGTAAAAAAGAATTAGCTTTCAGACAGAGACAGAGATATTTTCTTGATGAGAGACGGCCTGCCTAGCCTTCCATACATTTTTTCTTAATGTTTTATATTGTGTTCTATGTTTGTCCTTGGTGTATATGGTTTATGTTATTGAAATAATGTGCACCCTTTTTGACATTAGTTCTTTTCAGGCCTTTCACGCAACCCCCTCCCCCATTACAAAATGACTTTTTTTTTCAAGGAACAATGCACACAAAAAAGTATGTTCAAAATCAAGAAAATGTCATCTTTGCTACGTATTCCTAAACTTGAATATATGTCGATTATAAATAGAAGAAATAAATTATAAATAACTATAATAAAAGGCTTCTTACTTTTAGGTACCATTGGGCAAGTGATTCCATATCCCTCGTTGGTAGATCCTTTGTCCATACTAAAGCATACACTGGTCTGTTCAAAGCCTTTGCAAGAGGCTGGAAGCTCATTACATCTGTATCTTTGATGTGGACTATAAAAATGTGTTCACCCGAACTTTCTTTGTTGAGAACCACGAAGGGATCTTTGTGTACCAGGCTAGGTGGAAGCCTTATATTGGCGGTGGCCATCAATGCTGGCGCTTTCGTCGGAGCTTTCTCGGAGTCGGCTTTCTCAAATATTGCCTTGATGTCATCAAATTTCATTTCTTGGATCTCCTGCAGGCTAACGGCTACATCGGAATAGGATTCGATCATTTGCTTGATCTCGACTCCGACCATAGAGTCTATTCCAATCTCACCCAAGCTTCGTGTCACGTTGATTTCAGAGACATCTTTCATTCCTGAAAATTAGAAAATCAATAATAATATTATCATTTTTCAGTTATAAAAACAGGATTTCAGACCTTATCAAGTGGCGAACTCTAGATTATATTCCTAAGGGTGCCTCAATATTGTAACAATTTTTCATTAGACTGACTGGTAGTAAACAATAAACGCAGTACATGTTTAATTTCAATTATAGATGCTATTTCATGAATTATTGATGCATGTAAATTAAATTAATAAAAATTATTCAAAGCATTTTTTATATTTGTTATGTATTTTAAATACATTTTACTAATATTTTTTAAATCAATAATTTTAAATATCAAAAGTGTTTTTGTTGCTTATGCATATAATAACTATGTAATGACAAGGGAAATTCTTTTTTTGCCTTTACACATGTACTTCCAAGTACACTTGCAAAAATTCTGTGAGATACACTATAAAGTATTACCGTTAATCGATGTAGAAATCCGGCTATTTAGAGTTAAGCATTTTTTAAGCTGATTGAATTTTGGAATCAAGTAGGCGTATAAAGGTGCTTAAATTTTTCGATGGTTTAAACAATCAGAATATACAGTTGTTTGAAAAGTTTTAATTCCTATAATCCTGGATTATTGCGAAACCTATTTATTCATTATTTGATTAGCAAAACAAAAATGAATTGAAACCAATGAAGTCAAGAATCGAGACAGCTCATTTTATCTTGATTACGTATCATTATATTATTTACCGTTTTTCATCTCTTTTTATTGTTTCTATCAGATTTTTAAAAAAAGATTTCCAGAATTATTATGATTTTCTTTATTGTATAATTGTTTCAACCTTTAGATTACATCCTTTTTGTTCTGGGATTACAATATTATATTTAAGAACATGTTACCCTATTTAATATTTCCAAGATGGGATGGTATACTTCAAATTTTGATTGCGTCTTTAGGAAGCACTTGATTAAGAATAACAGTTTAAGTTAATTGAGTCAAGCACAGATAATAGAAATTCATTACTTGATGGATTGCGGATAACTTTTCTCATAACATTCAATCTTACTAATGGGATAGAAGTATACTTATCACCAAAATCATCATCTTAAATTTTACAAAATTAGGAAGATTAAAATTAAAAATCTAATTATTATTATTTGAGGTTTTTCAAATCATCAAGTTCCTTTTTAAGAAACAAACTTCGAATTTTACTTTATCTCAAGTTATTATAAAGTCTCTTGATTTATTAATTATTCTACATGAAGTTCTTTTCTTCAATAAAACTCAATCTCAAAAACAATTTGGTATATGATTGCTATGAGTAAATGGTCTTTAAAACGTTTAATACTTGTAAAAATGTCTTTGTTATAAAAGAAATTAGCTTAGATCGAAAAAGAAATTAGAAATTTAAGTTGGATGAAAAAAATTTGTATGATCCTCAAGAATTTTATAGAAACATGTTAATTAATATGATTGATTCCTGTGATTAATACAAAATTGCTAAATGTAATAATTGATTATACAAATATACCCTTTTCATTCATACATATTTTGGCACATTTCACAGAACTGAAACTGAATTTGGATTTAGTTATTACAATTAATCAAAACTATCATCTTCGGCTAAGGAAATAATCGAAGATGTACAAGCATACAGAGATTAAGATTTTGTTATATCGTATGATTTTATTAAATCGCCAGTTTAAGTAATGCCAGTTGTCTTTTATGTGCCATATGAGATTGGACTTCGATGGACCCCTATAAAGCACTCGAGCTTTATTCAGAAAATAAATCCTAGTTCCCTTACTTGGCAATGCTGTTCATAAATCCCCATATATAATTAGGCCATTCATCGTTGCTATATTACTGAGATATGAGTGCCATCGATATAATTGATTCGATTTCTTTTTCTAAAACGATTTCATTTCAATTTTTTAATGCCCTGTTTTCTTCACAGCAGCTAAAGTTGAGTTTACATCTGTAAAACCAGAACAGAATAATATGTCTGTGATTGCCTTAAAATTCAACAGATTCAACAGTTGTATTATGCTTGAGACTCTTCGGATAGTGAGGACGATAGTAAATGTCTCTTACCCAATATTTTCAATATCTGTTGTAATGCATTTCCTTGCACATTCTTCTTGCTTTGTCCTGCCGCCACATACGAAGCCACGACTGGACAATCTTGCTGACAGAAGATGTCTAGAGTCTGCAAACAGCATTTGGCACTTTGGGCCACAACACCAGAAATCATGGCGTCGTCCCCCATATGCCTGTGAACTACGCCCACATCACCGATGATACCCCACTGAATGGCCAGACCTGAACAAAGGAATGGATTAAATAAAAGGCGTAGACATTAAATATAAACAATAAAATTCTCGAAAAAAATCGTTGCCACCTAATTTTGAAATTACGTATGTTCTCTTTTTAACTTTCTTGAAAACTTCAAAAATTGTACTTTTGTTTGTTCAAGGAAGATTTTGGTTCAATCTAGTCAGTCAAATTTTCCGCTGACATTAATTAAAACTCTCTGAATGGAACCATCCACTAATATTTTGCAACTAGTCTTACCTTCTAATTTAATTTACTTATTTTTCAAGAACTTCAAAAATTATTATCGCTGAAAGCTATTTAGTATCCAAGTTATGAAGAGTGAAAAAGAGAAATATTTTTTTCACCAAAAACTTAAGGTTAAGTTTTTTACGAATTTAAACGTGTTTAATTTCAAACGAAAAGAAGAAAAAAAGATGAAATTAAGTATAGGATCTTATTCTAAACTTTATAGTTATTGTATTATATCTTGATTTTGTAAGTATTTAGAAAACAAATACAGCAAATTCGTATTTAAAAAATACATAAAAGCAATTTTAAAAATAACTTATTTAATAAACTAATAAAATATTATGGCGGGATATTTCAGCAGAAGTATCATTAGAAAAGCAACTTCGTAAAATAAATTAGTTAAAATGGCTTTTTTTACACATTTACTTTAATTAACGCTTAATAAGATAGTCAAATTGGATAAAAAAAACTCTGTATAAAGAAGGCAATTTCAACAAATAAAGGAAACATTGTAAAATATAAAAATATACGAAGAATTGTACATATATAATTTTAAGATTAACAGAACGCTGGCAATTAGGCAAATAATATATATATATATATATATATATATAAAACTCTTAATTTTAATCCTAATTAATTTCCAAAGCCCTATCTTAACTACTTAGCCCATAATAATATCATTTTAAAATATTCTCTTAATTCATGATCCATTCCACTCACTCTAGTTAATTAATTCAAGTGAAGCTGTGTAAAATTGCTGAAACAGCTAAACGCCTGTTACTTTCTCACACTCCGTAAGGGAGATAAAAATCGCTGACCTAAACAAAATACTTTTAAAAAGATCCCTGTGTTTCCGTTACCTCTTATGTGTGAAACATGGAAATCCCCACTGAAATCCAAGTTTATAAGCTCTATAAAAAATATTTATCCCTATCCAAGTCTTGGTATTTAAGACCAGGGATAATGATTTCCCGCCCCTTTTGTACACTTAGCTTTCGTGAATTCCGTGTTGTGTCGTTCTGTGCTGTGCTCGTCGCTTTCACTTGTAAATAATCCCTGCTCCCATGATGGAATAAAAAGAACTTAAAAATTCAACCTGTATTCTCAGTGATTTTGGCCATGATTCTGCTATTTATTCTCAACAAATTATTTAAATGTGTTTTTCATTATATATATATATATATATATATATATATATATATATATATATATATATAAATATGAAAATTTTCAAAAACTGTTGATAAATATCTCTAAACATTAACACATGCTCTGGTACTATTGAGTTATTTTAAAATAAATGAAACATTCAATTCAAAATATCGGAATTACATAAACGCAATCATTAAAATGTTTTGAATTTATGAAAAAACATTTCTCCTTCCACGAAGTGTTTTAAAAAAAAATTTCGATCAATTCATATGCATATGGAATTCTTTTCGCTTTCATCGTCTCAGTAACATTTAGTAGTTCTGATGAAATCCATATTTAATTAACTGGAAAAACTTCGTTCCCAATTAAAATGTATAAGCTGTAATATTTCGGATAATTACGTATTAGACCGTCAACGCCAACGGTTTAGTAACTTATTGGCGACAAATTCAGATGTGGCGATAAACCGTCGACACCAATGAAGGCAACAAAAGGGCGGACGACAGTTAAGTTTTGAACAGTTCTTAAAACAATGAGGGGTTTTTTTTTTGCCATTATTGGCAGTTTAGCAACTCGTTGGCGACGCCTTCAGATTTGGCGATAAAGATCGGCGGTCTAATGCGTAAGTATCATATTTCCATCCCAGCATAAGTAAGAAAATCTTATAATTATTTTTCTAAAATGACTACTGTACCATGCAAGCCATCTTTTTTCCTCTCTTCACAAACTCTTTCCATCACAGAATTAGCGTAACCATAATTCGTCTGACCAGCATTTCCTCTTCCACCACTGATGGACGAGAAGCAGACGAAGTAGTCGATGTCCGGGCATAGCTTCCTGGTCAGCTCATCTAGGAATTTCGTGGCGCCCGCTTTTGGAGCACATACTTCTTTATAATCTTCAATAGTTTGCACCTCCATAAAAGCATCTTTCAGAATCTGTGGGAGGGGGAATGGGAAAAAAATTTTTTAATGAAAATCTTTCATGAAATAAAGTAATTTTTTAGTTTGTGTCATGAAGCATAGATTACAGGCCCTCGGGATAATAATGTTTAACATTTATTGTTCAACGAAATTTTTTAAAGCTGAATCCGTCCTAGAGGTAAGAAGCGATAGTTTAAATTAACACGTTTTCCTGAAGAAAATACTTTTAATTTAAGCTCCATGTGGACAGTGGATGAATATAGATCTTTACAAGTATTCTGTAAACCCATTATCTCTTACTAATAAGCATTTTATCCGAACGTGCAAAAGAAATACCGTCTACTTAGGGCGGCATCTAGAAGGCTGGCGATGATGGAATTAAAGTCCTGTATGGATTTTGTCCTTACCAAATAATTTCATACATGTATTTAGATTCTAATATATTAAATTTTTCTCTAGCAAAGGTCATATATTTTCCACAATTTAATTCTCTCTTGAAAAGGATCATTTTTGCATGACGCAAATAACTAAATTTCAAAACAAGTTGGTCATATTTTAAATATATTATTAAGGTGTTGATGATCTCCTGTAAAATTTTATAAATGTACCCTGTGTCATTATCATATACTATTAAGCTAACAGAATGGTGACAGGATCGTGGTTAAGAAACAATGTTATGTTTTGCAGTCTTGAGTAGTTTATCAATCACGAAAATAAAATATAATCTTTTCAAGATCAAATATAGTGATGTGATAAAGTAAATGAACTTGGGTCAGAGCATCAGCTATTTTTGGTCTGCTAAAGGGGATGAATCATAGAATTTTAGAAAAAAAATGTCTGAAAGGTTTATCTCAAACCATTCTTTGACTCCTTCCCATGGCAGTTGGATGGATAGTGGTGCTCAACGTATCTTTATATCTATGATTTTATAAAACATACAAAAAAAATCCAATCCATACAGAGAAAATAAGGCTGTCAGATCAAATCAAAGGTTTTATGTTTGTGGACGGCAGCGTCATCGCAAATTGATATATTCAAAACAAAAATAATGCAATGGGACGTTTATAACAAGGTGATATGAACAAATTGATATTTTCAGGCTATTAAGTATGTTTTATTGTTGTTACATTTCCAAAGGTACAAAAGTATACAGAATGAATCGAGCACATTAAAAAAAACGAACGAAGAAAAATTTAGGCAAATAAGAGCCAATAATAGGAAGAGAACACATATCCCCAGTTGATGAACATATTGAATCATACCGAAGTTTAAATTCTGAGAAATATTTGTGATTTTTACCAACTGCATGTGTGCTGTGTCAGTATAACTAGTGAGTGTAAAAAGGAAAAATCATATTTACCCTCAGTTTAAAGTATAATAATGAGTCCACAATACTTTTAAGTGCGGATATAGAACATCAGATTCCTTTAACTTTAACGAAGTGTTGAGAAACAGTGTAATTTTTTCAATGAAATCAATCTGAAATTTTGGTAGAGTGATGCTCACAACAAAACAAAGATCCTGCTTACCACAGCAGAATTGAATATTCCACCAACTGGACCTATACTCAGAGCTTCTTGTAGTAATTTTTCTGCCTCGTTTCTTTTAGCAACGTTCAAAGTTGACACTCGGATGTCCACTCCTTCGTTCTTCCATCTTTTCAAACAGAAGTGGTGGTAGGGTGTTCTGGCACCGTACCTCGATGTCAGGATAATGTTCCTGGCACCTCTACCGACCACCCATTTGGTGACCTCCATTCCGAATCCACCGAGTCCTCCGATAATTATATACACTTTGTTGTAGAAAAATTGGGTGTCTGGAACGGCAGGTAGTATGAGAGTTTTCGGTATTGCTGATATTTGTGGTTCTTCGTCACGTATCTGAAAAAAGAATCATGAAATTAGAAAAAAAGAACACGATAAGCGTAACGAAAGTCATTGCATACATTCATTACATGGTTATTTACATTTGATCCACCACTAATTCTCTCCTATTTTTGTATGCCTGTCTTATATTAAGTCAAATCAGAAATGTACTTCAAATTTTGATTATGCTACTTTCATCGGAATTGATAACACCCGAGATTTTTAATGATAAAATTAATGATACAAAAATAATCCTAAATTAATGTTACAAGCATCTACAGCTTATGTTTTCAGATATTGTAATAAGATTCTAGTATTTGTTTATATGTTTTTAAAAATAACTCTTTAAATCAGAATCAAAATCTTGATTTAATAGTCATGTTTTCAGTAAAAAATTATATCTCTATGGGACAACTTTTTACCTTTAGTAGCACTTTTCCGACGTGCACTCCTTTCGCCATATATCTAAAAGCCTCTTCGATGGCATTGCGTCCAAACACAGTTCTGTCCAGTGGTTGAACAACACCAGCTTTGATACCATCTCTTATCATGTTCATAATATCACAGATAATGCCTCTTCCTTTATCGTCCACTTCAATTATTTGATCCAAAAATACGGCATGAAACGAAACATTTTCCAAAAATATCTTTGAATCTGGAAAAAACATAGTCAAGATAATTTATTAACCAACTTATTACCAACATATGCAAGATAATTTATTACCACAATGGTTATTGTGATTAATCAACTTAAGAAATGTGTGGCTAAGTAAAAAAAAGAGATAGAGATCTAGTATGTTGATAATGATACTTTAAGAAAGCCTTTCTGGAATTTAGTAATAAATGGTATTAAAATATATCGCAAGAAATTATAAAGGAAGTATACTTTTTTGCTTGCACAAGAAAAATTCAAAAAAAAAAAAATTCAAGAAAAATTCAACTGATTTATGAAGATAATGAAGCTGATAATTAGACTGTAGAAAATAAATTCAGGCGGAGGTTATGAATTATATTTTCTAGCTGTGTTCTTAGCTCGCATTATTTATGAAGTGATCTGCCAGTTTTAATAACGAACTTTTTAATCAATGGAAAAGACAATTAAGGGATTTTTACCCAGAAATTTCTCTTGGAAGATACTTTGCATCTATGCATCGAAACTAAATCATACATCTACCTCAGATATAATTAACATATTAATAACCAGCAATTTTAATCAAAATTTCTCTTTCAATCATCTTTTATTGTGAAAAAGGATGTGGAAGTGAAACTATATAAATTTACAATGGTCTAATAAATATAAAGATTAAAATGAAATCTGCTATACTCATTTCAATGTATCATGTCATAACATTTCTTGAACGGGAAAGCATGACGTTCTGGTGCAAGTTAAATTAAATGTTTATTCATATTTAATTTTTTCATTGAATTAGTCACTTTAGTATCGCAAACGATTGAAAAAAAACTTCGTCTCGCATTTATTGTTAAAAAAATATCACATTTCCTATTTATTTTATTTTATATAATCACGTGCTGAAAATGACATTTATCTAGGTTTTATTTGCTGTAATTAACTTTTTAAAATCAGAGCTTTTGTAAAAACAATGGCAACTCATTATTAAAAGCTGAATTTTTGAAATGCTCATGCACATAATAAAATTTTTATTTTTTGCTTACGGATTTTTGTTGACACCAAAAACCACATCATTTTCTGACATGATAATAAATGTTATTTAACATTTTGCTGTTTTGTTCTTTTTGGTATGATAAATGGTTTAGTATAATCTACGTGTAACCCTAACAACACACACAATTAGAACACAATTAGTTTTGAAAATATATCTTGCGTTTTACTTTTGAAAAGCATACGATTCAATTATAATTTTTCCGCCCTTGATCATTCTTACTGCAATTTAATTTTTTAGCTATCTGGTAGACCCGAAGGATGAATGTTTATAAGGAACCAGAGGCGGATTTCCGAACAGGCGCATGAGGCACGCTCCTCGGGCCTCAAAATTTAGTTCTAAAATAATAATTATATTGAAAACTACTATTTCCACTTCCAGTTCTTCATGTATCTCAATCAAAGAATCATACAAAATCAGTACCTTTGAAAAACCAACTATTCGGAGAATTAGAGTAAAAAGTCAACCGGGGGGAGGAGACATTTTACGACATCTTTTATCTTGTATGAATTAAAGAGATACGATATTACATCCTCCTGTAAACTCGGACTCTATGACATACACGAATGGCTCTTAAGGCAATGAACATGCTTGTATAATAGGACATAACACGCATTTTAGTTAGAAACCTTGGTTAGAAATCCTTTGCTCAAGGAGGTTAGTTCCGCCTAAACAACCTGTTGTTAGCAAATTAGTGTTTCACGTTTTAAAAATATTGACTTTGATTTTTGTTGTGGAAAGGAATTCATTTCTACGTTTGATCTTTGACCAATGTGAAGATTGGTGAGCATATATTTTTAAAATAAATTTCCGTTTCTATTTTCGTACTTTTGAAAATACTATAATAATGGCTTTATATTTTTTGGCACATTTGAAGTTTAAAAACAGGGCTGATTTACAATAAGAAACGTTAAGCATTGGCACTGCTCAAAAAGAAAAAAATAAACCAGTTACTTTCTTCTCTTAACTGAAGGGGAAAATTTTTCAACTCGGAAAAATTGTCAGAAATGCTGCTAATATTTTTTATGAGATTTTTTTTAATGTTTTGACTTTGCCATCAAAAATAAAGTTTGAATCATGAGCTTCGAAACTCAAAAGGCAAAAAGATGAAGGAGAATATGCAGAACGACAGAAAAATTCACTCAATAAATTTATTATAATGTTTGAAACAAAAAAGGAGTTAAAATTGAAAACGAGCCAGAAAGAGCAATTGAGCAACTTGATTTAGTATGTGTACCTAAAAGAACCAATGAGCAAAATGAATATGCATATGAAAAAACGTAGAGCAAGCTGAAGTTGAATATTAATTCAAACAAATTAATGAGCAAGTTGAAAATGAATCCTAATTTGAAAAGACCGATAGGCGTATTGAAACAAAATGTGAACAAGAAAAAATTCATGGAGCAAATTGAAGTTGAAAATGAATGTGAAGAAATAGGTGGGCGAAATGAAATAGAATGCAAACCTAAAAAGACAGATGAACAAACTAAAACAGAATGTGCAAAAGAAAAGGCCGATAAGCGAGCCGAAGCGAAATGCGAAATCGAAGAAATTTATGAGCGGATTGAAAGAAAATGTGATCTTCAAAATACCGATGAGCGGAGCGAAACAGAAGGTACACAAGTGAAAATCGTTGAGATAGCAGAAGCAGAAAATGAATTTGCAAAAAAAAATTGATGAGCAAGTTCAAACAGAATGCAAATCTGGAAAGACCGATGAGCAGACTAAAACATCAAGACGAGAGCTTGTTTTTCATTGACATTGCATTGTGACCCTCAAAATTATCAGATTAAAAGATGGTACATCATTTGATAAATAAGCCTTGTAATATTGGGAATATTACAAGTCTTAAAGTAAAATACGGAGATATAAATCGAACCTATTACAGAAATGTTTTTGAATCGAATTTTCATTGTATAAAAGCAAATGGCACAAACGAATTTCGCCAATGGTTAGCATATTCATCAATAAATAAGTATATTGTTACGTTTGGAAAATGTTTTCTAATAGGTCTACGAAATTTTCACCAGAATTTTGTGGTAGGAAAAATTTATCAAGAAATTTAAGTGATCATGAAACTTCACAGAGCCATATCAAATGTATGGTGACTCAACAAAAATGCTTGTCTAATTCTGGACGTATAAATACTCACTTAGAACAGCAGTTTGATAAGGAACAAAAGTATTGGCGAGCTGTTTTACAGCGAGTCAATGCCATTGTAAAATCGTTGGTGAGTTTAGGGATAGCATTTCGTGGCTACAGAGAAAGTACAACTTCCAATGGAAAAGGAAGTTTCTTGAGTCGCATTGATTATTTGGCTGAATTTGACAGCTTTCAGAAGTTGCATTTGGAAAAAGTTAGCAATCCATGCAGTGGAAATGTCGATTATTTATCTCGCATATAAAGAATCCATAGGTTTAAGGGATGATAAAGTTAAGAAATATCTAATAGCTCAACTTCAAGAAGCGATTTACTATTCAATAATTGTGGACTCTACTCCGGATATATCTCACGTAAACCACCTTACTTGTATTTTGAGATTTGTTAATAAAAATGAAGACATAAAAGAAAGATTTTTCGGTTTAATTAATTTACAAAACCATAATTCTGAATATTTAGAAAAAAAATTCTCGAGTTTTTAAAAGATTTGTCTATAGATATTCAACATTGTAGGGGCTAAACCTACAGTAACGCGACAAATATGTCAGGAAAATACAGTGTACAGCAATCAAGGGTAAAACAATGTATGAATATAGCCGTCTTTGTGTCATGCGCAAGCCATACATTAAATATAATAGGAAATAGTACCGCAGAATCATGTTCTAGCGCATTAAATTATTTTGATTTTATTCAAATTTATATTTCTCGGCATTTACTCGACGATGGAATAAGATTTTCTATACTATTATAAAGCAATCTCCAAATTTAAAAAAAGAATAAGTGACTCTAGTCATCAAGAGCAGACGCAGTTTCTGCCTTAAAAAGTAAATATTAAAGTATTAAAGAAGTTTTAACCAAAATTAGCACTTCAGATATTGAAAAACTTGTAAACAAATTGAAGGGGAATAAAACTAGCAGAATGTATCAACCATTATGAAACAGCTTTATTAACTGTTTTATGGGCTGAATTATTAAAAAGAATAAATAGAACAAGCAAATCATTCCAAGATACTAAGTATAATTTACTGCTGACAACAAATCTACTAAAATCTCTATATAATTTTATAAAAATTGTCCGGACCAATTTCGAAGGTATTGAGATCGTCGCTAATACATTAAGCAAACCCGGAACTATCGAGAAACACAGATAAAAAAAGAAAACTGCAAGAAACATCATTAAACGAAACAAATTTTAGTCCAAAAGAAAATTTTATTATTTATGTACACAATGTTATTTGTGATGAATTAATTGCAGACTTATCGTGAAGGAGAGCTATTTACAGTAAGGATTTATTGTAAAACACATGTAAAGTATGAAATGATATTGTGACTAAAAATCTTAAAGATGAACTTGTACATTTTACTACCTTCATGAAGGAAGAAGAAAATCACAAATCATATTGATTACAAATTAATAATTGGAGGGCTGCAGTCTACATTTCCTAATGTAGAGACAATTCTAAGAATATTTTTTACTATTAACATTTATAATGCAAGTGGTGAACACCTTTTTTTCGGTGCTTAAAAGAGTAAAACATTATTTAAGGAATTCTTTATCACAACTAAATTTTTTACTTGCACATAATGTTAATCAAAAATTATGTAGTCAATATATTAGATTATGAAGCTTTAATTGATAAATCTGCTAAAGCTAAAGCCAGATAGGCTGCTATTTAATTTGTTTTTAATATACGAAAAGAAGGAACTGTTATTGTTATTACTATAGTTCAATGTATTTCTAATGTTTAATAAAAAGTATTAGCTATGTTAGGTGACCTATTTTTAAATTCTTTTTCTTTTTACTTATTTTATTTTTATAAGAAACTTATTTTGAAAAAACCATGTACCATATCTAGAAAATTAAAAAAAATGTATAGCTGCCAACTTGTACTATTTTGCCTTAAAATTTCTAAGCCCTAATTTTGGACTTAAATATTTTAAATTGATGATTTTCAATTAAAAAATCCAATTATTTCCCTTAAAATGAGGTTTAGCATTTAGAGAAAAGCTAAAATTTTGGAGCAATGGATATGTGAATATTAAAATTCAACTAATAAAAAATAGGTTGCCTAGCTAATTTGAAAATTTGCAGATACGAACAAAAATTGGAAGAAATATTATTTTATTATGTGTTATTATTTACTAAAATTAATATTTTATATCTATTTATGAAGTCCGAGCCATCATTAAATTTCCAAAAAAAAATACATTTTTCATATTCATCGATTATTTTTTTAAAAAAACATTTTTATCTACTGAAATTTAGTAATCGTCGTAACCACAAGTTCCAATTTTTATAATTAAGGCTGTTAAAAGTTTTTAAAAAATCTGAAAAAACTTTGTACTATAGTTACGAAATAATTTACATACTTAAAAAGCTCCAAACTTTCAGGAATTACTAATTAGATGCAAATTAATCGACTAGTTTGCTCATTTTGCAATAAAAGGCTTTGTTTGTTTATTATAACGATTTAATTAGTCGGAAATAGTAAGAAAAGAACTGTTCAAAAAGTCGAAAAAACGCAAATTGTTTAAAATTTGTAACTGATAACATTTTAAAACAAAATTAACATTTTTATTAGCAAAAGAGAGAAACAGCTCCATTCTATAGTAATTGATTTGGTGTATAATGGAGTTTTAGGAATGTATCACTGAAAAATATTGCGTAACTACGATACAAAATAGCGCATATTTTTTTTTCAGAGTAGCCTTAACACATCCTGAACTTCATCATTTTAAATCCTAACAAGCTGTATGGAAAATTGGTTTTAATTTTCAATTTTATGTTCCTAAGTCTCGCCCCTCCCCATTTTTTAACACAAAAAATAAGATACAGAGCTTAACAGAGTGGAAAATATGTATCAAGAATGCATACTAAAATATTACTGGCAAGAAGAGCCACATATTGAATTTCGCCTCGGGGCTCTAAAACTCCAAATCCCCCACTGTGAGGAACCGGTACAAATTTGCTAGAAAGGCATATTATGCTGTACTTTTTGGATTAGTCAAGATAATTTTTTTCTTGGAAAATTGATCTGCGAATTCTCTGAGCACTTTGAACTGTTGCGTTTTTTATTACTTATTGCATGCTGTTACTTACTGTAAATATTTTTATGTGTGTATCGTCTATATTTTACTATTTTACCTTTTTTTTTTAAAATTGAATAAAGCTTCGCTTTTCTTTATTCAATCTGTCGAATTTTTCACCATTCATGCATTCATCAGATTTTAATTTTTTTTTCGCAATACTATGTTCTCGAATAGTTCACAGACACAGCGTTACTGTCGCAAAACGAAAGCGCATTGATCGCTAAGCTTAGCCAATCAAATCCTCATTAACACTTCTCATTCAGTGTTAATGAGGGGATTGACTGTACACACAAGACCTAGCCGATCATCATCGTTTTACATGATGACACGAGTTAACTCTTGGTCGATAAACACTATCTTGTGCTTTAAAATACTCCTTTTGACCAAAAGGGGATAATATCTTTCTTTCTTTCTTTTTTTTCATTGATTCTCTTACATAGAAATACTGTGCCATGTAAGAAAAAACCCGACACATAAAATTTGTTAATGATTCGAAATGCGGATATTATATAGAAATTAAAATATTTGATCTGATATAATTTGATAATAAATAAGATTAATAAATTTTTAAATTATGTTTTTAAACAATTCTCTTTGAAAGTAAGTTTGAATTGTTGTAACTTAAATAGAATCTAATACTTTCTTTTTACATACTGTCGTAAAATTCTTTCTAAAATAAAATCCTTTCTAAAAAAATGACGCTTTCTACGAATAAAAATCAAAGCAGTTTTTGCTGTTCATGTTTGGTAAAAGTGACTATTTGTAAAATAGTACTTATTTATACCATGAGTCTTAAATGTGTGTGTGTGTGTGTGTGTGTGTGTGTGTGTGTGTGTGTGTGTGT
>JAOUZG010018166.1:5069780-5083504 GCA_026289955.1 Argiope argentata | reverse complement strand
TGTGTGTGTGTGTGTGTGTGTGTGTGTGTGTGTGTGTGTGTGTGTGTGTACTAACATTTAATTTACCAAATTCAGGCTATTCTTCATAACAACTACGCTGGCTATCGATGGATGGCAACTGATTGGTTATGAGGTCGCACTGAAAGGTATTCGGCAAAACAAAATTGTTGCTTTTACAAAATGGTTCGGAATAATTTGGGATAAGACTTAGCTTAGATTACAAATTAATGGAGTTAAAGATTACTTCCTTACGTATAGGACGGTTCAACGCTAAATCATATTTTCCGATTTCAACAATCCTTCCACTTTTGGTGATGCACCGGAAGTTTGCTTGAAACTTGTCATCTGCCAAGGAATTTAAGATGACATTTACACCTAAATATTAAAAATAAAGAGATATAAATATATTAGAATTGTGATTCTAACTGTGAAGTTTATAAAACAAAAAAATTCATAAGGTCAATAACCGAAAGATGTAATATTATATATAATATACTATAAACTAATTTGTTTGCATCAGGAAATTAAGAAATGAATTGCATGTCCTCAAAACAAGTATTCGATATCGCATGAAATACATTTTTCTCAAGAGCTCGCAGATAAAGAAGGTAATAGAACAAACAAATAACTTGGTAATCACCGATAGATTAGCTGCTGATCAAATCGTGACCACACCTGTTGCTGAACTCTTGATTTTTTAAAATGTAACTCGTGTAACTTCTCCTCAATCTTTTCCTATCAATGGCTACTAAGATTGTTGAATTACATATGAGAATAATTGAAGATAACTATAATGCAAAAAGATTATAAATCATTTAGATACATATTATATATTAATGACTTTTTTATTATTAATGACTAGAGTATTTATAATATATTAAGCCATTTTTAAAGTGGCTGACCTATTATGACTGTAACTCATGTCATTTCATTAATACTTTTTTTCACACTTGTAATTAATCTTTTATAATTATTTCGATGTAACGTCATATGTCTCCCATTTCCAAAAGTCAAAACTCTTTCCTAAAAATGGTGAACTCATATCAGTTAAATGTTAAGAATTTTCCTATTGCATTTGGGATTCCTTCCATATGCATACAAAGAGTGCAACTTTTTGAAATATTTAATGCTGACAATGGATGTCATATAATAGTTGATCAATTGTATCGTCGATTATTGATAATTATGCTAATTTACGACTTGGATAATTATTTTAAGTAGTTTTTTTAATTAGACTAATTATTTTTCTTGAATTTATAATAGCTTCCTGTGGGATAGATTTTGTACTTTACTCAATCATTCAATGAATAATCTTAAAGTTGCAAATAATTTATAACATGTGCAGATCAGTTAGAAATGAATTTTTTGAGGGGCTTTAGAGTTCAATATTATAGATTTTGAAAACAGTGTATCGTAAGAATAAATAGGGATATGAAGAACTACATTTGTATCTTCAGAGCGTTTATAGCGGTAGCTATAACATAAAACATATAATAGTGTAATATAATAAAAAAAAGTAATAATGCTTATAATATAAATGTATGGTTTTTTACCCTAATGTAATGTTAAAACCTATAAAAATAGAAGAGAAAACTGTTGTTCTTACCTTTTCCATTCGTCCTTGAAAGGACCATAGTTTCAAAGGAAAGGTTGCGTGAGCATCCAATATTTTCCTCCTTAATTTGTGGGAATTTCTTTTTCAAGTAGGCTCGTTTCTCATCATTACCTAAGATTGGAAGATGTTTTACAAATTAAATATTTTGTTTCGTAACGTAAATGGAATACAATTCAGTTCAAAAGTTTGCAGAGAAGAACTCATTTCCAGAATTAACATTAATCATTCGAAAACTAAAAAAAGAAAATTTTCAGAAACATGACTCAATAGAAAGAACGCTTAGTCAGTCGAGATATCTCAGATAATGTGGTGTATAGGCGACTGATTTGAAACAAGAAAAAAAAATTAAAATAAATATCTCGTGTTTTTTTTAAATCTTATGATGGCTCAATATGGCTAGTATTTAGAAAATATAATGATGATTTGATGTTATGCACACTTAAAATCAATTATAAGTATTTGCTAGACAATATTGTACCACTTTCACTTTAAATTTCAAAACATGATTTTACAATAATAGAATTGTGGCATGATTTATTTTATGATATTTACCAGCTAATATAAACATATTTTTATATAAAATATTTTTGTGTACAAATTATTTTTGAGTGATCATTGTAAGATAAGTCATATTTAGTCCCAATTGAAATCATTTGCCTTTTGAAAACCAAACTTAATGGCAATATTCTGTATACCTTATGGCTGTTCCATCAATAGACTTTGCTGAAAAATAAAATATATTTCTGCACGCTGAAGATGTTCATCAATGAATATCATGGCAAGACATTTCTTCCTTAATGTGTCAAACAGAAGCAACAAAGTTATTAACCCCGTTATACCGTATCTCTTCTATGAACATTTCCATCTGCAAAAGACATTTTAAAAACTACCCACAAATTTAATTTTATGTGAAATGGTGTCATTAGAACTACAATCCCATTTTCTAGTTTCCATTTCGCAAGGGCAATTTAAATGTTGTTTTCCCCAATCCTACACAAATAGCGAGTTAAATACTCTGTACTTAACACATCAGTAAATATCTAAAATTTTAAGAAATGGGAAATTTCAAATGATCAGTTAAAGTTCTTACTGACCCACTGTTGTGAAGACCTCACAGTTCATACTCAGCGCTATCGTTATGGCTGCTATCCCGATTCCCCCGCTTCCAGAATGGATCAAAATGCTTTCACCAGGTTGTAACCTAGCTCTTGTGATTAAAGCATAATAACATGTGGCATACACCACTGGCACAGTGGCAGCCTCTTCCAAAGTCCAGTTTTGTGGCACTTCGAGGCAGTGAGCGGGCTCTGCCAGAATAGATGTGGCCATAGCTCTTGAAGGTGCGAAGCCGCATATTCTTTTACCAGTCCCATCCTCCCTTCCAGAAAACTCAAATCCAAGCACTGAATTTCCAAGTTGTTGATCTGTAAGAGGTTACAATAAATCGATTATATCGATACAATAAATGAAAACATACTAATAACTCCACTAAGATCGTGATTGCATTTCTTATTCATATCAAACTACAAATTTTTACAGATGATTGATACTGAGGAAAGTTGGCTAATTAGAGCGTTTTTAATTCGAATACGCCCGAAGTTTTGAAATCCTGCCCAGATCTTTGAATTTCTTATTAATTTAATTTTAAATATTGTTTGCAATTATATTTTAGCTGACGCAAAGTCAAAACTAAAATTCTAAAAATGGATTATTATCATTTCAGAACTTTTTTTGTTAATTCAATTTATTAATATTTTGTATTAGCATAAAATATGTAATACATTTATTTCCCTGGCTTGATTATAATGTTAATTAAAAAAATTCATCATTCAAATTATTTAAAGGAAAATTAAAAGAAAAACTTTTTTAAAAAAAAACTAAATGCACTGGAAGGGGTTTTTAAGTTATTTAAAGTTTTAATATTTAATATGACGTTATATTACAAATTTTACTTATTTAATTGGAATATATATATTTATAATATTTGATTATGTACATTAAAATTACTTATTTATTGAAGCTATTTTTTTAATTCTTTAATTGATTCAATTGTTATTTTATTAAAATTTCTTATTGATTTTTATTAATTATATATTATTTGTAAAAGCTATTAGATATCAAAAATAATAATTTATTATCATTTCCATTTGAACAATTTCTCAGAATTTCTCTTTGTTTATGTGCGCACTATATATATAACTTAACGTTGATATAACTGTATATAATATATATATTTCATAAGTAACACAAACTTTTACTTTATTTCCGTCAGATTCGAATAAGCCAATTTCCATTGGTTTAAAAATTCTATTTTGCCTGATAAACAAATTCTTCCCATAAATAAATTCTTATCATAGACTTTATGGTTATAAACAGATGGACATGCCGAAAGATTATTTAAAAAGATTCTCGGGATGAATCTATTTTTAAATTTTAATTAGAAACTTTTTAAATTAATGCTTTTTTTAAAATATATGGTAATTTTTCTAATTCATTTGAATAATAAATTAAAAATTATATTTCATGTATCTTTTTTCAGAAATATTATTTTTTCAATGACGAAAAATGAAAGAAGCTGCTTCGGAAAAAAACTATTGCTTCATTCATGAAAAATGAAAGACACTGCTACGAATTTCTTCCTGGTTATAATTATTCATTTCGATTTTAATGATTGTTTTACAGACATTTCCATGCATTCATACTAAAATTACTGCATTTTATAATTACATCTTTATACAATTTTAAAAACATACTTGGTGTTGTTCCTATTGAAATTTTTCCTGTGGCCAGCATAACGTCTTTGAAATTTAATGCTGAATAATAGATGTGCACCAGTTTCTTGTTTTCCCGAGGGACGTATTTGACACTCGATTCGATCCATTCAAAAGAAGAAAGATCTCCGTATTTTCTGCAGTTCACATAACTGTGTTCCGTGGGTCTTGGTGGCTTGGCTGAAAGAGAATATCACGGGAAATACAATAGAACTCTATTTTAATGTTCCAAGATTTCAATCGCATCAAATTTATTTTGCATAGTCTTGGATGCAGAAAATATCACAAACAATAAATGTTATTTTTTTTAAAAAAAATGAAGTGGAAGACTAATTTTAAGAAGAATCCATTAGATATTCGAAAAAAAAAATGACAATATTCACACATTAAATAAAATGATGAAAGTGTTGAGATTCAGGCAAAATAAAACTAGCAGTAGTTTTAAATCTTATCTTGTACAAAGAATTGCTTGGTTAAATAAAGCAAGATGACAGATTTTGGGGGAAACAAATTTTCACCCTAAAATTTTAATGAATTAAAAATTAACGGAAATGCTGACATTTTTGCAAGCTAACATCCTAGTATATTATTGTTTAAAAGCATTTTACACCTTCTAAAAATTTCAAAAATTAGACTTTCAGCTATGTTTTGTTTCCATGAAATTGGGCTTTTAAAAAAGATTTATACTCCACCTTTACAACTGAATTTTTATTGCAGATCTCTTTTTCTCATGAACAAAATAATGTTCTAACAAAACCATTAACCAGAATGATCTGTGTCACTTTAACTATAACCACTCTGTAATTACAGGAATGTACTTTTGAATCCCCGATTAAAAAATTAATTGAAACATTTAATTTCTACGTTTTGATTTCGTAATACTTTGAATTTTTTAACTTATATAGTATAAATATTATCATTATATTGCTTTTAACGCCCGTTTTTCAGCTGCAGCTCAGTGATTTGAATTTTTTTCACATAAGTTTTTATGTTAAACAAAGCTTGTACAATCAGTTATTAATGCGTTTGTTAATATTCAAATAAGCAAATAGGCCAGAATAAAAATGGATAAACCAATAAAACCTAAAACATTATCATGTTTTGAGGTTTAAGACTAGAATTTTTAATTTCTTGTTTTAATATCTTTTTGTCTTCATTCAAAACCTTTTAAGATGATTATGTAACTTTAATATGATGATTAGAAATATTTTAAAACATTCTTTCTGCCAATTATTGTTTTTTTATACTTTATCTACCTGACTTTACAATAATCTTTTAATTAATATTTTCTAATATACTTAACTTAATAAAAAATATGACTCTTTCATTAGCCAGATACGTAAAAAAATCTATTTTATATTTAAAATTTATTTGCAACTTTAAATATTTTATGCAATGAAAAATAACAAAAACCATAGAAATAATGTAGCTAAAAGAACGGACTTAACAAGAAAACTGTGTGTCTAAAGTTCAAAATATAATCCATGTATTTCAGTTTGATATTAAAACGATACATTCAGTTTATGTATTGCTTTAATTAATATATATGAAGAGAATTTTTACTTTCTTTGATGAGAATATGTCTGTAAGAACCCCATGTTCCATCTTTCCAGACATTCATCACCATATTCTTTGTTACTAGATTTTGGAAAAAGGGATGCTTTAAATTGAAGGACGGGAAGTGGTTTTCTTGCTTTTTTCGAGATATAAAAACACACCTGAAAAAAATAGATAATAGTGATGTTGAAACACTCTTTACTATTTTTTCCGTTGTTGTTATTTATGGCACTTTTTCAAGCCTGCTGACAGGCTTGTCAGTGATTTAAACCGATTGAGCATGTCCGGTTTTTTAGTGGTGTCAACTAGGGCCAACAGATGACTTCACTACACACACGTTACAACCCGTTTTATGGGGCGGACTTCATTCATTTTCATTCATTCATGCACTGATCGTAATTTAGATCTTTAACTGAACCCAGTACCTCCAGTGGTATTACTCTCGACACGGAGGACTTTGTGACTGCGACATATTTAACGAGCGCCAGTCACCACACATTCGGGGAATCTTCTGCCAGCAAGATTCGAACTCGTAATTTAAGGAATACGAGTCCAACGCTCTACTAACTAGGCTATCCTGACCCTTTTCTTTTCTAAAATATATTATTCTCGTTACCATTATTATATAACAGTTATTTAGTTTTTGGACGGACCTCGTGCTTGTGAACTCCGTAATCCTCTCTCCAAACTTTCACCCCCCCCCCCCAGTGGTGGATGTTTGATCCCGATGGATTTAATAGACCCAAGACTCGCCTACACGACGGTTCTTTGGTGATATCGGGACTCGATTTAGGATTTGTAATCTGAACAAAATATATGGTTACTATCATAAATTTCTCATTAGGTTCTTACAAGTTCCATCTAATTTACTTCTTGTTTCTAAAGTTCGAACTTTGTAATTTCTCACTTATTTTCTTAAGTTCTAGAGATAATTTTTTAGGATTGGGATATTTTTATTTCAGTCTTTGCTTTTTTCAGAATTGAATTATTAACTAAGTAATTCATTGTTATAAAATTTTATTCCAATAGGAGTGGTTCACACTTTTATTGGAGCATAAAATCATTACAAAATGCCATAATAATGATTAATTATAAAATCTATGAAGTACGAAAAGAAAGAAAGTAATTAAAACACATAAAGTACTAATTTGTTATTCATGAAAAAGTAGATAACACCTTTTATCAAAAATCGAGTGAAAATGCTTATAGCGTGTAAAATTGAAATCAAAATAATAGAAAAAGATATTAAACTGTATTATATATCATAGATGGAAGAATTCTAAATATTCATCAAATAAAATACATAATAATTTCACTCAAATTCCAGTTTTGTTAGAGAATATCAATGTCGTCTGTTTTTACAATTTTGCTTCGACCACCAGATTTTTGATTAAAAAAACATTTCTTCTCTTTAATAAAACTTTGAATGCTTTTTTAGTATATTTACAGTTCAGAATCGATTACGATCTAAAATATGTATTAAATATGGTCTCATTAATTTAATTTAAATGATCATATCATACAACACAATAAAAAAAGGTTACAAACATGATATTCACCAAAAAGCTTAAAGAAAAATATTTTGTAATATGTGTGCTTAATTAATTAACAATATTGAAGAAAATGTTAGAGAAATCAAAAATACATTGATTTTTGATTACAAATGCTTAAAAAAATAACACCATGGGCAATGTCTAACTAAGAAAGCAGTAACATTCATTCTTATGAAAAATAATTAACATTTGTTATATCTTTCATGTCTTAAATATAAAGAACGTATTAAGTTCTTTTATGGCGAATGAAAATAATATAACATTTTTATTTAGTAACTGTAAATATATCGTTTAATGGATATTTATTTAACGATATTTGATCGATTTGTTAGTTAAATTATTTTAATTAATAAACTTATTAATTAATTTTATTCTCAACATAGAATAGCCAAAAGAATTTATTCATAAAGTAAAGGATGGAATTTCAAAGAATAAAATTTTGTTTAGGAATATACCTGATTCTTTCCCCACCTGGTTCTTGTTTTAAACAATTCATCATTCCAAGAATACCATTTACAGGACCGTCCTCTGACACAAGCCATAATAGGCCGGCATTCTTTTCATTCAGTTCTTCTTTCACCTTTTCCACCCACTCGTAATTATCATCTGTTATTTGTAGGACTTTTTGTGGTGCTTCAAGATACGGTGCACGAAGAAGATACACTGATCCCCCGAAAGGATCAGAAATCTTACTCAATATCAACAAGTTTGTGCTTTTCAGGACACTTTCTAGTTCTGTTTGAGAGTGAACCTGAAGCTCTTCTCCACAAATAGAAGACAGAAGTTGTTCCGCAAGGTTGGCTTTCTCCTTGAAGAACAGCAATATGAAACCATTCGGTTTGACGATTGAAGTCAATGTACGAAGCAAGTCTTCGAGTTCCGACAGCGGACCACACGTGAAAGAGCTGATAGCCACATCTGGTGACTTTTCTTTCTCAAGGTCTTTTACGATGTCTTCTGATGATGTCTGATAGATACCGCGTTCCTCCAAAACTTCTGGGTCAATCAGAACCGACTTGGGGGAAATCAAGATGCTTTTTTTGAATTTAAGATGGGCGTATTTCTTTATAGTGTCTATGGCAGGAAGCAAAACGACTGGGAAGTCGCGATTCACTTCCACAACATTTAATTTCTTATAAGTATTCTCCAAAATAATTGCCAGCATATTTTTCAATGTATCTTCGTTCACTAATGCATTGTTTAGAATGTCTTTACCAGCAGTGTGAATATAGTTATCCAAATATTCCTTTCTTTTGTTTTTCAGGCTTATTGGGTCATTAGAAATTGTTTCGAGAATTCTTACCAAATTCTTATTTTCCGATGCCTCTGCTTCTTCAACACGGAAATCGTTTGGACCTTCAATTTGGAACTGGTATCGTTTTGTATCCTTATTCAGAGTTTTTCCTATTTTATTCATCAGCTCATTACAGGTGCTGAAATATTGAGAAAATGGAAGACTGGTATTTCCCATTGGTGTGTAATTGCTCACATAAGGAATAAATCTGTATTCTTCCAAAACTGGGTTTTCGGCTTTTCCACGATTTGGAGCAGGTTCCCAATTTAGACGACAGACTTCTACGCCAATCGAACGACACCTTCTTGTTTTCGGATTATAACGGCAAGGAATATCTGAAATTGGAGAATATTTTAATTACGTTATACGTAATGATACTTCTTAATTCAAATAATAATTAATTTACTAATTTTATTTTAAATTAGCCGATACTATTTTATTATAAAATTATCTCTTATTTACTGGTCCGAATTCTACCTTATTCTTTATTTTATACTTATTATTATTTTTTATTTTTTTTAAATTTTATTTTATACACACTCTGACAAGTTGATGATCATTGACGATTATCATGCTCCAAGCTAAGAGAAGAAATTCCTTAACATCCATATATTCCTTTCAAAGATTCCTTCCTGAACCGACAGGTGTGAAAGAAATTCGACTAAGAATTTCTTAGCAAAAATCAATAAAAAGAAAAATTTATTGGCATTTTATACTTTATACTTGTAAACAACCAGATCTTTTTAACATTGCTTTTATATTAATTATGCCTTTCCGTGGAAAAATGAATAGATGTTTATTCCAAAAGTGTCACCCATGCATTTGCCAAAATTACATATAAAATTATATAAAACATTAATGAAAAATGACGCAAACATCGCTATGAAACAGCCATCTACTGGACAACAGTAATAAAAATATAATTCGATAATATTACATTGTTATTATAAAGTGGTAGATAAATTATATTTGTGATGTTGATGCTTTGAATCCCTCTCATTGTTTTGGGTTTTGATCTACGTTAATAATCTGTCCAATTCCAATAAAGGCTTCTGTTTTCGAGATTAAATTATAGTTTAATTTTACTCCACGTCTTTTTTTATTAATTTAATTCTTGTTTATAAGTAATTTATTCCACTAATTTTTACATTTTGTCTGATTTATTTCATATCATTTTCTATTTATATCGGAATGAGTCTTTTCCTTGTATCATTGTTTCTTTTTATTGGTGTTCTTTCGTATCATTAGAACTAGTCTAACTTAAATTATGTTACTTTGTTTAATACATTTAACTAAATTGCATGCATATTTTAATCTTTTTACTGGATGAAATATAAAAATTAGAGTGTTATAAAATTATAAGATCAAAATCTAATAGTTACCATTTTTATGATTTATATTCACTTTATTATGCCAAAAAAAAACCTATGGAAATTCACTTGCCAAATTTTTATTTAACAATAACAATTGTCTTTCTCTTTTTCAGAGCACTAATGAGCCCCTTGGGATTTTATTCCACTAAGAAAGACCGAATAAAATTTAAAGAAAATAAACCCCTTTAAATGTTAATTATAGTCACATCCTCCTTAAAGGATAGAGATGCATGTTTAGATGATATGCGTCATTAGACAATGTAATTATGACATTCCATGAATAGTTTAGTTTACAAACGAAAGAAAAAAATCCACTTCAAACATTTCAAGTTTAAAAGTTTTGAGATAAAATTTACGTTTTTCAACTGTTTTAGTAAAAATTCAATATACCACTGCTCAGAATATTTAAAGAAATACTTACTGCAAGTTGTGATATTGTCTTCTTTGTTCGTAGAAGCATCTTTGCGCACATATTCTCTGAGAATGTTTGGATCAATTTTGATTGCCGTAGCTCCAACAGGTAATTGCATTCCTTTGTCGTTTATTACTAATCCAAAGAACATCCAAATGGCATCCAAGAATGGAATCCACTTTCCTCGCCACTGAATCAAGCCCGAGTTTCCTAAAATAGCAGTCAATTCAGTAAAATTTTTGATTTCTCAACTCTAAAGTTAGTGATATCATCATACTTGAAGTAATTCATTTATGACATAATTTATTCACGTGTCATTAAGGAACTACTAGTGCAATTATTTAAATTTGACAAATTTACTCAATTTCCATGGCCGAAAGGGCTTGGCAGAATCTGCAAAACGGAAGAGGATTATAAAATATCTCATTTAGATCACATTACCCTGACTTATCTCTTATCATTTGAAATTATTTCCGCATTATTGCATGAACAACTATGCAGTTGATCTGAAAAATCCTTTTAACAAATTTTTCATTGACATAATAATAATAATAAGGACATATTTTGAAAAGACGATAAAATTCTTGTAAGCTGATATTATTTACAACAAGATACCTGGCTTTGAAGCAGAGCTACAGCCGCCGACACTTGATGAAATTCAAAATTGAACTGCCTCCAAAACCTATAATGGTGAATACCACAAATATTAATCTAACTGCAATAAACCAAATTTATCAAAAGCTTTCCAATTTTGAAGTTTTCTTTTCTTGAATTAAAACAGTAAGTTTAAAGTGGACAGGGAATTAAAATCAAGAGCGGCAATTACCTGTCGCGGATTTTTCTTTTTTGACGAACTTGGTTTCAATAATCGGTTGCAAACGAAAGACTAAATTTCTCCTGAAATATATCACTGATATGATTTACTGCAGGTTCTTCACAAGCTGATGAATTGGGCAAGTTCTTGATAAGTTTAACTTAATGCAGCTAAATAATTTATATTTATGATATTTTTAACTAAAAGACCTATCTTGAAAACATTCCTATTTTACCTTTCTCCTTGGGTCGGCTTTTGTAATTCGACTTTACATCCATGTATCCAAATAAAAAAAATGTCTACTTATAGAATTTTTATTATTCTTTCGAAATATTGGGTAGTTTGCCAGTTTAAGGAACTTGAGAAATTAACTTCTTTCTGATTTGTTTAGAAATCCCTTTACCAACTAAGAATCATAAATGTTAAGAATTGGGAAATTGCTTCCATAATGTGTTATGATCCTAATAGGCCTTTTTATAACGTTTGGTCAATTAGGTCAAACGTACCAGATATATATAAAATAGTCTTAACTGATAATACACTGATATGAATGCATTAGCAGCTCGCATTTCGTATTCTCTCTTATTGCGGTTATATGGGTGCAATTAAACCAACGCAAAACGGTTCTGAAGAGGGCGTTTTCTGATTTCAAAATTATTTTACAAAACAAAAGAGAAGTCTCATTAAAGCCAAACTGTAAATACAATTCAAATAATTCAGTCATTTTAATTTTGTCTAAAACAGTAATATTTAATTTTATACATTTTCCTCCTTTTTATATTTGTAAATTAGAATAGTTAACATACTAACAAATCAAACAAAAATGTCTTTGGAAAGATAAAATAGATAATTTAATCATTCAATTCAATATTTTTTATCTACTATTCTATGTTTATTTACAAATTATAGTTTTGTAGGTATTTCTTTCCCAAACTTCACTGTCTTTTTTACAACATTAATCTTCTAGAATTGCATATTTATTTGCGAGGAAATGCATGAATTTACCATCAAAGCTGCTTTCAACGATGCTTTGGAAAGCCGGCCCGTATTCGTAGCTGGATCTATAGAGCTCCTCGTAAATATCGCGCCCAGGTACACTAGTGCCGTTGCCGGTGAATTCGGGAGGATCTTCGAGGAAAATTATCTTCTTGTTTTCATAGACTTTTCCTCTGGCTACCAAGGACTTTCCTTCTATGATTTCGAAATTTCCTAAAGAATCCAAAATGTTGACAAAGAATTTAACTGAAGCTGTAAAGAAACAAAGTATTACACGTGAGAAGTTTGAAAGAAGAATTAGCGTACAGATAATTTATAACTGATTTTTTTAGATATCATCAATAACTAATGATTTGTTAAATTTTAGACAAAATTTGAACAAAAATGAGCTTCTGGATTATCATATGAGTCATCTAAGAAACTGATTAATGGACAATTCTCAATATGGAAGAATGTGGAAGAAAATTAGGTAACCTCAATATGCTCAGAGGATGTGAAGGGAATGAGATGAAGTTCCTAAGTAAAGGAAGTGCACTGATTGAATTTAACTAAGGCTATTTTAAGACCGGAGGAAAAAACAAAGAGAATGGAGTAAGATGCTAAAAAAAACTAGTTTTTCCCATAAGCAGTATACTCTATTTTAACGTTCAAGTTCTTAAAAAATATCGTGTATGTCGTAAAATGTAATGTGTCGTGTGTCGTAAAAGTGACTGAAAAATTATTAGTAATGATTATTATAAGTAGTAATTAGTATTTATCACAAAGTAATAATACTTTTTCTTCTTCATCGTTATATTTATCGTTATAGAATGAAATAAGAAAAAAGTATTGCAATTTTGTGACAATGAACGACTTTAAAAATGTCATGCTTGAAGTTTCACTAAAACCTTTGGCGATGCTGTTTTTAAATCGGGTTGGATGACAAAAGATTACTTAAATCAGCATTTCTTTCTCTTCATATTAGTAATGTCCCTACTACAGATTTTAGGTCATATTCGCAAATCTTAAGATACAAATGGATTTGCAATTTCCAAACCTTAGGTTTAACAATAGGTGCAGCTTTCAGGGCATTAATATAATCTATACTACGATATAATGTGTATTATATTATAAAAAGAAAATCTTAAGGTGTATACCCTGTTTAAATGCAATTTACGGTTTTTAATAAAATCGGGCAAGCGTCCTTCATGCATTGATATTTCTGCATCTACACATTGAAAGAATCATTTTTAAATTAAATTCTTTTTCTTATTTCGAGTAATGCACAGACATTGTAAATTAATGACTTCTCTCCGAGCACCCGAAACATCATACTGTATATTTTTGTTTTGTCATTCAT
>JAOUZG010018166.1:5055746-5069680 GCA_026289955.1 Argiope argentata | reverse complement strand
TAATGAACACTAATTTAAAATGTAATTAATTCCCAAAGTTATGTCTTAATTTAGCTCATAGTAACTTCCTGATCTATTAATAAATCAAATGAAGTATAAAAGTAATGCGCAATTGAGTGCACGTGCGGAGGAGATGTATAATAAGTCATTGGTGTAGATATTCTTTTAGGATTCCTTCAATGAGTAATAAATCACTTATATAAAATAGATTCTTAAAAATAATCCTGTTTCTCTTGTCAAGGTCAAATGTATCAGAATTAATGTCAAAAATCTACACGTGAGTGATTTATACGAATATCATAGTATATAAGACTAGAGATAATTGTTTCGGCTGAGGTGTCATGCACAGCGTACTTCTAGAGGGAATAAAACGAAATTAAAAAGACTGTATGTGCTTATTAGACGATTTTCAGCTACGACTCTCCAGCAACTTTCTTTCTGTGTGTATATATATATATATATATATATATATATATTTATATATATATATATATATATATATATATATATATATAAACATAAACTGAATGCATCTCATCTCAACTTACATTGATCACTAGTGATTGTTGCTCTTTCGATCCTGAAATTCTCGATGATGACAGATGTTTCGTTCATGTCCTTCTGTAGTTTTGCTGCCAGTGCTTCCCAAGCAAGACAAACGTAACCTGTGCCAGGGAACAATATCCGGCCGTCCACCGCATGCTCCATCAAATAGGCATCGTCCTTGTCGAGCTTGAATTCTTTAGAAAATTGGCTGCTTTTCACAGAAAACTTTGGTACGTAGAATGACTGAGTATGGTTCCATTTTATTAAGTCAGAAATCATGGGAGTTCCTCTCGGTACTGGAAACTTCACAGGAGGGTAGAGACGTTCAATTTTTGGATTCACCCCTAATTGGTATAATCTGAAAAAGGCGAATTTCATATTGATTAGTGCAATAAAATAAAATGCTCGATTCTGTCGAATATCATTAACCATTTATGACTAATTTAAAAGACAGTACTCTTTTAAGTATAAGATATATGAATCGACAAAAAATGCTTATTTATTTTTATATTTATCTGTTATTGACCAAAATATAGCTCAATTCTATTTTTAAAAAGTCAGATTTGATGGATTTTACCCTTGGCTAATCTCATTAATATTGTCGCGTTGATTCTCTACATCTATTAATATTATCTTTGTTTCAGCTTTTGTTTTGTTCCGAGTGGCAACGGTGTAAAAGTAAACAAAAAATTGTAGTTCTTAGATTTCAATAAAAGAAGTGGTGTTTTTTTTGGAAATGGCTTTGAGTTTTGAATTTACGCCATAAATATATGCCTTTTTATCTAAGAAACTAAAACAGAGTATTTAATGAGAATATCTGAGTAAGAAATATTATCTGATTCGATGTCAAACGTGACATCTGGCGTCCGTGACAGGACACGATTGCTTTTTAAGAGTAAGTACGAAACATTTCAGCATTTGTTTTGATTATGGAAACTGTTTTGAAAGATAGGAAGCAGCTGAGAAGACTGTTTACTACAGCATGCAATTCCTTTGACAAGGCAGAAAATCAACTGAGTTGTGCTGATAAAATCAATAAATTAAAGCTAATTGAGGAGAAGGCTTTATTAATGATAGCGTGTGAAGAAAAATTTAAACAGTTGTTGTTTTCCGAGAACACTTCCGATTCTGAAATAGAGAGAGAAGTAGATGAGTCAGAAACTTACATTGATCGCTGGAGATCTTTAAAACAAAAGTTAGAATCATTTGTGATTGAACAGTTATCTCCTAAAATGAAAGTGTTAATATTGTTACGAATACCTTATTAAATTATCCAAAAATAAAATTACCTACTTTTGACGGTAATGTACGCAATTGGCTATATTTTTGGGGACAATTCCAAAAAATGGATGAGGACATTAAATCGATTCTCACGATAAATTTTCATATTTATCTCAAGCAATAGAACGAGGTAGTCCTGCTGAAGAATTGGTTAAGAGTTTTCCTCCAGGTGGTAATAGCTACGAAAAAGCTTTAAAACAATTAAAATTGCGTTTTGGTAGAGAGGAATTATTAATTCAAGTATACGTTAGAGATTTACTAGCATTAGTTCTTCAAAAACAGAACTATTCAAAAAATTCGTGAAGAAAGTTGTTTGATCAACTCGAGAGTAAACTACGTTCACTTGAGCTATTAGGTGTTACTAGAGAGAAATATGCTGCGATGTTATTTCCTCTAGTTGAGTCATCGCTACCCGAAGAAACTTTGGTTGCTTGGGAGCGCTATAGATCAGCTCATCGTAGAGTTCGTGGAACGAACACGAATGATTCTGATCATAATTCAACTAAAATGGAGAAAAGTGATTTAGAATTTATTTTAGAATTTTTACAAGATGAGGTTGAATCAGAAGAACGCATTTTTCTTGCTTCTAGAAGTTTCAACGCTTCTAAACCGAAAACGGAAGTGAAATATGATAAATTTCCTGGTGATAAAAAAATGAGTGAAAATAAGACTAGGAATGTAAAGTTTTATGAGGCGCCTAGTGCAACTGATCTTTTGACATCGTCGCAAGTGTCAAAACAGTGCATATTTTGTTCTAATGCACACTATTATGGAGATTGCTTTAAAGTAAGAAAAATGCCTTTGAAGCAAAGAGAGGCAATTGTTCAACAATCTCATAATTGGTTTTTATACTTAAAAACTGGACATTCTGTCAGAGATTGTAATATCAGAGCTAGTTGTTTGTGTTGTGGCAAGAAACACCACATTCTTCTGTGTAGAAAAATGAGCCCGATATCTGAGTCTAAAGACAAGGAATCACCTGAAGTTAATAAGAGAACTGATAGTAGCTCGGAAATGGATCAAGCTCTTTCCAACTTGTCTACCACTCCAAACGTAATCCTGCAAACATTTAAAGTTGTAATTAGAGGCAACAGGAAAAAACGTGCAGCAAGAGCTATTGTCGATACTGGTTCACAGCGGTCATATTTACTACGAGCTACAGCTGAAGAAATGAACTATGAGCCTAATGGCTGTGAATATTTGCAGCACTCCCTATTTGGTGGCAAGCATACTGGGGTATGTAAACATGATGTATATACTTTGTATTTATCGAGTGTGCATGAGAATTATAATTGTAATTTTAAAGTTCTTAGTCAACAAATTATTTGCAAAACTGTGCCACCTACTGTGAATGAGGTTTGTGTGAAAGAGTTAGCTGCTTATAATATAAATATTGTGGATAATTGTGAAGATCCTATTGAAATCCTTATTGGAGCTGATGTAGCTGGGAAGCTCATGACAGGCGGTCATCGTGCAATGTCTTGTGGACTTGTAGCAATTGAAACAAAACTTGGGTGGTCTGCTATGGGACGAATAACTGATACGGCGAGAAGTGAATGTTCATCTTTATTAGTTAAGTCCATGTTATCTACAACAGAGAAAATAACAGATTTATGGTCCTTGGATACTCTTGGCATTACTGACCCATCTGTGAAGAAAAGCCAGATCGAGTTACAAGAAGCTGCTCGAATGCATTTTCTAGATACAGTTCATTTGGTAGATGATCGTTTTGAAGTAGATTTGCCTTGGTTGGAAGATCATCCACCACTTCCAAATTATTTTGATTTAGCAAAGGGAAGACTGAACAAGACTGTTAAACGTCTTAAAACCGAGTCTAATTATGAAGCTTACGAAAATGTTTTTAGGGAATGGCTTGAGGAGGGAGTAATTGAGGAAGTTGCCAAAAATGATCAGGCTCTAGTTCATTATCTGCCTCATCGAGAAGTTATCAAGGAGAATAGTACTACAAAAATCCGGCCTGTCTTTGACGCTTCGGCCAGAGCAAAAGGATTTCCTAGTCTCAATGATTGTTTAGAGAAGGGTCCGAATCTAATAGAGCAAATTCCGAGTATTTTAACCCGATTTCGAAAAGAGAAGATCGGTGTTATTGCTGACATCCGAAAAGCATTTCTACAAATAGGTGTTTCACCCACGGATAGAGATTATTTGAGGTTTTTGTGGATTGGTAATGATGGTCAGCTGAAAGAGTACAGACATTGTCGTGTCGTTTTTGGTGTATCGAGTAGCCCCTTTCTTCTAAATTCTACAATTCAGCTTCATTTACAAACTGTTTTGGAAAAAATAGGAACTGGAGAATCTTCATATCCGAAAAGTGTCATTCAAAAACTTGCGCATAGCTTTTATGTTGACAATTGTGTTAGTTGCGTTAAAAATGGAAAAGAACTGCAGCAATTTATTAACAATTCGACTGAGGTAATGGCCGAGAAAAAATTCGAGCTTAGAGGGTGGGAGTTTAGTGATGTCCATGCTGATACTTCTGCCGATACCAATGTGCTCGGTCTGGTATGGAATAAAAAATCTGACACTCTACGAATTAATACTGCAAGTGTAAAAGAATTATGCTTTGAAAAGATAACTAAGCGATCAATCTTATCTGCAGCTCATAGATTGTTTGATCCTCTAGGTATATGTTGTCCTGTCATCCTAATTCCTAAATTATTGCTTCAAGAAACGTGGAAGCAGAAAATAACATGGGATTAAGAAGTTGATAAAGTTACGAAAAATACATTTTTAAAATGGCTTAAAGATATTGACTGTTTAGAGAAAATCCGTTTTCCAAGATATTTTGGTTCAGAGATTGCAAATGGAGATATTTCAGTACATATTTTCTGTGATGCTAGTAAGCATGCGTATGCTGTTGCTGCTTTCATCCGAATACAGACTGGTGATTCAGTTAAAGTACAACTTATACAAGCCAGGAGTAGAGTTGCACCTACAGGAAAGGAAGAGATTACTATCTCTAGACGAGTTACTTGCAGCTACTATCTCATCAAGGCTTTCAACTTCTATTTTGTCAGAGATTCAGAGTAAGAAGTTTACTTCTGGACTGATTCTTCGACTGTCTTGACATGGATCATAAGAGAAGAGGCCTGGAGTGTCTTTGTCCAGAATAGAGTGAGGGAAATAAGAGCGTTAACAAATAAGAGTTCTTGGAAACATATCCCTGGTTCCATGAATCTGGCTGATCTCCCGAGTAGAGGTTGTTCAGTTCAAACTTTATTGAAATCTAACTGGTGGTTAGGACCAAGTTGGCTTTACTTGCCTAAAGAGGATTGGCCAAGAGGAAATCCAGTCTTAAATGAAAATGAGATTGTTCGAGAAAAGAAACAGACCATAGTTTCATCTGTGACAAGAAGTTTGATTTCTACAAGTTTTTTTCCTAAAGATGACTGGTATTACAAATATTTTTCGAAATACCAGAAAATAGTTCATTGCCTTATTGCCTGGATTCTACGGTTTATCTTTAATTGTCGAGCAGAAAAAATTAAGAAAAGACATGGAGACCTTGATTTTCGTGAAATTTTTGAAGCCGAGAAATTATTAATCAAAATAGTTCAAGAGGATTGCTTTGTGGACGAGAGAGATGATAAATTAAAAACTTTAGGAGTATTTAAGGATCAGAGTGGAATCCTCAGACTGAAAACGAAACTTACCTTTCGACAAGATTCAGAAGAGTTTAAAACTCCAGCTGTTCTTCCGCCTGATCATGAGGTGGTCAAGAGATTAATACGATATTATCACGAGAAAAATGCGCACGCTGGTACCCAAATTTTAATAAATATTCTTCGAGAGAGATTTTGGCTTCTTAACGCTCGAAAAACGGTGAGATCTTTGATTAATAAGTGCATCGTATGTAGAAGATTTTCTGCAAAAAGCATGCAAGTTTGCACAGCAACCCTTCCAAACGACAGACTCCTAGAAGCGGCTGTGTTTGAAATTTGTGGCATTGATTTTGCTGGTCCAGTGATCTTAAGAGGTAACACCAAATCCTGGATTTGCTTATTCACCTGCGCCGTATACAGGGCAGTACATCTAGAATTGGTTGAGTCCATGTCTACTGAGAGTTTTTTACTAGCCTTAGAAGATTTATATCCCGTAGAGGAAGAAGTAAAATAATTTACTGTGACAACGGAACTAACCTTGTGGGAGCTTCCAATGCACTACGAGATCTAAATTGGAAGCAGATCACTGATGATACATCTATATCACCAATTCAATGGAAGTTCAATCCACCAACTGCCTCATGGTGGGGAGGTTGGTGGGAGAGGTTAGAAAGTATTCTCAAGAGTTTACTAAGACGAGTTCTAGGAAGAGCTTCTTTAACTTCCGAAGAAATGATCACAATTCTCTGCGATTGTGAGGCAGTGATCAACTCCCGTCCATTAACCTATGTCACTGAAAATGATGCTACTTTGATGCTTTTGAGTCCATCTCTATTTCTTCAAGACATTCAAACAAGTGGTGTTCCTTATCTTGATGATATTGGACACAGAAGTCTGAATAAACGAGTGAAATACAAAGAGAACTTACAAAGGGATCTGCGGAAAAGATTTAGATCCGAATATCTAGGAGCACTTATCCAAAAATCGGATAAGACAAAATCAGTGGAAGTGAAGGTCGGTGATATTATGTTGATAGGAAGTGATAACACCAAGCTACTGAATTGGCCACTGGGGAAAATAATAGAGATTATTCCAGGTCGAGACGGAGTAACAAGATTCGTGAGACTTAAAACGGCGAATGGAGAATTACTAAGGCCGATACAGAGATTGTATCCACTAGAAGTCTCTAATGATGATCTAATTGTTGAGAATTTTTCAACTAAGAAGTTGGAAACATGTAAGGAGTCTGGCTCTAACGATGTGTATGATGTAAGCTTTGAGCCACAGTTTCAAAAGACTAGAACAGGTCGCACTGTCAAAATACCTAAAAGACTGGACTTGTGGACAATTTAATTGTCTTAATTTTATATATCTTTCTAGCAACTATGTGTAAGTTAAAGTTTTAATGTAAAATGTTAACTTAGGTGGGAGGATGTCGCGTTGATTCTCTACATCTATTAATATTATCTTGGTTTCAGCTTTTGTTTTGTTCCGAGTGGCAACGGTGTAAAAGTAAACAAAAAATTGTAGTTCTTAGATTTCAATAAAAGAAGTGGTGTGTGTTTTTGAAAATGGCTTTGAGTTTTGAATTTACGCCATAAATATATGCCTTTTTATCTAAGAAACTAAAACAGAGTATTTAATGAGAATATCTGAGTAAGAAATATCTGATTCGATGTCAAAAGTGACAAATATCATGTTAAGACATTAGCTTGGAATTTCTGAATATTGTGATTATATCTTATTACAGGAACCCCATAATTATAGGTTAAATATTTGTCATCTCTTATGATGATTTTAATGAATATATGGTTTCCTCTTGATATAGAGAGAGATCATTATTTCAATTTAGAAATTTTTTTGGAAAAAATATCTGTTTTTAGCTATTGTGGATATTCTTCTAAAATATTTTGCAATTTGTAATCCTGTATTTATGGAGTTACTAAATTAAATGATATAAATATAAATCCTACCTACATATCTTAACATGTCTGCATATTCTTAAATTGTACTTTATACTATGTATCTTTACATACAGAAGAATTTAATGTATTAAACTTTAATTCTTACTATTAGTTCACACTCTCTCTATAAAAAATATACATATTGTCCAATATATTTATACTACTATTATAAATGTGTAAGTTTGAATGGATGGATGATGTAAGTCAATCACGCTAGAACGGCTGAATGGAATTTGATGAAATTTAGCATAGAGATAGATTATACTTCTAGAATAAAACATAAACTATTATTTATTCAAGTTAATTGAGTGGTGATTTTTTTATTAATTAAAAACTAACTTTCTCGCCAAAAATCTTTTTATCCCCTTACAATTTATCCTTTCAAATAGAATTGTAAATAAGAGCGAATAAAATTGAATTAGATTAACTACGAGTGAATTATTTTATATTAAGAAACCACATCTTTGAATCTTAGAGGAGAAACGGCTGAATGAAATGAAATTCAGATAAGAGTCTCAACATTGTGGTGAACCCTGAAGTGATCGCTAAAAATACGGTACGTCTGTTTTTATTTGCAATTTGAATTCAGTAACGAAATAAAAATGGATATGTTCGTTAAGAAGCGAATGCCTATTAAGTCTTATTTTATGAAAACGTATAATTTTCTGATTGAAAAATCAAAGGTCGATAAACGCAAGGAAAAAGAAATTAAATCACTTTTTAGTAATTTGCAACGAATTTATTCGGATTTGGCCAAATTAAATAATGAAATATGTAGTTTCCTTCTGGAAAATTCGGATACTGAAAAGTAAGAGGAGGAAAATATTAAAATCGAGGAATACAGCACAAAAACATTGGTGCGAAAGTAAATGTGGTCATATATTTTACTAAACCTTCTGACGCTGAAAGGGAAAGCGTTGACTCTATTTCTTTTAGAATTAAACGAAAACTTTAGTTACCTAAAATAGAACTCGTTAAATTTCATGGTGAAATCAAGAATTGGCTGGCTTTCTGGAATCAGTTTAAACGCATCCACGATTATGATAAATTGGAAAATGAAGACGAGTTTGAATATTTTATCTAATGTGTAAGTGAAGGAACTAGAACTCTTGAAATTATAGACAGTTATCCTCCAACAAATGCAAATTATTGCAAGGAACAGAAAGTTTAAAATCGTGTTTCGGAAAGGACGAGTTGATTATTAAGTACTACGTTCGTGAGCTACTAAAATTAGTTGTAATAAATGCTACAGAAGCGAAAAGGAAATTAAGCACATCGCAAATTTATGATAAATTAGAAACTTACTTAAGAGCTCTAGAATCAAATGGATTAACATCATACAAGTACTCAGCAATGTTTTTCCCCCTCGTGGAATCCTGCATACCAGAAGATATTTTCAGAGTATGGCTGCGTAATCCTACTGTAAGAGCAAATCATGACTCGGAAAGCAATGCAACATGTACAGAAAAATTGAAAAACTTGTTACTTTTTTTGAAAATAGAAATAGAAGGTGAAGAAAGAATTCGCTTGGCGGAAACAGGATTTGTACCGAAGGTGTATAATGAGAGGAAAGAAAGAGTATTACATTCTGATTCTGTAACTACGGCTACAGATTTGCTTTCAGGTGGTGTAGAAAATGTATACCCTCATTTGTATTTTTTGTGAAAAAAAACTCATGAAAGTAAAGAATTCTATTATGTCAAAAAATTTGATTTTGAAAAAAATGCAAGAGATTTTGAAAAATGAAAAATGCTGCTTCGCTTGTTTAAACCCTGACCATACATCAAGAATTTGCAAGTCAAATTTACAGTGCCTGCTTTGTAATAAGAAACATTGGACTTTGATGTGTCCAGATCTGCCAACAAACAAAACAAAAGTCAAAACATCTGAGGTGAAAGAGAATCTGAATATTAATTTATCCAATCAGTACACTGCTGAAGAAGTTCTCCTTCAAACGTTACAAATTAATATTAAAGCAGAAGGCAAAATACGCAGAGTATGAGTTCTTATTGACAGTGGTTCGCAGCGTTCATACTTATTAAAGAAAAGTATTTAAGAAATAAACTACAGACTCATTGAAATTAAAAATATCGTACATTCGGTATTTGGTGGATTTACATAAGGAACAAGATCATAGACTATATGAAACAACCCTTCAGAATTTTAAAACTGGACTTAGTTACATCATGCAAGTCTTTCATCAACCAGTTATTTGCGGAAAAATACCTCGAACAAAAAGGGAGATTGGAATACAAGGGAGCTAAGTCTGGACTAGCCAATCTCTCAAACCTCAGTATTTGGATTGCTATGGAATTGAAATGAAGATTCCTTTTCTGTGGCTTGCACAATGCTGCGATTCATATTTACGTCTTACCCTAAATATCGCGTAGAAAACATAATTGGCATTAGTTACATGCTAGATAACATGAAATTTAGAGCTGTCTGACTTCGAAAAAGTCGTAATTATTTGATAACACTGAAATGGTCAATCCTTAAGAGACATATATAGCAAGTTAAATATTCTAGAATCAACAGTAGGTTTCGTGATTAAGAAGTGGAAGGTAGGTGCTGATTTTCTAAATGTGAAAAAACTCGGCAGACCCACGAAACTAAGAGAGGGAGATAGATCTGTGGTTCCAGAGAAATCCGGGAAAACTGCACCAAATCAATGGTCCACATACTTTAGGCCTCCAAGATTGTTCTTTCGATAAATACCATCCTTAAGAAAACGCATTTTCGATAGTCATGCTACCTTCCATAAACCTTTGATTATAAAAGCCAATCGAGCTGCTCGATTCAATTAGTGCAAGGCATGTCGAAGTTGAACTATAGATGAATGGTAACCTGTCCTCTAGAGTAAAGAATTCAAGGTTCAATCTCTACCAGTCAAATGGCAAAGTCTGAGTTTGGAACACGCATGAAGAGCGTCTCTTGTTAAAGCACATAGTAAAATTTGGCGGTGGTGGAATTATGATCTGGGTATGTTTCTCGAGGTATGGTCTGGGATCCTAGATCTCGGCTCATGGTAATCTCAAAGCCAGTTCAACTATTCTAGACAACAATGTGCTTTGTAAGCTGTGGCAGATTTATGGGTTGGACCAGTGTTATTTACAGAATGACAATGCCCCTTGTTATGGTGCGAAGTTCACCATGTACCGATATGAAGACAATAGAGTAAACCTACTGGACTGACCTGTCCAGACACCAAAGTTGAATTCTATAGAAATCCTCTGGTACGAGTTGTAGTACCGAAATAAGAAGTGTAGCAACAATCCAAAATCAGTGAAAGCACTATCATGGTCTTCATCAAGAGTGGAAGAAAATACTATTGTCTACCATCTGAACACTTGTAAAAAGCATGCCTCAGAGGGCCAAGGCTATACCAACTGCAGAAAATGAATAAATAGTGTTTATCTCAATTATCATAGGTTTCCAATTACTTATTGGTAGATACTCCTATAAATCTCTCTTTCAAGAATTGCCACTAATGAAAGACTCGGTCTTCGCAAAAACCAGTTTCCAGATAATTTTGGGCGATACACAAAGAAAGGCATGCGACGATCTCTCAGAAAAAGTAAGCAGAGATGAGACTCGAAGCATCAATTCGTACATTTCCATACTCCACGGGAATCAAGAAATTAACTATATATAAATTAGTTCCTCAATCTCATATCGGAGATTATTTTGAATGGATGTAATTTTCTTCAGAGGACTCAACATTTAATAGATTATTTAGAAAATTTAAGCGCAAGTCAGATATATATATTCTACGGGAAAAATGATCGGTATATCATAAATGCTAGAAAAGAATTTTTGTAGAGAGCTCTTTACATAAAATAAAAGTTTGATAGGTTAAAACAAATCACAATATCATAATAAACAGCTGCATAAATATCATTATACAAAGCGTGTATGCTTGTTGAACACTTGAGACCGTAAATTTGTTGACCACTTACTTAAAGAATTTCAAAACTCTACACGTTTTAATATTGTTTTTAAAAGAACAAATAAAGCCCAAAGTTAAGTTATGAAAACTATCTGTTCATTGGGAAGGTATACAAATGTAATTAGAGGGGATGTTTAAACAACAACTTACTTTCCTAATGATTCCATGAAGAAGAGCATATTGTCTTCATGATTCCTTTTCATGAGACCGTGACAGGAAGCTTTGGGACCAACGCCTCTTTTCAAAATGGACTGGAGCAAACAGTGGGGTCCAATTTCAATGAGGATGGCGTCCGAAGGAATCTTCGTGAGAGCGTGGGTCAAGTGAACACTGGCCACCAGATTTTTGCAAAAATAGTCTGGACCGCATAGTTTGCATTCAGGTGTGTTCCATTGGGACTCTGGGAAACTCGTACTTATCCAGCGCTCTGATCTGGGCTTGGGATTAGGTATAAGCTGTGAATTTAATAAAGAAATAAGCGAAGATTGAAAAGACTCAAACTATTAATACATTTCAAAATTTCTTGGAAACTAGAGGTCAATCGAATTATGTTTCATAAACATGAAAATTATGACATGCAATCTTAAACTAAATTTTTAAATGTTTTGCTCACTGTTACTGAATATTCATGTATGAACTCTAATCTGAATTTTTTTTACTTGTAAGTTTGTAGATCATAAATAGAAGGACTATGGCAGCTTTGATAGATTATCAGGTGCTGTCAGAAAGTTATTCAAAACTGGCAATTTTCATTTCAGCTAAAAATTAAAGATACACACGACTACAATTATTACAAGACAATACAAGAATTCAAGTTAAGATAACAGATAAATTATTGACAGTTAATTCTTCAATTAATATAGAATACATTGGAAAATAGTTTAAAATATCCCTTTATTGCTTATCATGCAGCTACTGATATTACTTAGGTCAGCTGAAGTGTAGCAACCTTTGCAAGTATCGCTTTTTTTTTCTTCAAATTTCGAGAAATTTTTCTTAGTTAGCACATTCTTTCTATATGACCTCCCCTAAATATGATTGAATGTATAAAAATATATTATTTTTCTTTTAGTTTTATAATTTTGTTTTTCTACTATACTGCACTAAATATTTTTTTATTAAATCAAAGAAATTTTATTGAATTACCCATTGATATATTACATAAATCTTAAATTATCTTCATGATTTATGCCGAGCTTCAGAGCTCAATGTTTATTCGTTCTATTCTTTTTCAAATTTGAATTTCACTTTTTTCAAACGTTTTTAGATTTACCAAGCACTTAATTTAATAAGTCTAATGCATGTCCATATAAAACTGAATCTAATATTCTTGGAGAAATGGTAGAAAAATCAAGTACAGTAAATATAAATTTCTAAGACTTCAAAAAATATAACAAGTTGCAAAACTATTTATGTTTAAAAATATTTTTATTTTAAAATGTTAAATTATTATAAAATAATAAATACATTTTGGCAACAAATATTCTAACAAACCAATTGAACTCCAAGCATGGCTGGAAAATAATTCCCCTTATTTAAGTTTTTACTGTGCTGAAATTCAAAATGTTTATCATTGTTATCAATAAGAACTCTCTGGTGGTGGTGGTGGGAGGTGATTACCAATAAGAACTCTCTGGTGTTGATAACCAAAGTCTAAAAAATTCTTTTTATTTTTATAAAGTGAACAGTGTTTCCTTTAAAATATGCTTTTAATAAAATCTATTAATGCATTTTTATAATGTAAGTTTATTAAATTATATTTATTAAACGAATTGTTTAAATATGCTTTAGTAAAATCTATTTTTTATTTGTGATAACTATAACATATGATTAAACTTGAAATTAATCAATGATGTAAGTCTTTCACAAATCGTCAGTTTTTTAGCACTGCTACTTTTTTATGAAATATTTTAGTTGTATAAAATATACTATTATTATTACTATAATTATTTGTTATTTAAGTTTTGATTTCATATTGGGATACGCAAATAATAAAACTAAAAAACTTTAAGATATCCATCAATTATAGAAATATTGATGGAACTTTGATGTTGAATGATTCTACTTTTTGCATGAACGTTTTCTAACACAGCAAGCAAGAAAGCTATTGGTCTAACTGATTAAATATTTTCTATTAAGAAGTAAATCATGAGTACTAAATGATATGAAATAATTAGATAAGTGCATTAAATATAGAGCAAATGCAAAGAAAGGAATAGAATAGGTGAAGGATTTCTGAAAAGTGATAGTAAAATATTTTCAAAAATTTAAACTTAAAAAATTGTTTTGCTAGTAATCCATTTAAACTAAGCTAAATATAAAAAATCCTACCGGCAATCTAGGAGGCAAAAATTTAATTACATTTAAATTGCTATCTGGAAACGTAAGTTGTTGATTTTAATAACAGTCAAAGAATTGGAAAATCACTTTTCAGCCCCTATCTTCTCAGAAATTGCAGTTACAAAAAAAAGCTTTAAAACGCAAAAGTTTTTTATCTTAATGAGGCCCTAATTTGGCTATTTGGATTTATTTTTCTATTTTCACTACTAAGGAAGTTATAGCAAAATGAATGCA
>JAOUZG010018166.1:5032924-5044784 GCA_026289955.1 Argiope argentata | reverse complement strand
CTGGGTGCGGCTCAAGTGAACGAATACATAAACTAGACGTTGCCAAAACACAGTAATAATACTTGAACATCCAACTTGTTGCCAGATACAGTAACATACATTAATGATATTAAAAGAACACAGAGACAAAACAGAAACACAAAAAAAGAACACGGGAACAAAAATAACTAATAAAAAATAAAGACAATAATAATAAATTACAAATACATCCAACAGTCACCTTCTGGAAAAAAAATGAAACATTGCAGGGTGCACTTGATCTGCAAGTATATTTAGGTATCGCATGGCTGTTTGTTTACCCTCGAGGAACACCAGGACACCATTTCCGTGCCAGCAGAACATGCTCCATCTCATGCTACTCCCTCCAAACCCTTGAGGAGTGCGAGTAAGACAAGATGAATTCATGGCTGCGTGAGGTTCTTGCCGAATTCGACATCTTACATCAATACAAAATAAGGTGTAGCGTGATTCATCCGACCGCACTATCCGTTTCCAATCCTCAAATGCCCAGTGTCTTCTTTCCCAACACCACTGCAAACGAATTTTTGCGTGTCAGGCAGAAATGAGTGACTTTCTTACAGGCACTCGACTAAGCATTCATATCCTCTGCAATTCTCTGCGCATGGTTCGAGCTGAAATCTGTTGGGAAGAGCCTTGGTTGACGATTTCTATCAGATGATTTCCTGTAGAATCCTTGTTCTGCCGTACAATTCGTCGGAGACGACGCCGATCACGCTCTTGGAAAACTATGCTCGAACCGCAGTTACGCCTTCTAGAGAAGGACTGTGGGTTCTGATTCCAGTTTTTGAAAATCTGATATGGCTGCTTTTGAAAACTCACTGAGATCTGCCGTCTTTTTAAATCGAGGCACCTTCTAAGCTGGTACCAACAATAAACCCTTTTTCAAATGGTGAAAGATCTGTCGTTTTCCCCATTTTACTTCATTCATCGCGAAAAGCACTCTTACACCTTACTTATACTAGCATTCTAACCATGTGTACCTCACCTCATAGCAAAAAATTTGCATACTTCATTCCTAGCACGCAATCGAATGCAAATCTCAAAGGTTTCTAATTCATTGGCCATTGAGTGTATAAATTTTGTAGAAAAAAAACCCATTTACTCTAAGTACTAGTCGTACTTAGTTTTATAGATAAAAACTTGAATTTCTGTAGGTTGTATTACAATAGAAGAATTACAATGCCGAAATGTAATTGACTACTTAATTAATGTAAAAAAGAATATTCTAGTCATCTCCAGTTTCTTATATGAAATTGTAATTAATTATTGCATTTGTAATATTCAATTATATGTAATAACTGAGACAGTAAAAAATAATTTTAGTATTAAATAGTTATAACAGTTTTGAAACCAGAACGGTTTTGATATATTTTTCTAAACATTCATGCCAATCCAATGCATCCGATAATTTTGACCAAACTCAACTTAATACATCTTACTAATATGAGGTAATTTGTTTCTTGTGTGAGTATGTAGAATCTACACTTACCGACTGCTGCCATTCTACCTTCTGGAATATTTGAAGATTCAAGTGCATATCCTCTAAAATAAGCTGCAAGAAGTGCTTCTTCATGCGTACAGACGCCATCGGCATAAGAAGCGCTCAGTTCTCCAACACTGTGTCCTATTGTACCATCCGGTTCTACACCGAGATACCTCAGGACATCCAAAAGAGCTATCTTTAAAATGAAAATTTATTGTGAAAAAATAAACTCAAAAGCTTAATACTCAGCATTCTGATGCGTCAGAAAATAGTGCTTCTAGACGCATTAAGACCATTACTGTTTGGCTTCATTTTTTGTGGACAATGAATTTATGATATCAAATGTGCAATATTTTTGGTTTGAAACTAAAACCATGACAGATATATAATTCTTCTTTAAAATTTATTAAGAGTAACTTAAACTACTCCATAGGGCAATAATGCATCTAATAGGCATTCTTCCTGTTCTAATTGATTTTTTTTCTTTTGATTAACACTAGGTTTGCGGTCATTTCTTGTATACCTATCTCTACAAACACGCGTCAATTTGACGCATGAATGAATACTCCTCACAGATACTGACTATGCATTGTAAAATGTTATTTCCTCTTCTAGACATATTCAGATGATAAAAAAGGTGTTTTCATCAAAATAGTATAAAATTGAGGCTCACAATAATATTAATAATTCAAAAAAATATTCTATTTTATTTTTCAGCACTGGAGCTAAGCAACTGAAACCTTCAAAATCTCTTCGCACTCTGACATCAATTGACATTCTGCTTCTGTAATTTCAATTATTGCTTATCGGCAACAGTTGTTTTTTGCTTGTTTCATTTGAGATAATGATATCGGATAACGGATCGAAGTATTGTCGGTACTTTCCTATTTATTATTGACTAGCGTTTACCGGCGATTTCGTACGCATGGAAAAGCACACGACTAACCTAAAAACAATTTATTTACAGTGCGTACTTGAAATAAAGGAAAACCAGAGAACAAGTCCGTATTTCTTTAAAATCAAGTCCAGTCTATTTTCTTTATCGATTGAGATTGAGGTAGCTACAACAGTATAATACATATAATTCTTCACGCTTTTAATTAAAATGAAAACGCAGTTTTCAATAATTATAGCACACTGTGCATGTATGAATTTTCAACGTCAATTGGGGCAGCGCAAATGTATTAATTTTCTACGCCAGTTGAGATAACCTAACACAGATTAGAAATTATTAATCTATATTTTCATTCTAAATACATCAAACACAAAGAAAATAAACTTAATTTTTTGAAATAATCAGTCGAAAAAACATGTGAAGCCTAACCTCATTAGCGTTGATGGAAAAAACAAATTAAAGTCTTTCTCATTTGCGGGCGGGAAAATGGGGATTTTTAGCGGGGAAGTAAGAAAAGTATAGTTTTTACTATTTCCCTCTCAATTTTTCTCCCCGTAAGAACCTTCTTCGTGTCTTATCGAAAATATTTTTAAAAAATTAGTCGAGTTTTGCGCTTAGCAACGCATTTAGGGATTCATTTTTATTTATATAGATGTGATGTTTGCATGTTCACTCACAATTTTGTCTAAATGACAATCGCGTCAAAAGGACGCATATCCGTAGAGATAGGTATAGCATAAAAAAAATTTCAATATTTAAACGCTTTTGAAGAAAATAGACGTCAATATACATTTACCTCTAACAATGGATTAGCGTCACTACAAGATACAAAATAAAAATGCAAACGGGTTTTGTAATTTTCCTAACAAAATTCGAAATGCGTCAAAATGAAGCGTTCCGTAAAACTAGTGTTAAATAATTGCACTAAGGTGGAACACCTTAATGATATTACCTTAGAATTTAACTGATAGAGATATTCTAGAGGAGAAATTTTTGCTGCGCTGTTTATCATCTTTGGTTATAGTTGCTTAAAGGGTAATGGAAGTTCTTTCAAGTATTTTTCTAGGCCACTCAACCTTTTGGATGCATTTGACATATCAAAGCGGTCTGTATTTGTTTGAATTTATGCTTCATTTTTAAAAATTCTAATTATCTTAAGTCTTCTCAACGTCAAGTAGCCGAACGTATTTTGAGTTATAAAAAATAAAAGAGCTTTTACGTAAAAGCTACTGTCTTCACATGTCCAAAAAATTAAATGCGCTTCAGTTACAAAACTTTTTTCAAATAAATGTGTATTCAAATGACTAAGGAGGAATTTAACGATGGTTGCATTACATGATATGTACAACTATGCGTGAATGAAAGATTTCAAAAATATTTCAGATGTGCATCAAAATCTAATTTCAAATTCAAGGGAAAATTTGACTCATAGTCTTCTTTGAACTGATTTGTAAGAAATTTGGTTAATTACAACATGATTTAATATTCAAAATGTACATTATGCAATAAAATTTCAAATATAATATTCCTTAATAAAAAATTTACATAACGCATTAACTCTACCTCAATAGCACATTTGTATTATGATAATCTGAATTAAAAACATTCGCAATATTGTGTATAATAATTTTGAATGTTAAATAATATAATATTGCACAATGCCGTGCATAATTGTGGGCAGTATTTTCTCCTAACTGGGTATTGAACTTCAGAATTCACACACATCAACGCAGTTTAGGATTGACCATTGAATGTTTTACCCACAAGTATTTACCTTTTCAGCCTCTACTATTCTGATGTTATTGTGGAGACATTTTAAATATACAATATGTTCTAACATATTGTTTACGCCTGATTTCGCTGCGATTTAAATATTTTAGCTCGTTATTTGTGGTTTACCATATTTAATTATCTAAAACCCAATCTTTGTATTTTTAAAAAGATGGATTTTATTCATTTATACTTTTTTCGTTTCTACCATTTCGAGTTTTATTCCCCACTTTTAATTTATATTCTGAAAAAATTTACAATTTTGTACTAAACCTCAAGCTTCTGCGTAATTATCCTATAAAACGATCTTGTGCTAGAATTATGCTATTAGTTTGTTAAACGGAGAGTTCATCATATTTCTGAAAAAGGAAAATTATCATAAATGTAGTTTTAAAGCTAAATAAATATAGCATATTAGACTTTGTTGATACTAATAAAAATGGATCCCCCCCACCTATTGGAGTATTTCGATATGTGCTTAATTCTTGAAAGAAAAAAAAAAGATTTCAAATTAAAACAAATCTTCAGCACAAGATATATAAAAATGACAAATTTTTATACATAAAATATTCTTTAAATTTCTTAATAATTTAATAGAATTTATTGATGATGTAAACGAGATTTTAAAAATGTGTGTTATGATTTTTTATACAATTGTTCGTCAGTTATTTCTGCATATAAATTCGTCTCTAATAATAATAAAACATAATTTTTAGCAAAGTAATTATTTAGAATAATAATGCTTGTTACTTGTATAGAACATATGCCAACAAATGTTGCAATAATTTTTCGATCCATGTGGAAGTAGTTTCTGTCAGGCCTCAAAATTTCAAATAAGTCAGTTCCATATGGCTTCAGAATTTCGGCTGATTTATATATTGATCTAGCGAATACGTCTATCTTCATGAGCTCCAAACCCATTCCTGGCCATTGGCAACCCACGCCATTCATAATAAACCAAACTTGCCTTTTGCTAAGGGAGACATGCTGAAACAAAGAATATATCGTCAGTATTAATACTGATATACATACATATATTAACCGGAAATATTTTTAGTAATTAAAATTTTAAAAAATTCTTTGAAAGAGTAGGATTGAAAATAAAGTAATATTTATTATTTCGTCCTTACGAAAAGTTTCTTTCTATTTTGGATACCGTTTGTAAAATTTTACCCTCATTTAAGAACAGCATCAGAATTTAAAATGTTTTAAAACATGAAAATATGAGAAAATTAAAAATGTTATATAAAAATATTTTTAGAATGAAACAAAATGAATCAAAAGACAACTAAGCATGAATGAACCAAACAAAAATTTACAATTTATTATTAAACATCAACAGCGCAAGATATTTTATTACATGTGTACAATATTGTTTTATATTCTGAATGCTGAAAAATATTCGAAAAAATAAGTGTTAAACATAAATTGAACTGGTAAAAGCAGGACTGAGACATTATCTTATCCTGTAGTGCATTATAGTACTCTCACTTTTTGAAAAAGCAAAAAAAAAAAAGGAATTGCTCTCAATTTAGATGTATGTTCATTTTACGTTTTAAAAGCTTTTCTAAGGGAAAGGGAGACAGTTTGTTTCTGCAAATTTCAAACTTCGTTGACCTCGGTAAGTGAATTTATGAAAATAAGCAAGAAAAATACAGATCAGAAAATTTATTTATCATTTAGTAATGGATCTTGGATCGTTGAAAATGAGATTATCTATTACAATTTGCTTTTGTGTTTCGTCTAACTTTATAGAACCGGAAGCACTAATTCAAAGACGAAAATGTTTTACGAGAATATGTAATTTAATTAAACTTGAAATAGACAAAAAAGAACCCCAGGGCTAAGAATTTGGAAGACCAAAATTTACAACTTTAGGATATTTTGTCGGGCGAATTTCATTCTTATTTATTCAAAATTTACGTTCAGAATATTCTTCTGTAGAACAGCTTAACAGTGGTTGAGAAAGCGTTGAAGGATACAAAGAAAAATTAGATTTAATTAAAGTTTAAGTTGAAATGTTCTTTACTTGTCTAACTGAGCAATCCATCTCGTGTGTCTCAAAACTTAAGCAAATGAAAGCTCAAGCTGCCTGAAATAGTATTAAAACAATCTATGGGAACATTAAAGATTGGTTGCCGTTTTGAAGATAATTCAAACGAATTGATGATGATAAAGAAATTTAGATCGGTGTTAAATTTCCCTACTGGATCAACCTATCATGCCTGTTATTAAACCACATGACATTGTAAATAGCTGACTGACAACCGTGGAAAATTATCAGAAAGTTATAGAAATCTTGAAAAATAGATTCGAGTGGGAAGAACTTTTAGTGGAGTTTTATATCCGAGAATCGTCTAATTATTAAAAATGTAACTGATCAAAGAAAAAAGAGCAGTGTTCCAAGCTGTACGACAAATTAGAGTTGTATTTGCGTTCATTGAAATCTATTGGAATGGTAAGTGACAAATACGCTGCCATGTAATTTCTACTCAAATTATGTATTCCAGAGGAGTTATTAAGAGTTTGGCTGAGAAATCGTGCATCAATAATTACAGAATAAAATACTTATTACAAAAATTAAAACTATTATTGTTATTTTTTAGAAATGAAGTTGAGGGAGAACAGATAATTTTTTTGTCAAAACAGGATTTAAATTTTATTTTGGTGCTACTAAACAAAGGTAAAAGGCATAAAAGGTTACAAAATGAATGTCTCATTTTAATGAATCATTCCTTTAGCCGTAAGAAAACCTTCAACCTTTGGGAGGGGGGGGGGGAAGGAACTTTTTTTTGGAGAAACAATACAAAACACAAAATTGTTTTGTGGCCTAAAAAGGACTTCTACTCAAAAGAATAATGAAATTAAAAAGAAGAATGGGTGCTTAACCTGTCTAAAAATTGACCATTAGGTCAAGCAGTGGAGGTCAGCTGTCGATGCTTCATAGGCTTAAGAAAACATTGGTCTGTAATGTGTCCAAACTTGCAAATATGTTAAAAGAATAATGATAAAATTAAGAAGGATAATACACAAAAGGTATCTTTAGCAAGTACCAGTTATATTTATTCAGCTGAAGTGTATTTTCAAACTTTATTAGTGAATACCGAATCTAATAAAACGCAGATATCGGTAAGGGCACTCATTGATATTATTCATACATAGTACAGAAAAAGAGACCCACAAACGTTATGAATTGTCTCTTAGATGCCTATATGGCAATTATTATAAAAGATTACATCTTATTGAACAATCGAAGATTTCTGGACAAGTGATCAGTTTGCAGCTGAACTATGGATAGAAGATATGAAACAAAAAGTATTACTGTTCCTGATGTAGGAAGAAAGGATTAAAAATAGAAATCCTTTTTGAAGCTGACTTTGAAGATGCATTGTTAACGGAAAAAGATCACAAATTAGAAAACGTATTGGTTGCTGTAGAATCTTTGCTTGGATGGACATTTAGGGGGAGAATAAATTATTACACTTCAGAAATGTGTCAATATCCCTCATGATAACGTTCATATTGGTTCACAGTAGCGACATAAATTATTTGTGGAAACTAGAATCAATGGGAATTATAGATTCCAAAGACAATTTAAGTAATGTCGAATTATAAGTATTAGTATGTGATCATTTTTAAGAGACCATAAAAAAGACGGTGGAGCGCTGTGAAATCTATTTGCCTTGAATCAATGAGAAAGATAAATTACCCAGTAACAGAGAAATAAAGAGAAAAAAATTAATTACCACGACAAAGAAATTCACGTTGAAAGATAAAACAGAAGCTTAGAATGCAGTGTTTGAAGAATGGATTGAATCCAGATTAATAGAAGAAGTAGCATAAGAGGAGAAAAGTGTGTACAGTCTTTACCTTCCACACTGGTTGATAAGGAGAACTCTACAACATTCATAAGGCCAGTTTTTTTGACGATTCGTGTAAGCAGGAGTTTCTTTCCCTAAACGACTGTCTCTCAAAAGGTGAAAATGTAATTGAATTAATACCAATCTTTCTTTTTGATTTTAGATGAGGAATAAGGGAAAGTGGTTTTAACTTGGGAGTGAGGGAACAGACAAAGAAGAGCAATGCGAAATCGACAATCAGTAAATCACTAAAGTTTCTTCAGATATCTATTCAAAAAAATATTTTGATTTTCTGATATTTCTCTGATGGAAAGAATCTGAACAAAAGGAAATAAGATAATTTCGACCTTTCAGAGTAGTGTTTTCACTAAAATGCAGACTATTTTTATTTTAGGGGTAATGATCAATTCTCATTTCGATCGGTGGGATTTTTCAGTAAAAGAAATAGCATCAAAATTGAAATCATTTTATGTTGATAACTGTGCCACTTCAGCCAATTTGACTGTAGAAACAGAAGATTTTATCACCAAGCCAACTCGATTGATGGAAAGCGGTAACTTTGACTTGAGAAAGATGGAGCAGACAAAGAAATCGACTATCGACTTAGTCGATTAGATCAACTTAGATGAAATCATAGTGACCAGACGAAACGTGTTATCCATTGAATAGAGAATCTTTGACCCAATTGGTTTTAGCTGCCCTTTTCCGATTCGACCAAAGGTATACTTGCAAAATAATTGGGCAACTAAATTGAGATGGGACGCAGAGCTGGCTGAGGAAATCAAAAAATCTTGAAGTGGGTTAAGAAATTGCCCTTGTCAGCATTATTAAAGATTCCAAGGCAAGTTACTGAGACCGATAGGCAGTCTGTTAGTATCCATACATTTTACGATGCTTCACATGGATCTTATGCGAATATAATTTTCGAAGTTGTGGGAGTAGATTAACTGGCCAATAGTTTTGAAGAACAAGAGCAAAGTCTGGACATACCTTTAACCTGTGTTTTTTTTTTCAGAAAGGTTCGTTCGGAACTTAATTTGACCCTCTCTATTGAGATTTTTACTTGCTCCAATAGCAATAAAATGGTGTGATGGTTTTTCAGAATGACTTGTCCAAATGATAAAGAAATTTTTATGTCGTATATTGGCCATGTGTCTTTAAACTACGAAGATTTGATGAGTGTGTTATGCGTCTGCGAATCAACTGTGAATTACAGATCCTTTCCATATGTGACATTGGACTCTGAATATTTCATTCCTTTGACACTGTCCCTGTTTGAGATGAAATTGCAGAGTTTAGTGCACCTGACTTGGATCACCAAGATCAAATTGATTTCAACAAGAGATTTAGACATCTTCAAGGTGTGCTACAACTTCTGAGAAGATTCAGATTGGAAAATCTCAGCTTATTGGTTCAACGTCCATCAACAATGTTAATTTCAAGACATTAAAATTTGGAAAATAGTTTTCACCGACTGTGACTATAAGCGTAAATTGTTATGGCCTCTGTACAAAGTGACTCATATATATTCAAGAAAAAACGGCAACATTCGTATTGCTCGTGTCAAAACCGCTTCCGGAGAATTATTTCGAATAATAAAGAAAATATTTCTTCTCGGATTACCTTCATATATGTAGTCAAATGAGAAAAATAAAAAAACACTTGAAAAGGAAAATATAGTTTCTGAATCACCGATGAATAATTCTGTTCCATAGTTGTCCCAGAAGTTCAGAATTATCATGACTAGATCTGGAAGACAAGTTAAACTCCCATCCAGATTTATTAATTGAATTCTATTTAAGTAAATTTTAAGTTTAAATACTAAGAATTGAATCTTAATTATTTAACTTGAATGACCTTATAATTGTTTCTATATTGTTTTGATTAATATATATGTCTTCCATCAAAAGGTAGGAGAATTGTTAAACAGAGACTGGTCTGGTAAAAGCTGGCCCGAAACATTGTCTAATGCTAGAGCGTATTATAGTATTTTCACTTTTTGAAAGTGGCAACATAAATAAAGACAAAAAGTCAAAAAGAAAAGAAGGAAGTTGCTCTCAATTTAAATGTCTGCCCATTTCACGCTTTAAAAGGTTTATTAAGACAAAGAGAAACGGTTTGTTTCTGCAAATCTCAAAAATTAATATCAATGGTGTTAGACATTTTGGACATAAGGACAATTAAGTATCATTTCTAGTTTTGAAGATTAAATTCAGTTACTTCTGTTTGAGACCATTACTCTCAAATAATTAACCTACATATATATTTTACTATGTAAAAAGCTACAACTCTTTCATACCATCCAAATTTATCACTGTATTTCATTATTAAGAGGATTTTACTGAATTCCCGAGATATTCAAATTTTCTGCATCCGAACAAAAGCTTACTGAACTTAGTTCAGTTTTCCAAAATTCCATTGAAATTGATTAATTTCCAATACAAGCATATCCATAAATCTATATTAATAAAAATGCAACTCGAAATGCGTTGCTAAGCACAAAACTGCAGAACGGCTCGACCGATTCGGCTAATTTTTTAAAAATATTTTCGTTAAGACACGAGGATTGTTCTTATGGAGAGAAAAAATTAAAAAATTGTGTGGAAAATAGTTAAAACGACACTTTTCTTACTTTCCCGCCAAAAATCTTCATTTCCTTCCCCCACACCAACTGAGTAAGATAGCAGGAAGTAATAAATTATGATTTGTTTAGAAAGAAATACGCAAAGTCAGTTGGTTTTCAATTATAGATAATGGATGTTTAAAAAGGAAAGAAAATAGTTGCTTTTATTATTAGTCTGTATGAATATTTAATAACTATGCCTGCTCAAAATAAAATTTGGGCAGGGAAGAAAAAAAAGAATAACAAAGTGAAAATAGGGTTTGTAGAAACAAGATTAGTGAAGAAAAAAAAGGATAGAAAAAAAAAAGAAAAAAGAAGGATATGTGTGTTTCAATATTATTTCCTCTGTGCGCGGCATTTTCCAAGCTGTTTTTAAACTTTCGCATCTCTTGAAAACCAATTGTGTCTTTATTTGTAAGTGTGTTTACATTTATGAAAATTGGAATCTCATTAATCTATAAAAACGTAGAATTTTAAACCTTTCCCTCCACCATTTAAGTAAAATATCAATTCGGGGGCAATCATTGTTCGGATAGAAAGAGAAAGACGAGTAGTACAATAAACAGAACATATGAAGAAAATACTATAAATGAATTATATGATTATCAAAATTTGTTTGGTTTAAAAATATTTTGGTGAAAAACCTGTTATGACACTCAGCTACATAAAATATTACATTTAAATTTTAGCGATCATTAATACTGGCGAACCGACTGGTCGCCAAAGGCGGCTAGTTAAGGATAAAACAAGTTCAGGAATAAAAAGAGCCAGAAGCAAAACAAATGCTACTTATTTGTAAAGCCTTTTTATTAAACAAGAGGTAAAGTGCAAAAACGATGCTATATGTTTGATATCCTTAATACGAATTGTGATTTTTTTTCTGTCTGTAGTAAATTACAAAAGCAAACCTATATATAAAAACCAATATTATGTGGTTTGTATGATGGTTAATTCATAGCATGTTTCCCAGACCATTTAATACCGTCCATGCGATGCTTAGGGATGGTAAGTATCAAATTATTGATCTAATCTTAGAGAATATTACACCACTCATCAAGCAGTGCTCTCCAAATTCCAGTAGATATATAGGAGGCAGTTGACGGTATTCAACTTTACAACCAAGCATATCCCACACATACTCTACTGGATTCAAGCCTGGTGAGAATGCAAGATAGGTCATACGGGTGATATCCTAAGATCGAAAGCAT
>JAOUZG010018166.1:4974804-5032914 GCA_026289955.1 Argiope argentata | reverse complement strand
AGAATGCAAGATAGGTCATACGGGTGATATCCTAAGATCGAAAGCATTCGTTTACGATGTTTGCACGGTGAGGACGGGCGTTTGTCATCTTCAAACCAGAATTCTGTACCCATAGTGCCCCTTAATAAACGTACATGTTGTTCCAGAAGGTCGTCCTAATAGATTTGACCTGTCATGATTCCAATTTGAACATGCATATCAGTACTGAAAACTAAAATAATTCCTCCCAAATCGAGCAATCCTGCACCCCTCATCGGTGTCGTTCAATGATGTTCTCTTGGTGGTAACGGATACCTAGCATTCTTCATATGAAAATCCTGCGAGAATCACATTACGATAAACTTGAACTCGTTGGAAAACATCACATAAGTCCACTGTTGCGGTGTCCACAATCCATGCTCTCTACTCCAGGCTAACCGCAGGCGACAGTGAGTTGTAGTAAGTTAAGCACGTCTGACAGACTTACGAGCATGTAGACCAGTTTTCCCTAAATAACTCCGAGGCAACCTGTGCTGTAACTTCTACTCACATTAACTTTCATCTTACAACCGTTGCAAAAACCTGGAGATGATACTCTGGGCTATTCCCAGTTCCTCGGATACTTCCAGGTGAGTACGTGCAGATTCCAGACTGCCGATAGTTCTACCACGTGAAATACCATCCAAAAATATCATTCGAGTCATAACTTGCGTTGAAAGTCTGTTATTGCACTGAAAGGCTTATAAAGCGCTTGCAAACAATTTTACTCCTTTATCTGTATTTCTTATACTCCCGTCATTGCGACGTGCTATCGGTGTCATATGGTGGCTCCGTGCAATTTGTATTTGGTTTTTGAAGATGTGTGTAGTCATTTTACGGGGTGATATATGTAGTTTAGAGTTCGATTTCCACATGACTCTGATTTATCCTTAATTTATAGACATAAAGTATAATATTAAAGAATGTATATTTAATTTTGTAACGTGTATTCTTTTTATTCAACCATTGGACTATTCCTTAAACCTTTTTGGGCTATGAAAAGCATGCTTAATATCAATTTCATCACTTTTAGCGAAGTTATGAATAATTGTGTGAGTTTTCTCAAATGTTTCAATAAGGCAAAATCCTAGATACTTCAGCATCTTATATTGCACAGAAATAATGTGTCCTGAGTTGTTGTTTAGTTATTATTTAATTAAATTAAATTTTTTAATGAACTAACTAAATGTTTTTTCTTAAACCAATCTCAATCCTAAAATCATTTAAATATTCCATTATAAGGAAAAAACGTTCTTTTAAAGGGTTAAAAAACAATGAAGATAAAAACTACAATATAAATTTGCATAGACTTTATAAACACATTAAATGTTTTACAGATTATATTAGTTATTTTTAAAAAGTTGTGCCCATCCAGGAATTTGTTTTAACAAAAATAACTACAGAATTAATAGATGTAAGACACAAAAATGTATTAACATAATCAGATACGATGTATTTAAATATCGGTGTAAACCATTTCAGATAGCACTTTAAGAGTGGCCAGTCACGAATTAGTAGATGAAGAAACGCACTACTAATTATACGTTCCGATTACAATTCAACGTTGAAAGTATTAGGAGTATGAAAAACACATATTAACAAGCATAACATATGAGCAAACGCCAACCGAATGCACTATAGAGCATTGATTGCCTCAGTTGTACTTGAATTTCGTTCAAGCTCATCGAGTTTCACCCAACCAGAACGTAAGCACTTACTGTCCAAGTGTAAAATGTCACCATTAAAAGATTTTCTACTCATTATTTATCTACCTTTTCTATATGATCATGAATCGTTCATTCATTTTCAGTTATATATTTTAATTGCTTCTAACTTGACTAACAATAAATAAAAGTGAACTTACTTTTATATCAGTAATTGGATCTTTTCCTTCTTGATAAACAGCATACCCTCTGAATGGTTTATAAAAAGGATCTGTGAACGATAATTTGCTTAAGAGAGCGAAGAATTCTTCCGGCAAATCCGGATTGTTTTTCACATAATCAAATATTGTGGTTATAGCTTCTTCTATTGTTGCTGGGAACAAAACCATTCTAGGAATTTCTGATGATGCCGGTTTCGGACTATTGTAAGTTCTAGGATTCTTCTTTAGCATGATTTGCACTAGCGTACCACCAAATCCCAGCGAATTGACGGGAATGTAATCAGACGTTAGAGGCGTGACTTCCGTAACTACGACAACCCTTCCTTCCAACAACGGTTGAGCACCCGGGTTTGGAGAATCGTAGTTGATATTTGGTGGAATAAGTCCAGTTTCAAAGGCAAGTAAGGATTTTATAACACTGCAGAGAGCTGAAAGTTAAGAAATTTTTTGCGATTATTCTATTCACTAGATACTATCAAAAATTTTCTGGATTAGTAATGAATGAATTATAATAAGGAAAACAGAGACTGCTACAGGTAAGTTAGGAAATAATCTTTTGGAAATATGTGATGAAGTCGTTGTTAAAATTCAGCAGTTTCAACATGAATGCAAAAGCAAGTAAAAGATTGATAGAGTTTTATTGTGATTGATGTTTACCAGAAAAATGACGGATACAATTTAAAAATGTAATTATACAGGAGAATCATTCGAAATTTGTGAGTTTTGATCAATTTTCTGTTATTGGAATTTAGTTTCATTAACAGATGCTGATTCCTTTTTCTATCGAAAAAATGAAAACGAATTATGATACTAAAAAGAGATATATGTGTTTTCTTTTTTTAAAAACTCTGCAAATTTTGTATCATGATACTGTTTTTAGGTAAGCAATATGATAAATACGCATTGAGAAAAATGAGAATGTGTCATATTGATTCAGGGTTTGAGTAAATTTTTATGAATAGTGAGGTAGTGGTTTCTGTCAAAAATAAATTTAAGACAAATATTTTGTAGTGTTAATCTAAATTTTTGCAATAATTATAGGAAAAAATTATGGGCCATTTTGATATTTAAAAGTTAATTCTTTCAGTTCTTTGAAGGAGTTTCCAGACTGCTCTACCTCATGTAATGATGACGCCTTGAAGTAAAAATCCCTCATAGAAATCAAAGATATTTCTCTGCTGTTACCATATATTTGCTATCCAGAGATGAGTTTGGAGCGACTTTGTTCGCGTGCACAAAGGTTATTTACTAATATAGTCCAAAATTAAAACATTCTATTGTTTTAGTATAAAGATCATGAAAAAAATTCACTTAATCAGTTGTGCTTTTTCGATATCTTGTTCAAATTTTGGTGATAAGAAATATAAGCAGAAAACCAGATCATTAAAAGTGTGGCTCAAATTTTGAGTCGTTACAAGAACTGAATTAACAAAACTTACAGATCAAGATTTTATGTTTGTAACTCTTTGCGTTTTGGAATATTTTTTTTTGACCACATGCATGATAAATAATAAATTTTCTTTTGAGGGTTTTTTTAACTAAAATTTGCTGCAAATTTGAAATTTTAATTAAAAAAACCGTATACCCAAGTTCATTCTTTTACCTAGTAGTAAAATTTCAAAAGTAGATTTTCCTTATTCAGGAATTTTAGAGAAATCGAACTATTCAAAATAAGTACTATCATTGTTACGTTTGTTGTTTCTTGTTGACATCAAATTAGGTTAATTTACTCTTTATCGAATTTTTCATGCCGTAAATACTAAGGAATTCAGCATGTTTGGAGGATGCATGAAAGGGATATGTGGAGAAGATTAAGAATCTATTTAAAAACTATGTGACCGAAAAAAAAAGATTGAATCATAAATTTGTCTGTTTATAAAACTCATATTTAATATTTATAATCTAAAATACAATTTTTTGTGTATTTAAGCATTTTATCTCAAGAAGAGTTTATTCGTTTAATATACTTTCACAAACATATTGTGTTGTTAAATAAAAAAAAATACTACTGCAGGTACTGACAAAATTAGTTTTCATCATTATCGATTTCAAATCATGTTTATCCTTTTTTTTTCAATACTTTTTTTATTCATGAAATATAACGGTGATAAAATTCTAGACAAAATAATGACAAATCAAAATGCATTTGAAGGTAGGATATCAAAGAGTGACGGATATTGGTTTGAAAGAAATAGAAGCTATTTTACTAAATAAAAATTTATAAAGAAAATATTATATATATGGAATGATAGATCTTGTATTTTTCACTTTTTTAGTTCATGCAAATTAGAATAATATTACGAATTATAACGCATTTTTATATTTTTCTTTATGAAGTAATTTCAAAGGAAAAATTGAGTTAGCTCTAATTTTCTACATAAAAGATAATTTAAATACAATTATTAATTTTGATTGCAAAGAGCCTTAATAGTTTTCTATTAAGTTTACTAGAATTATCTGTTTCTGAAAATACCAATATAAATACTGTTTTTTTATTGCATGTAATTTTTATTTTACCTTGCCAAAACAACTCCTTTACTTATTTTCTTTTTTCTTATGCAAAATAAGGTAACTGTAAAAAAAAGCATTCGAACGCGTAAACTTGACGAGTATCTTCTTTTCAGACCTCCCTGAATCCGAAAAACATTTTTGGAACTAAGCATTTTTATTTAGTTTGACTTGTTTCATGTCACAAAGAAGCAATTTTATTACTGACGTTTTGTCTTCAATTTTCCGTGGACTATAGTATTGTAGTTTTTAATTTCACGGACTCAAAATATATAGAGATAAAGTAATGCATTCATAAAAACAAAATCGAACTCGAATTTTTTTTTAATGAATTTTCGACCTTCTTGAATCGGAAAACACATTTTTGGAATTATATCTGTCTATGAAATCGATTATTCAAAAACGCTTTAAGCAAGAAGATGAAATTTGTTTCATGATCTTTACTTCGAATTCGTAGATTTCTTTCAAAGTTTGACCAGAATCCCTACAGAGAAAGTCTGAGCATCCAAACATAAGCTAATGCGATAAGCACGAAACAAAGTATGGTTAAGTGGATAAAATTTGGCGAGCAAATTTAATACATAAACTGTAGATACGCATCAAATCTATCGATCGCTACATTCACAAGCATAGAAGTGATAACTCAAAAATGTAACATATGAAATTTGGTGTATGATTTTGTGATTACAATTGAATTTCTACGCCAATTTTTTATTTTAATTGGGTGAAAAAATATCTATTTCTATTTTTTAACATTTTTGTTATTAAAAGCATTCTAACTATTAATCGCCAAAGATCATGCATTAATAAGATCTTTCATAAATATTCTTCAGCAGTAGCGTGCAGTTAATAACTCACAAGTACTTTTATAACAGGATATTCACGAAGGGTTTCAAGGAGATCACTCTTGTTGGTTTATACTTTTGTATTCTTTAAGATTTTACACTAATTTGAAATTTCTACATTTTATACCTCGATTATTGAGGTATATTAAATCTTGATTCCTTCTTCGTAGTTGTATTATGTTAAGGAATTAAACGAATAATAGATTTATAAATTAAAAGTAGAAAAGACATAAAATAAAATTTCCTGTTTAATATATTAATAAAACATATCGTTAATAACTAAAAATTTATATTTTTAGCAATTTTTTTAAATGAACTTAATTTCAAATGTAGACAGTTAATTTATGTTCATATTTATCATTAATTACCTACATTGCTATATAAATTAATACATGCATATATTTGTAGTCTATATTTGTAATCTTGTTGAATTAAAAGCTATTTCAATAAATTTATACAAAAAAATCATTTTTTAAATTACTTTTTCTCTATTCCCTGGAACCACTCACGTAGAGTTGCCTAACTCTATAAATTAGTATAAAGTGTACCTGCACTTGCTTCTGTATGTCCAGTGTTGCCTTTCACTGAGCCAATAAGCAGCGGCTTCTTCCGAGTCTTCGTTCCGAACACACAGTCCATTGCACTGATTTCTATTGGATCGCCCACTAGCGTTCCCGTGGCGTGTCCTTCAACAAATTGTATTTCATCAGGATGAGCTTTAGCAACTTTAAGCGTATCCACCGTCATTTCCATAAGCTTGCTTTTTGAAGGAACGCCGATTCCTAAAATGTAGACATCGATATTTCTAAATTTCTGTATTACAAAAAGAAATGAAACCTGCAACAAATGGCACTGCAACATTCCTTAGCAATACTATTGTTGAAATTCAAACGACAAGCCACTAACAAATACTTTTATGCTACTTGCAAAATAGGCTTTTTTTAAAATACCATAAAATCAGGTTTTTCGCAAATGTCTTTGTTGGATAAATATGGAAAGACTTATACTGTAGTAGCAATTTTAATATCAAAAATATTAATCAGAAAATGGTGAGTTCTTTAAAATATTTATTCAAATAATAATTATTAAATTTTACAGCATATGTTATAAGTTTATAAAATTTGAAACTGTTGATATAACCTATTTTCTCGTGAAAACGTGTTGTCGCTCAGATTTGATTCTGGCGTTGATTAGTAATGGTGGCTATATTTGGAGTCAGCAGTTGTCAAATAAAAAAAAATATTAGGAAATAAAAGAAAATGAAAAGAAAAAGAAAACTATTTTCATAGGAGCAACGCATTAACAATACCTATTCCTAGATTATTCTCTTAATATAGTGCATCTAAATCAAGAATAAGTCTTCGTTTCATATTTAACACTTACATAAATAGCAAAAGAGGCCAGCATTTAATTTAAATATTTCATATTCCTCCCAAAAAAGACACAAAAAGAGAAGCTTCCGTTATGATAGATGGTTTCCTCCTCCATAAAATAATATTACAAGCCTTGTTACCTCCATATAGGAATATACTTCTTACAGGGGGGGGGGGGTGTATCGTGATTGTTGATGAATATTTAAGCTCATTTCTAACTCTTGATGTAGTACTGTCACTATGATATAATCATTAAATTTACTGAGGATGCTATGGCAGGGTAGGGATAGATGTTTCATCATTAACCCTCATATATCTAAGACAGTTTATAAAGAAATGGAATAATATTATTTCTTAACAATAAATAATAAAACATTGTTTAAACATTTGAAGGATGATATACATTATTAAGTTCCTTTAAAAAATGTTAAAATGAGAGCATGTAAAGAAATTTGAAAACAGTAGGTGCATTTTAAAGGAAGATCTTAAATTTCAATTTGCTATTGCACTCAAACCTTGATTGTTTCATTTTTGGCTTAACAATGAGGAAATAAAAAGTAGAAAAATCTTCCGAAAGAGAATCGATTCTTTTTTAGTTCTATCACATTCAATATTGACATGGACTCACGAAGTTAATGATACTGTTGTTGAGGAATATTGACTTATGCTGTTACAATTGCAGCTCTAATTTGAGTATCAAATGTATGGTTGCATTTCCAAGTTTTTAAATAATTTTCCGATTTCCGCGCATAGATGCTCCTTAGGATTCACATAAACGAGTTAGCGATGGGAGAAGGTTAAATCCCTAATGATATTCTTAAAGCTGATTTGATATCAACCGAGCACTGTGTCAAAATATATTGTCCTGCTGAAAATTGATCATCATCATCATATTGAAACACTATAGCCTTCGACGAGTTCATCTGATTGGTAATGATTTTCATGTTATCTGTTACTGAGTCGGTTTACAAATATCAAGGATTTAATCTATTGAAAAAAGATCATTTGTCACACTATAATTTCATCTCATTCGACCTGAAGAGTTGTCATTTGGCAGGAGATACCTATTAATTCTTGCTACTTGCGCCAAATTCTGCTCCTGATATCTATATGATTAATTAGAACTCAAGATCAATTGGACCAGGCTAATTTTTTCCAGTCGAAAAGTATCCAGTTTAGTCATTCCAGAGATCGCAACTAGTCTTTTCTTATTTTTTCTATGATACCAAACTACATTTGATGGTCTGCTGCAAAAACCTTTTCTTAGCAAAGTTTGTCTTCTGCTTTTGATATATATTTTTAATACACCTCCTTTCAATTCAAGGGGATCTTGTTACTCTTTTGTTGCTGATGACTGTGGATTATTCGCTTTTACTTCTCTCGTTCACGACTTTAAAAAAAAAGAAAATGGCCCTTATTGCTTGAATATATTTTCGTAACTGCCGCTTTCTAAATACCCATTATAAGGCAGGTTGAAAAATTTCTAAAAGAAGTCCGATTCAAAAATGTTGGTATGACCTATTCTTAGATCGATGACATCCCTCATTCAAAGTCATTTTAGTCATCGTTCTTATCCATTTCGACATTAAATTAACTTTATAATAAGTATGTTGCCCGAAACTGAGTGTTTTTTATATAAATAAATCGCCGTTGTTATGTCATTGAACAAATGGTTTTCTTGCAAATAAAGTGCGTCTGTAATTTTTTAGTCATTCAGAATGCATTGTTCTCTAATAATTTCAAATAAGAAATCGCATGTATTTATTCATATTTTCACTGAACTGTTTCCCATCCTTCATTAATTTTAGTACAATTTTATAAATGCTACTATTTGAAACGACACTAAATGCATTTTAAAACCATCTTCAGGATATGTAACACAGGCAAATGACATGGAGGACTACTAAAATACTGTTGCTCTCTTAAAAAATTCTACAAACGGGCGACTGTGCCATCGCTGATCAATCAGTGAAGGGCACATCAGATTTTCAGTGGAATTGATCTCTCATCTCCTATCCTCCGATTTAAACACCGAAATGTCTCAAATAGGAAGCAGTTTCCTTACACTTTTCTCGCATTCTGCGGAAAAGAGAGGAATATTCTTTAGACTTTATTCAGAAAAAAATACCTCAAAAATATTTTTTAAATTTTATTTTTGAGCTTCTATTTAACAGTATATTAAACAAGAGTATTTAAAACATTTGATTATTCCTAATACTAAAAATCGAATTTTTTCAAAACATATACTCTCCGCGTATGAACGCTTTCAAAAATATATTTCGAATTATGATTTCAATTAGTGTTTTTGAAGCAATTTAAATTTACTATAATATCAAAAATGAAATATATGTATTATGCTTGTACAGAAAGGATATTTACGCTATTTTTTGATTATTAATGAAGAATTTTACTTTAATTTGGCTGAAGGTAAACATTTACTCCTTTTCAATATATTTTTGAATGAATTGCAATAATTAATACTACATGATGCCAGTGTTATAGCATTTCATTTACATATAAGATTCTTTGGAAACTTACCTTCTGGAATATAACCTGCAGAACAAAAGCTTGTAGATTTGAGACAGGCATAAGCTCTTCTTGCCCCTTTGGCTTTCTGCAAAAAAATGGCACAAATCCCCTCCGCTCTATTTAGACCATCGGCTGTAAAGGCACATTGTGAAATTTAGCAATCATTGTAGAGTTTTCAAATATAATAAGTGCCGTATTGAATATTTAAAATATTCAAATTGGGAATGAATTAAATGAAGGAATAAAGATGCTCATTTTAAGCTGTAATATTAATCTTTATACTATTTAAACACGAAAATCTTAAAATAATTTTGGTATTTTAAAAATACATTTTAAGAATTCGCAAGTATGTGTCGTCAGAGGGCTGATCGAACATTTTTCTGTTATTCTCCAACTTTTGCTATTGACATTTGCAGCCTTTACCATTAATGATTCACAGTTATGTTTGTTAATCTTACTACTTCACGTAAGAATTTCGTGAATAAAAAGTTAGTTAGTTTACTGTTACATCTCGCAATTTCCGCTGACTAGTATAATTACTTTTTATTATTTCATAGTTGAATTATATTATGCTTTTATAGGACAATAAAGTATGAATATTAGAGGAAGATAAAAAAATCATTTTTAAATGTATTTAAATAGGATTCAAAAGATAATAAGCAATGAGGAGATTAGTAAGCAATTTTGCAAGATAAAAATTTTGCATTTGAAGTAAAAATTATAAATGTGAAAGTTTGTAAGGATGGATGAATGATGATAGTCAATCAAGTCAGCACAGCTGAACGAAAGTGGATGAAATTTAGCATAGAGATAGATTATAGTCTAGAATAGAAAGTAGGCCACTGTTTATTACGATTAATTAAGTGGTTATTTTTTATTAATTTTTTAATTAATTTTTTATTAATTAAAAACTAACTTTCCTGGCAATAGTCTTCATTTCATCACTGCCAAATTAGAAAGACTTCGATTTGTTTTGTTTTTTCCCACATGAATGAGGTTAGGCTTAACATCTTTTCTACCGGTTATTTCAAAGATTCTGTTTATTTTCTTAGAGTTTGATTCATTTAAAATTAAAGGTATTTTTCCATTAGCCAAGCGCCAGCGGAAAATCTTCAAAGAAATTTAGAGAAATTTTACATCATTTGATGACTTTCCGTTTTAAAATCGATGTAAGAAACTTTGCAGAATTCTATATTATTTGGTGATTTTTCTCTTACGCCCAGCTAAAGAAAACATGTCAAATTAAACATTGTTAAGTAATCAATCTTTCGATGCCTTCTGAAGTACTTTTGAATTAAAATAAAACAGAATAATTGAAATTAAAAATTTCTAATCTGCGTTGCGTTACCCTAACTGGCATAGAAAATTGACGTCTTTGCGTTGCCCCAAGTGGCGTTGAAAATTTAAGCATGCATGGTTTCGATTTGGATTGATGACATTTTACATTGTGATTAGACTGTCGATTCTCACATATACACACCAAAATTTTTACGCGTATAAAGTCGTGGGTAAAAGCTAGTTTGAAATAAAAATCATAGTGTCATATCCTTGAGATTATGAAATACATATGCTTTCACACTTTTCCTAAAAATACTTTTAAACAAGTATCAAAATTACGAAAGGAAATATGTTGCACAAACTTAGAATTTTTCATTTCATGCTAATTTATATATCTATTGAATCGTGGATTTCTTTGAATATGCAGCAAGAAAAACAGCTGCATTTTCAAAGAACAATTATCGAACATTACCGTAAAAACATCCTTCGAACATTTACCGAAACTTGAATTTTGTTACTGAAAGTTTTCAATGGTAGCATTGGATTTGATCCGAATCATATCTAATGATTGACAAACATGTTTCGGGCTTTAAGAAAAGAAATTGTCGTGCTCTTAAATTTATTCCAATAGCCTTGGACCGAGTGCAATCAAAACACTTCTGAATTCTCATTAAGCCAATGCTATACCATGAATAGAACTCAGCTTAACCAAATCAAGAAAGACTAAACAAATTTGTGTTCCGAATATTTTATCAATTTCTAATGTTTTCACAGCTACATGATATGTTATTTCAAATGTGCAGAGATGCTTGTCTTTTGCTCCATAGAGTTCAACAGCTATTTTAAAATTAATTTATTTAATCTCGATTATCTCTCGTGTTGTTCCACTCAAAAGTTTGCCTTGAAAAATATATGTTTCGCTTGTCTTAAGTTTTTTTTTCTATTATAGAAATATGTAGAATCGTAGAAATCATGCATATGCAATTAAAAAATATTATATTAAAGACTAGCCAGTTGCAAATGTGAATAGCGGGAATGCAGTGACTATAGGTTCTGCGTTACTGGCTGATTTACAAAGTATCTGAAGGAGATATTCACATTTGTTGAAAAGGTTAAATGCAACTTTGAAAGTAATATTAATTACACTGATACAATTGATGATTTAAGTTTTCACTTTGAATTTTATAACCATGTTAAAATAACACAAATAATGCAATATTTGTTTTAAAGTAATTTTTTACATTTAAATGCACATTTTTAACAGTGAATAGCTATTTACTGTTTAATATCACATCTGCAGAAAGATCAATCACAAAATTGAAAATATTTTTTCAAAAAATCATTTGAGTTCAAGACAGTTAAAGAGTAATTTACTTCTTTAAGTGAGAGCAATTTACTTATTTTAGTAGAGATAGTAATTTACTTCTTTACATATTTCTTAGAGTAATTTACTTATTTTATACATTTAATGCAGTAAAAAAATTAAATTAAAATTTTATCAATGAATTAGTAATAAATTATATAAGAAATCAAAACAAAAATTACGTATTTCAATTAAATACCACTAAATCATAGAATATATTTTACAAGTCGTTTGTTTATGTTATTTGATTTATTAACGATCTTTTATGTTAATTTTATAAAATTATTTGTTATTCTACTTTTATATACATCTTATTTCCTAAATTATACCCATTTATTCAGTATACTAAATAATAAAATGGAATGAATATTGTTCCGCGAAATTTGTTTTAAAGTTTGCCTTTTTTTTCTTCCCGGCCTTGCTTATATCATACTCAAATAAAAATAGGTAAACAAATCACTTTCATCAATAAAATGAGAAAAAAATGAATTTAACGGATAATCGTGCCTCTTTACACCACCTATCGAACTGGAAGCAAGTGGGAGATTTAACGAGCATTAACATTCTAAATACTATCCATCGACTTACTGCAAAGCACAACATTCACTTTCAGTGGGTCACTTCCTGCATCGGACTCAAAGGCAACGAGAGAGCTGACGCATTTGCTGTGGCGGCAACCACCGATGAAGTTTGTAATGTCCACACTCTCACGTATTCAGAGATCTCCTCATTAGCAAAAGTGGAGACAAATAAGCTTTGGCATGTTCCTCCGAATAACTCCTGGTACTTTAGAGATTTCTCTTGGAGGGGTCCTCCAGACCAGGGGGGATAGAAAACAAAACCCTCTCTCGATTTATCAGCGGACATATTAAAGACTTCACTTTTCACCAGTGACAAAGTATTTCCCGGACTGTCATTGGTGTAAGATTGCTCTAGCTTCTCCCACTCACATTTCAAATTTTCTAAATTTTACAAAGCATGACATACTCGAAGACTCAGTTTTATTTATGGAATTTTTGGAAATATTGGGTTTTACTGAGATGGTCCAGCACTGATGGGCCATCTTGAATTAGTAACAACAACAACAGGAGGAGGAAGGAAAATTTTTTTTAACTTCAGTTAACTCGTAAGAAAGTTAAATATTCAAAGTGGATATTTTGATTAACTTCTTTTTGTTTTCTTGCACGCGTTGCTTTTGCTTATAGGAACATGAGAGCAAGAAGCTAAAATAATTTCAACATATGCAAAATTAAATTTAGTTGACAACATTTTTTATTGTCTACCTATTTTTGCGAATGGCATATTCATTCCCAAAAAGCAACATTTCTCGCATTCATGAAAACAACTATGATGTAAATACTAATGAGCATATATGTTCTAAAGGCAGATCACTAATGAGCATATATGTTCTAAAGGCAGATCGCTAATGAAACATATTTTAATAGAAATTCACAAAGAAATACACATACTACGGTAAATAATTTTAAATATAGCCCCGGCAAAATTAAGATGTTAAGCAGCATATTATTTACCTGTAAATGACATCATACTCGGAAGCTAAAATCAGTCATTATTGATGATGTAAAATCTAAAATTATATCCTTTTAATATTGATATCAAATAATCTTGAAGCTATAACATAACATTTTAAAATATATGTGTAGTCTTATTTAAATCTTACAAAATTTTCTGACATCCAGTATTTCTATAAAATCAAAATGAAAGGATGCCAGCTTAAATGTAAAGTTAATGGGCTTTTATATTTTGACTAAATTTTATTTTAAATATTAATTAATTAATTTTAAATATTAATTCAATTTCTGAACATAATTTTTTTTAAAAAAAAGTCGTTCAGTTTCATGGAACTCTTTCATGAATGATAGTAATCGTTTGGAAGATACATTTAATTATTTTACGTAATGTTGTGTTTCGTTTTGCTCTATTTACTATTCATAGGAATTTTATTTGATTTTAGCAAACAACTGGCAGAAGCCACTCGATTTACCATTTGCATCGTATGGCCGAGACTTTCCTGTTGGTGAATGAATTCCAACGCCGAGATATTCACGGAAAGTGACGGGTGACAGATTCAGCTGACATCCGCTGACTACGGCTGCTTCAATACACCCAGACATGATGCTTTGCACTGCCGCCCACAGAGCCACTCCTGAGGATGAGCAGGCTGTGTCTATAACCATACTGGGACCTAAAAAGAAAACCGAGTGGATAACTCGTAGGAAATAATAAGACTTACAATAATCTCAGAACGCTTCTTTACTAATAATACAGATGAATGTTTGTATGTATGTCTGTAATTTTGTAAACCTCAAAAATTTGAACTGACGAATCTTCACGTTGTAGGCCTGTCCGACAAAAAAGACTTTTTTGGATTTATATTTGTCTACCTATGAATATGATAAAGCAAAAACGGTTATGGACAAACGCATGAAATTTGCTACTTGAAAAATTGTCAATTTTGAACGAAAGCCTTTCAGAGGGAGTCTGTTTTCCCGGCTGGCCAAATATCATTTAATAAGATAACTACAAAGCAACGGCTGCCGAAAGGATTAAATTCCGTACAGAATTTTAGCGTCTAAAGTTGTAGATACCAATCAAATTTGGAAGAAAAAAATCTTCAAAGAGTTGACTGTTAATCTGTGTTTCAACAAGCTTGTAAACAAGATCAAATAAATGAAATATACAGCTCAAATGTATGAAATTTTGAATGAGATTTTGTAATAACAATTGTATTTCTGTATCAAATTTTGGTTTCAGTCTTTAAAAAAGCACCCAAAGTATTCATTCGGTCTCATGATAGTTATCCAATACTCATCTTCCAGCGATTAATTGCCAAAAAAATTTCACACTTATGAAGTCTTTCGTAGCTATTATTCGTCCAATCGCATCTGATTAATAAAACAAGTGCTTTATTAGGAAATATACGAGAATGTTTTGAGGAGACCATTGATAATCGGTGGATCGTAAAATTCCCATGAATAGGAATGGAAGGACTGGCAAAGGGTCATCCTGTTGATGGATTTGGATCAAATTTGGTAGAAGTCTACAATTTTATTTAAAGTTTATGAATTTCTCTTCCCATAGATCAATAGGCTTTTGAGTCTTCATTTTCTCAAACTAACAGTCATTCTCAAACAGTACTTTTCTGACTCAAGTCTAAAAACCCAGAAATTCATCGAAATTCTGAAATGCAACTTTTTAAATACAGTACTTTCTGTTCACATTTGAAATATTAATGAAACTTCTCCGAATTCTGGTGGTTAATCTTAATACAAATAAAAATTATAGCAATAGATACTTTTGTGTAATTGTATATGCATATCTGTTACATATCTTCTTCTAAATAACTGGGCTAATTTCAAACATATTTGCTTATTTATTCTTTAAAACAACTGAAAGAATGAAATTAACTTTCCAAAAGTCAAAAGTTAAATTTTCAGTTGTTTCGATATTAACTGAAATTTTGCAATTTCTCTGCAATACCTAGAGAAAGAATGATTGTGCAGGAAATATTTTAATACATCTCGAAATTCAAAATTTTAGCATTCCAATTAAATCAATTTTATTCTTTAAGGACATTTCCTTCAATTCTTATTAATTTATAAACAAATATAAATGAATTAAAATTAAAATTAACATTAAATTTCTCCTCTTCAATTTTTTTAATTACTGTTTTAGCACATATTTTTTCTATTTTGCTGTTTGCTTTAAAGTAGAGATGAAACAATAATTAAAAACAGTCAGGAATAAATGCTCAAATGGAGGAGACAAAAGAGAAATTAAAACCTTTGTTAGCGAATGAAACAAATGTACTCTTAAAGCAGAAATTTGAGGGATATTTTTTAAAAAAATGTATTAAATCTCAATTTATTAAAAAAGTAAAATTATAAAATTATAGAATAAGTATAATTCAAATTATTCATAAGTATAAGTCAAATTATATAAATTATAATTTCAATTTAAAATGCTACTTTCTTAACAAAACAAATTTTATTTTTTAAAAAATTTTCTTTTAATTTTATTAATTCTTTTAAAAAATTAATGCACATGCTTTTGAAATTAGAAAGTTTGCAGGTACTCCATTAATAAACAGTTTTAAGTCTTTTATCTACATTGTAACTATTACTTTAAATTGCTTTTAATTTATATGTATCCTTTAATGCCCTTTTTAATGGTAATAAAATATTGCGTTGCCATAAAATAAACATAGATCAATAACTAATACGAAGGTAGGAAAAGTTAGTTTTTTTTGCACTAATATGTCATCGAAATGTCAACACTATTATGTCGTAAATGATATTGCATTTACGAAAACATGTTTGTATATTGTCCAAATGCACAAAGTGTCTGATAACTATAACTAAAATTTTATCTTCGTTTTTCTTTATAAAACTTATATAAGTTTTGTTTTTATTGAAATAAACATTTTATTACAACAATAACAAAATTTTAAGGAATGAGAAGCAAAAACCCACCCGTGAATCCCATAGAATAAGTCGCTCTGTTGGGATTCATCGCTCTCATGGCGGTCAGACTCGCATAATTTTCATCAGCGGTACAGATCTTGTTGCTGTCGTCTGCAGTTGTGGCATTGAAGACACCAATTTTTTGTCCCCTTAGGTCGCAAGCATCAAAGCCTTCAAAAGATAAAAACAGATTAGACAATCAAGTTGAATAATTCTACAGCAATGCAGATACATGCAGTAGAATTACTCAACTTGACACATACATGCAATTGCAAAAATAAGTTTATATTATAATTTTAATAATATAAATATAAAATACAAGGAGGTTTATAATGAATGGGGCAAAAAGAATAATACATCACGAATTCTGTTATTGATTTATTTATCTGAAAACAAATTTATTCTGAAACTAAAATTATACTAGTTTTGTCTTGCCACAGCGAGAAGTTTTCCGGCGATGAAATCGACTCTACATAACGCCATCCTGGGCCTCGTTGCCTATAACACTAAGTTATCTAACCAGTTGGATGAGCACAAGATGGGAGAAAGAGAAAAAAAGTTAAAGGCAAAGAGAGAGGCGTTACAGCATTCGGAGATTTCCAAAAGAGAATGCCATCGGTGTCAAATCTTACACGAATCTGTTCAATTTTTTCTGAAGTTATAACTGGATAGAGGGGACAAGAATACTGAAACAAATGGTGATTATGGGTTGAACTTAAAGTGGAATTAGATTACCAACTGAAAAGAGGAGGGGGAATTGACAAATTAAATTTTGAACATATGTATGACAAATAAACAATCACTATAGAGTCAGAAATATGTAGCGTCCATCTGGGTCCTGGGGTCTTGGTTTCCATCATGAGATCTGCACTTTTGAGGAACTTTTTAAGCTATAATTTTGGTTGATTTTCACAAAGGGAACACTAGTCTTAACTATTGTAGGTCATGAAGAGGTCTTGGTATTTATGAATATAGTTTAATATGGAGTGGATTTTGCCCCGTGAAAGGGCATTTGATGCAACTCTCCTGTACCATTCTCCTTCGAGGCTTCTTTCTGGCTTTCTCATGTGACATGAGAGAGTGAGTAGGCATTCTGTGTCATAGTGAATTGGAGATCCTATTTCTCCACAGTTACAGTGAGGAAAGTTGGCTAGATGGAATCTGTACAGAAAGAATTTGGAATTTGTAATCGACTCTACAGAAAGCACTGGCCTCTGTCCTTATTAAAATAGCCGTGTACATGCAAGATGAATTATCCTGTGTTTGGGAATGTGGAAATTGTGGGTTATGCCATAATGTCTTCGTTCAAAGATAAATATTGTAGAGAAACCTCTACAATATTTAGTGGAGAACTACTACCCTGAATCCCTTTCAAATTAAGAAGGCTTGTTTAAGAAAATCAATTCAGGATTAACATCCGACAAACCGTAAATGTTTAAGAAACTAATGCAACTTTTTCAAGAAATTTCGAAAATATTATTCGAAAATATTTCGAAAATATTTATCCTATTATCTAAAACTTTAAGAGTGCAAAACTGAATGCGCTTCAAACAACGTTGTGGCATGTGTTACGGAGACGTGCCATGTGTTAACTGACATGTCGGATTCGTTAACAGGCATGTTCTATCGCAAGTGGGGAAGGATTTGGAATATTACATGCATATTGCTCAGATCAATAATTGGGGGTGTACATTTTAGACGAGTACGAAATAATTTTATTAATAAATGGTATTTTCATTGAAATAATCTTATTTTCATTGTAAACTAGAGAGCTCGAATGCTTTATTTTTGTGCCACTGAATATGGCCTACACTGTAATAATTTTAATTCAATTTGAATACTCTTTCATTTTTATGTAAATATAAAATATATCATTGAAAGATGAATCTATGAAAACATTTATTATTGAAAACACCGTCTTTTATCCTATTATCTAAAACTCTTCACAATTTGCTTAAGATTCAGTTATATCTCGAGAGCCTCTTAGAATGAGGGAGAAAAGAGGGATGCTACTTAGTCCTTAATATTCTGCTACTTACTCCTTTTTACTTTCATTAGTCATTCACATTCTGAATGCTTCTAAAGTCTCTGTTTTAAGTAATAACCACACCCGGCGTCATTATATATTCGGAATGCAAGCGTTTTTTAATCTGTAGTGTTCAAATAGCCGCGACTGGAGTGCATGGAAGTTTATAATGAGGATTCAGGGCTTTGATGGCATCCAAGTCATTTAATAATAATTTGCATGTTGTTCAAGAGGGGAATAAATATAATAAATTTCACATGGTGTAAAATTATTATTTCAGTCATTAATAACCTTGTTTTTTTTTAAAAAAATGCTAAGAAATAAAGCAATAAGGCGAAATACATTATAATTTAATGCATCATGATTTGAAGTATAAAAAGTTCTTTTTCCTAACGAATTAGCTTTGTGAACGGTTGTCAGTCATACAAGGCTTCATTAATTGTTGGCTTTTATGGTTCTGGCATTTGAAGAAAGATTTTTTTCCTAACTGACATGTAGCTTCCTATTTACCATCAAGTTGAAATAGCTTATTTGCAGTGCAAATGCACATTCTAAATTTTGTAAAATTAAATGTAACTTAGTAAACTGATTGGATTTTTTTTCCGACCTTTCATATTCGATCAAACAAGTTTGGAACTTTCACCAATTCACCTCTTCCCCTTCTTGAATAATTATTCAGTAATGCCTAGGGTTACTAAAATTAAATATAGAGCGAAGTGTTACAATTTAAATTATGTGAATTCATCTACATAATAATGATGTTTAATGTCAAGATATATTTATATTAAAATGTTTTTACTAGAAAATTTCAGCCACAAATAAAAAAATATTGTTTTAAATGGAAAAAAAATCACCTAGTTACGAATTAATAAAACATTTAGAAATGCAGCGCAGAATTTGAAACTTTGCTGAAGATGCATAATGCAAAATAACTATTTTGATTTGATCTTTTCTTTTAATTTAAATATTAACTAAGAAAAAAACATCGGTAACAGAAATATTAATAACTAAGTGTTACATGTGTATGTATATTTTTTTTCAACAGACTTGATCGTTTGATTAGAACTCCCGAGATTTACTCATATTTACTTTGGAGGACGGAAACGTGTATCTTGGAATATTTTTTTTAGAGTTATTTTATTAGAATTAATGAAAAAAAAACTTAAGAATGTTTACAGAAATACATGCTGCAAAAATAATTTTTACATAGTTTTAGAATTTAAAAAATTATTAAGAATGATATTAATTTAATAACTGTGCCCAATTTTTTAAAATTATTTTTTTGCCAAATTTCTTTTTAAAAAAATACATTCTTGTTCTAAAAATCCAACCATTTCCATCTAATAATAAATTATGCGATTTTGTTCCATTGTTGAAAACTAAAACAAAAGGGGAACTGTTTAATAGCTATGTTATTTACAAGACGAATAGAAACATGAAGATGCAACGCCATGAAATTTTGGAAATAGATGACATACACATTTACGTTTGCAATAGTTGCATGATTGCATAGAATTGACCTGCATTAGAAAGATTTGTGTACATATTGAAGACAAAACGTGTGAGGCAATTAAAACAATACAATTTTAAAGCCTGGCAGTGATGATCATGGATATGAAAATATATCCAGACAATTTAAGTGAAATTATATATAACCAATATTCCCGAGTGAATACCTAGGAATCAAACGCGATTAGTAATATATAAAATAATAAAAGTGGAAAATATAATATTTGTAATATAATAAGATATCTGTGTTGATTTGCATTTACCTGCGTCTGCTATAGCTTCATATGCGACTTCCATGTGAATTCTAGCAGACGGATCCAACCGGTTCACCAAAGTGTTCGCACATTGAAAAAATTCGGCATCGAATTTATCTATTCGCTTTATGAGTCCACAAGAACTGTTAGGTACGCCCAGTGTACCTAGAAAGAGAAACATCAGTTATTTAATTATATTGCATATTGTGACGTTTTCGGATAGATAAGGAGAAATATATCAAATTCAGTTCCCACGGGAAAAGCAATTATAGATAACGGAGGAATTTGTGGAAGGTGGAGATTGCAGACTAGACGGGACCAAGACGTCTCCTTGTTAGACGCCGTTTCCCCCTCCCTTGTGATTGGTAATTTGCCATCCAGGGTCGGTTTTTGAGACCGAGATAAAAAGGAAGAGAGCCAGGTGTAGGGAGCGAAGTGTTAGGAGAAGACTGACGAAACAACAGCTGGTGCTTGGAGGGAGGATTCAACTTGGAGTTCTGTGGAAAATTCTCAGGAGAGAATTTGGAAGGTACGTAGGCCGCCTCGCCCTGTAGCCGAGCCCACGTGGAGTTCACCGGAACCTTTGGAAACATTCAGCGTCTAGTCTGAAGTGTGAAAGCTCATCCGAGCTTTGGAAATACCTCCAATTATCTGAGCAGCTGTCTCCTGAGCTGCTCTTCCAGCCAGTTCATCACCTTACGCTCTACAAACCCAGCATGTTAATCGACTAGCAGAGAATCCCGAACCTCGGGCCAGATCTTGCGGGAGTTTCCAGAACTCCACCCTCATTCTTCTACGAGAGAGACTACCTTGCTATTTGAGGCACAGCACCTTCCCCTAGTGGAATTCCGAACGTAATTGCCTAGGTATTCGTAACCTATTTAATCAAGAATGTGTAATTGTGCAAATTATATATGTATTATAGCTGGAAATAAATAGATTTTTATTTCTCCAAGTCCTGGTTTGTTTACGGCCCAACTCACCAGTAGCCCCGGCCAAAACGTTACAATATGTAAATTTTCTATTTATTACTTTGAATATAAATGCAACCAAAATGATTGAGGATAAATGATATTAAAAATTAAAATGCAAGAGGTTCTTTGTCTGATTTCGCGCTATAGTGAGTAACTGTAAAAGAATTACTGAACTGGAACTCAATGTATTTCGAAAAGTATTAAAGCTATAAAAACACTGATATATTCATAAAAGTGAATAATCATTTAAAAATAGGCGTTGTTATGAAAGTTATATTTGCATTCCTCTTGTCCCGAAATAAATATATGCCGTAATCACATTAGCGCTATGGACTTTAGAATACATGTTATTGTCTGTGTTCCTAAAAGTATTTGGCACTAGTGCTCATTCAACATGGTCCATGCTTAGCGTTAAAGTGAGAAATTGCAATCAGAAGCTTCAGAGCTGGAAATAAAATGAGAACTAAATTTTCAATTGTAATTGATGTTTCCTTCTTCTTACTTAAAGCGAGAATGGGTTTGTGCAACAATTGATGGCTTTGAATGTAAATTTCACAAAAGCTTCATCTCTCCACGATTATAAATGTTTATTCACTTATTAAAACTTCTTATAGCATTTCAAAGCTCATTAATTAATTTAATTACAGTACCTAATAAATTATTAACAAGAGGTAAGTTCATCTGCAATAGATAAAAAAATTGTAGAAAAAAACTCAAATTAAAGGCAAGAGTTCATTTCCTTAGTTTAAGTAAAATTACCATATAAATTTGTAAAATGAATTAAAAATTTCTACATTTCGTTTTGTTATATCCAAAATTAGATGCAGGTAAACAATTTTGATGTCAAAAACCATTGCATCTAGTTTTATTCATCTAAGTCGCTGCATTGTTAAGTATCAATTCGCGCGATGAGACAAAAAGATGTCCTTTCAGCGTACTTCAAAGAAGGTTTTATTCGGATGTATTTTTAGGAAATGAATGTAACCACTAAATTTCAATTTTAGATCTTAAATTTTCGTTCTTTCTGTGTTCACAAATAATACGGACTTAGAAATAAAACAGTACCAAAAATAACACTCTGTGAAATTTAAATCCTGAATGCTAGAATAGAGCTGGAAAAAAATAGAGTTTTCTTTTATCAAATTTTAATAGAGCTCTGAAGCTATATCTTTCTATGATAGTTAAACAAAAAAAAATTGAATAATCATGTTTGGAATCGCAGGTTCTGACCCAGTCGACGAATATTAAGACATCTAAAATCTGCAAAAATAACAAAAATACCAAAATTTATTTTTTATCTACAAACTAGGAGTACCCGCACAGCGTTGCCCTTAGCACAATACCCAAAAAGAAAAATGAGCTTTAAACTTAAATCCAGCCTTCACCTGATATGACTTGGGCATGTTACGCAACATCAAACAAACATAAAAATATATTTAGAAATTATAAAAAATTGTTTTGTAGCTATTTTTGATATCACGCATTCAGAAATATTTAGACTGTTACAAAGTTAAAAATGTATGTCCGTAGAAGAAACACAGACGATAATTTCGAGGTTCGACTTAGTGAGATTTGAATCGCTGTTTAAAATTAGATGTAAAAAAAAATATGCATTGCATATGCATATAACAGCTCTTGTTATGTGCATATGCACAGTTTGAGGTCTGGACGCATGGACAAATAAATTAATATAGCAATTATAAAACACTGCTTTTTATTTTGATATGATTTTAATGTACTATAACCTTTCCCAATGAATGCTCTACAAAATGGTATAAATATCTCCAATATTCGTTAACTACTTCTCGAGTTTTTGTAGTTTCTAACATACAGACGCTTTCGGGAGACTTCATTTTATAGTATGTATATAGATATAAAAAGTACACTTTGATTTTTAATGGTATTTCAGTGCTTCCTTTTAATTGTGAAAAATTATTTTAAAACTTTCCTGAGAATTCAGAATTTAATAGACTTAGAGATGCAAACAGTATTTTATAGAACGACACGAAAAGGAAAAAATATCATCAATGAGCAAGGAGATGCAATTTAATGGTAGAGAAGATCCATCTTCCAAGAAAAAATATGAATTAAGATCCATAAAGAACAACAAGACGATTTGTCAATGATGTCACATAGATGAATTGAACCGGTAGTGAATTAACCAAATACAACTATAATAGCTTTAAGTGTTATCTACTGCATAGATTAAATTGTGTTATCCACCACTACATAGAGGCTAGAATTGAGCGCTGAATGGAATAAAGCTGTCGTTTAATTACTTGTTTTATTTCAAAAAGTTAGCACTGAGAGGTTTGTGAGAGTAACTGGGTGAAGAAATGAAAGAGTTAGCACCGTCCTCATTACAATAAAGCAAACAAATTCTTAACAATGAGAAAATACTTTTATATATTTTGAGGAAATTAAATTAAAGTACCATAAACAAAGCTGGTTTTAGTTGAGGGAGAGAGATTATCAAGAATTGGTGATACAAGGGAATTTTTGAAGATTGTAGATATTCCTAAGACATGTTTCTAAGTCTTACAGTTGATTCTAGATGAAACTATGACCAGACATATGTCTAGCGTGCACTTTATAGTGAAATATTCCGTAACTAACCCCTGAATATAATGAACCCCCTTATTACAAAGAATAACTTGTAAAGAAATTGCAAATAATTAGTAAGCTACATTACTAAGGCTGAATTATTCAATATTTGAAGTCCCCTCTTAGATATGCTGCAGTTAAAACATAGTATTATGTTTGTTTAGTTACACTAATGTCCCGTTTTAAAGCGACACTAGGGCTATTTTGGCATGGATCTCATAATTTTAAATCGTGGTCAGATGACGAGGACAACACATGAGCTGGCACCCTTCCCTCCCTTAAGGTTATTAAAGTAAGTAGGCGACCCCTAAGTATTGAGATAAACTATAATCTAGTCAAAGAAATATGAAAGAATCAGTCAAAAATTATATATAACAAATGAAAAGGAAGAAACTTAACTACTGTTAAACAGTGTGTTGTATTAAAAGATTCATGGAGTTTACTTTTTTATTTTCCATTTTAGATTTTTTTTAAAAAAATTCTAAAATCAAAACTGTACCCTTTGGGAAACGGGCGTCAGAGAAGACACCCAAATTCTTCTTATTGTATAACGCATCCTTAAATTCTCCCACAGTATCGCACTCCGGAAATCTTCCGGCCATTCCACTAATGACGATATCATCCGGTTCGAAGCCCCCCGTGCAGTATTCATGGTGGTCCGGACTTGGATCCATCGTATCAAGGTGAGTGCCTAAAAATGAAGTCAAATCATCATATGTCAAAACATTTTATTAATGAAAAGCTTGCTAATCTGACCTTACATTTTTACATGTGACATGTGATCGCAGTACGTTAATTATAAAATTCTATATAATCCTAAAGGTAAAATTTCAAATAAGAAAATCTTCTACATTTTGCTCTATGCGGCTTTATAAAATCTTCAAATCTTTTTTTTTTCTTCTTATTATCCACATTAATAAAATCTTTGAATCCATTGCACACTGAGCAATAGAATGGTAAGAATAATACTTCCACTTTTTTAAAGCAATAAAATAGCGATTTTATTGAACTTTTTGCATTATGATTTCATTTCAGTTTTTAAAGCTTTTTTATTGCTAAATATTCTAATTCATTTAATGCCATTTTCTATTTACAAAAGTATGATTTGCATTATTATTGTTGGTTTTTCTCTTGACGTTTAAAATATTATACTAGTGTATTGGCAAATACAACCTTAAAACCATTAAGAACAGAGACTGTTGCATAAACAGAATGCATTTGTGTTCATTTTCAAGATGTATTACAAAATGACATTTATACAGATCTCCCAATAGTAACTGAACTGGTTTCTTCACTTTTCAACGTCTATTAAATTCAGCAATTTGCAAGCGCAGTTTACCAATTAGAATGCTTGAACCTCATGGTTTACATGGAATCAAGTTTACAGGAAACTTTTGTAAGAAGGTCACATGCTAAATTTTCTTTATCTTATTTGTTGTTGTTGTTTAATTATCGCGTTAGCATACGTGTTAATGTATAGATAAACAGATGTCATTGAAGGGTTTAGTATTTGATAGTTTGAGTGCTAAAATGTTATTGTGTTTATTTATATTATAAGAGAGACAGGCAGACAATCTTCCTGCGAATGGCTCTCAAACAGAATTTGAAATCGGTTTATAAATTTTGCCTTAAGAAACATACCAAATTTTATACGTCTGTGTAAAATCGTTTGGGAATTATGATGTTTATAATCAGACAGGCAATTCTGAAGAATATCTGTAATGTCAAAATCGTGGAAAATGTTTTTTTATTGCAGTACTTTCTATTTACAAATAAAAAGAAAGTAAAAACATTCATGGAATTAAATAAACGATTTAAAAACTTTAAAAAAAATAGAAAGCTATTCTGAAATCAAAAATGATAAAAGTTGTATTACTACTCTTCAAAAACTACATTTTCCGTCATAGTTCTGTCCTATTAAACTTATTAATGCACAAATATTTAGACTTACCACGTGTGTAGACACAGAAACCTATTCAATTTGATCCGAGCGCTGGCGATTTAAATTCAGGGGTGAAAAGAATAAAGTACGAATCCCGTGAAAAACGTTTATAAAGAATTGAGGAGGCGTGAACCAATTTTAAGACGCAATCAGAACGTCAGGTGATTCCGTCAATCTAGAGAGAAAATCGTCACATTCGATAAAAGAATAATTAAATATAAATTACAGCTTTTCTTTAGGGCAAACTTCCTGGAGAAACAGCAAAAAATTAGGACAAAGTGTTTTCTAAGTCACAGTGTTTCTAAATCAACATTTTTTTTTCTTTTTGCCTTATTTACCTAGTATGCAATAAATCAACTGTTTTTCTCCAAAAAACGTTGATTTATATTAACATTGACTATATCCAAGCAGCATTAATTGTATTAGTAATTAATTTATAAGATAAAAATACAGAAATTACATTGTTTTAGATTACACCCATTTTTTTAAACTAAAAACATTGCTACGTTCTTCATTTGCAATATATACATTTGGTTGGTTGGTTGGTTCTAATGGCACTTGCCTATGGACAAGCTCGCTGCTGGACCCAGCAGCAGATTTAAGCCGAGTGAAGCGTCTCTTGTTTCAAGTAGCGCCAACTAGGGCCAAGAGTACGACTTTTGCTACACACTCATCTCATTCGCTTGCACAACCCCTTTTTACAGGGGGGCACATTCACACATCTCACAGATAGTACACAGAATAACAACCATGCCCGAACCAGGACTCGAACCCGGGACCTCCTGAAAACGAGGCAGACGCGCTACCCCTGTGCCAGCAAGCCGGCAATATATACATTTAATAACACTTATTTAATAGAATTAAAAAAAAATTCTTGAAGTTTCATAATTTTTTAACGTACTTCTTTTTCCGATTTTTAACAATAGATTATATCGTTGCCCTGAAATTTAAAACATTTTCTGTGTTTCATCAAATATTTAATCCCGAGATCTTCTCTCGTTCTTGAAACTAGCCAAGAAACACTTTTTAATATACTATAAGTTTTTTACAAGACAAATATAACTGAAATATTACTGTAACTTGAAAATGCTGATGTTTTTAATAGCGCTATATGTAATGGGAAGCGCCCTCGAATAGAAAATTCCACGTACAAAGTAATCAGAAATTAAATAAGACGACTAAAGTCCCAAGATTTTAATGTTTGAGAAGTTGGTAGAGTTTTGCTTTATCAGGAGTCAATAAAAACAATATTTATGACTAACTAACTAGCCCCTAGAGGGGTCTTTTTAATACTTAAAAAGAAGAGTTTGAGCGCTTGTGTTCGTATTGTCACTCGACAGACCATTTGACCTCCTGAAAGGAGCAGGAAGAAACCGTATTCCAAACATGGAATACGGGGAAGTGGAAATTGGGATTTCGGATTGATTTTTTTAGTTAATAATTTCAATTATAGTTTCGTTTTGATTTCATCAAAAATTTTACTAAACATAATAGTTTTGGCACCATTTCAAAATTTAAAAAGCTTATCTTTTAAATTATATAAATATAATAATCTTTTTTTTTCTTCTTAATTTTGATAATTTAAATTTTGTTGCCTAGTTTTCAACAACAGAGTTTTGCCTTACAACTCTCGCTATTTCCATTGTTTCATCAATTATTTAATAGGGTGGTTTTCTTTTTAAATTTGAAAGCTAATGAAAAAGGATTCAATTTAATATCTTTGTAATTAACAAAGTTTGGGGCAACGAATGGTAGTTCTTTGGTGTGTTTGTGGGTATTTCAAGTATTTTTGAAGTTTGTGGCAACACCACTTTTGTTCCATGTAAAAGCGATCGCGCCTCATTTTTATGGCGCTCTGCAGCACTAGTCTCTTAGAGCAATTCTTGTTTTTGTTATGGTGAAGTTTTTAGGTTATTTAAAAAAAAATAAGCGTTGTTAAAATTTTTGGTTCTTTTTAATTTGAACACGAATAAGTCAGTTTACCTTAATTTCCGCACCATAATAACTAGTGATCTGCTGTTTAAACTTACTAATCAAGATTTTAGCTTTTAAAAATTTTTTTTGTTTCGAAATCATTTTTCTGGTGTTAACCCTGGTGTTGTGAAAGTTGCTTGGAACTAGAGTTGGTAGATTTATCTTTTTTGGATCGAGGATTTGAACCCTTTGCTTTTTGTTACGATGACTGAAACTGAACCTAAATTATTCTTGATAACCTTACCTGTACGGGAAGTTGGTGATGATCGCCTTAGAGAGAGTTCCAGAATAACTTTCAGAACACCTCCCCATCTGGAAGACAGATGTAGACTTTTGGTTTTTGGGTTTCGATGTATTCGATATCAGAGATGACAGGACGAAATTCTATTGCATCCTGTCATCCCTAGACGGAGAAGCGTTGGCTCACGTTGACACCATGGTCCACTTTCCTATCATTAAATTCTATCTCAATCTAAAATCTATAATTTTGACAAAAAATTTTACCATCCAAAGTTTCTATATTGAATACTTTTCTTAAAGATATCAGTTTAAGAGTAAGACGACCTTCATGACTACTTCAGATGAGAACTTTGACTGGCCCAATATTCATCGTTAGCCATCACTATCGACTGCTTGCAGCGACAAACGCAGCTCTTCAGGAAACAATACAACAGGTGACTCGTAGGCAAGAAGATAGAAAATACAGCAAACCTAGACACTCCAACTCAAAGAGTCCATTTAGAAAACGATCCAATTCCCAGTCTTGGGGAGTGCATCCAACCCTGCTCCTTTCAGGAAAACTAAATCCCCTGTTATGGCCACAACCGGGAGTGAGAAGAAGTTTGCTCGTCTATTTGTCCCTGATAGAAGATTTGGATACAAGTATCTGATGAATACTGTAGCAAGTGTAAGTGTTTTTCCTTGCAAGAGTTCTCCTAGTAAAACTCCTGATCCAAACTTCACTCTTAACGCAGCTAATGAGACCCGGATCCCAACCTTTGACAGCAAAGAACTCACTTTAAATTTCGGGTTGCGCCGATTATTTCCTTACATCTTGGGAACTTATGGTCAACTAGTCGACATAAAAAATTTCCCGTTGATAGATAAGTTGACATCAGTCGCTGCAAAGGGTTCCAGACCTAGGGTTCTGGTTTGGTCAAGCATCTTTCTTGAGACTGAAGACCATAAGCAACTCTTCTCCATATCACAAGTTGCTGAACCAGTTCTCAGGCTTAATCCAACCAGACTTCTTTGGTATTAACCATTGGATGTTACTCATTGCAACCTGACGAAAGGACCACCAGTGTTGACACGGCTCAGGGTTTTTCACCAGAGAAGCTGGCTACTGCTAAGAAGGATATAAAATCTTTCCATGACAAAAGCCTAATAAGTCTTTTAAATAATCCTTGATCTTCTCCAATTCACATGGTACCTAAGAATAATGACGAGTATAAATTGTGTGGAGACTAGCGTCGACTTAATGCCAGCACGATCCCCGACCGGTAACCGATCTCTCATTTGAATGATTTCTATTTTGGATTACAGGGCACAACCATCTTCTCTAAGCTGACCAGGCGAAATCCCACCATCAATTGCCCATCGAGAAGTAATCCATCAAGAAAGCTACAATCATTACCGCGTTCGGGTCCTTCAAGTATCTCCTGATGTGCATTGGATTATCCAATACATTCCAAAGTTTCTAACGATTTATCGAAAACATCTTGAGATGTTCAAAGTTCTACGCCTACCTAGATGTTGTGTTAATAGCTTCTGAATCCCAGGAGCAGCATCACCTAGAAGAAATATTCAGGCATTTTAATAGCTATGGTATTATATAAACACTGAAACGTGTCTTTTCTTGCAAAGCCAAATAGAGTTCTTGTGGCGCTTGGTTTCAAGAAAAGGTGTTTCTCCACTACCCTAGAAATTCGAAATCCTGTAGAATTACCTATTGTCCAAGACTATAGACGAGCTGCATAGATTCCTAGCAATATTGATTTTCTATCTCAAGTTCCTGAAAAATACTGCTGACGAGCAAGCATTCCTGCACCACCTCTGCAATGGAAAGCTGAAGAAGAACAATTCTAATTCGAGTGGTCCAATGAAGCAAACCCAGGCTTTGAAAAGTACAAGAATTCTATCGACTAAGCTACAGCTCTAGCCTACCCTAATATGGAAGCTGACTTATCCGTTGCAGTCGATGCATCATATTACCGCAATAATAGCACTCATGTAGTAAATCACGATACAGTTACAAAGCGCTTATCATTCTTTTCAAGTTACGTGACTGATACTGAAAAGAGATTCTCTATCTATGGTAGAGAACTTTTAGCAATTTAGAGCGTGATAAAACACTTCCTCTGTATGCTAGAAAGTAGGCAGTTTAAAGTTCTAACTGAGCCCAAACCCCTGCCTTTTGATTTCCATAAAGTTAACGATAACAGTTATCCTAAACAGCATCGTCACCTCGAATTTATTTCTCATTTCCCCACGAATATCCGTTGTGTGAGAGAGGAGAACAATTCTGTGGCTGACGCACTGTCAAGAGTTTCTAACATTGAAGTTTCAAGCTCTATTGATAATCAAGGCATGGCACGTGCACAAGCTGAAAATAAAGAACTTGATTTTTTGAAATATGATTCTAAATTTGAATTTGAACCTCTTAGAATGGAACTCGATGGTAATAAACTATACTCTGGCATTTCTACGGGAACTTTAAGGCCTTATATCCCCCTTGGTTTTCGTGAATCTGTTTTCAGAACCTTTCATCAACCTGGAGTAAAAGCTAACGTAGATCTCATACACAAGTCCTTCATATGGAAGGACTTAGGACGAGACATCATCATGTGGCCCCAAGCGTACCTTGATTGTCAACAATCGAAGGTCCACCACCTTAGTAGTCTGGGTAACTTTTTGCTTCCATCCTCAAACTTCTCCACATAAATTGCGGCATCGTCGGTCCTCTTCCTTCCTCCAACGGCTGCCACAACTTCCTAACAGTCGTCGATCAGCTTTCCAGATTCTTGAAGCATTTCCTATACCTGACCGGAGAACTGAAACCGTGGCTAAGATCCTCTTGGGTGGCTGGATTTCACACTTTGGAGAACTGGTTCATAACAACGGATCAAGGCCATAACTTCGACGGATATCTCTTCAAAGCTTTCAGGCAGTCCCGGAGCTCCCACCGAACCCAAAAACTGGCCTACCCCCCTCAAGCCAACGGAGCGGTGGAAAGGTTTCATGGATAGTTGAAGGCAGCAATCATGTGACACACTACTGAGATATGCATTGAAGTTTTGCCTGTCATCCCGTGCGGGATTCGTGTCTTGTTCAAAGAAGATATTTCTTCATCTCCAGCATAAACGGTTTTCGATTCCCCTCTGAGATTACACAGACAGTTTTTCAGTCAAGAAAGACTCTTCTCCCCCTGTGTTACAAAAGACTTTCTCCGTCAGTTTAGGGATAGGATGAGTAAATTGAAACCCAAGACGATGCCACGACACTGTCAACAAAAAGATTTTAGCACAAGAACTTGTCTACGTTTTTTAAGGATAAATTACGTGAGAAGACTCCTTTCGAAGCCATACCTGGGACTATTTGAAGTCTTTAATAGCCCAGAGAAGTTTTTCCTTCTCTTAATCATCAAAAAAGAAGTTAAAGTGACAAAAGACCGATTCAAACCTGCTTTCTTTCTCAGTTCATCTGCTTATAGTGTTCCTAATTTCACTAAGGCATACACGACCCTCTCCGGTCGCAATGTAAAATTTAATTAATTAATGATTTTCATGTTTAAACTATTTTTGTACTAATTTTTTAAAACTGGTATTTTTTGTTTTAGTAGATTGTTGGGGGAGTGCGGTGGTGCCGAATTGTAGTTGTTTGTGTGTGTGCGCGCGCTTCAAGCGTTTGTCAAGCTTGTGACAACACCTTTGTTCTATTAAAAAACGCTCACGCCAGCCTTCTCATAGTGCTCTGTAGTCCGAGTCTCTTAGGGCAATTCTTGTTTTTGTTATGGTGAAGTTTTAAGGTTATTTTTTTAAATAAGCGTTGTTGTTAAAAATTTTGGCTCTTTTTAATTTGAACATGCTTAATCCATTTTACCTTAATTTCTGCATCAAAAAAGCAAAAAAATACCGAATTTGTAATACCAGAAAGTCTGGAGGAGGATGGAGCCAAATGCACTTTCAATATAGTACTAGAACATCATTGGACTGACCTTCGTTTGCACAAAAAATAAAATGTGTATAAGATTGTTAAAATAATATGGTTTTAATACCGTACAATTTTACGGAATCCTGAACATAAAATTACACCCAAGGGATTAGACTAAAAGTAAATATTACCGCAATTCCCGGCGAATAAAGTTTCAAAAAGTGGCTATTGTAAACTAACTCTACTTAGGTATCCGACTGGGTAAAAATCGTCCAATTTGGCTAAACTAACGAAATTTTTTTAATGCATAATATTAAAGCCTGTTCTTTTATCTTTCCAAATCTGTCCCTTTTGTTGTTCTACCTACTTTAGAAATAAAGTTACGGCCGTTTTAAGTTAGCATAGTGTGACAAAAGTAAAACCGGAAATGACATTTCGAAACCGGAAGTTGATGTAAATATTGCAATCTATCATGGAATTTCGATGTTAAAAATTATTTAAATGACTAAACTTATTATTTAATATCTTTTATGCCTGATAATAAGTATATGTAGGTATTATTTCAAAATTTGTCTCAGTAAAAAAAAACACAAAAGGGCTTAGTGGAAAAGGAAAATTAACCGATAAATTTATAGATAGACTGCAAAACTATTATGGAATCGCCATTCGCAGTAATGTGGGAAATTTGGAAAAAATGCGAAGTGGCGTCATTGCCTCTTTTTTTCACTCCTGTTCCGGCACCAATAGCCCATGAATCGCCTGTGCCCTGAAGGACCAAACAGTCCAGAGAGCCAGATTTTCAGACATAGAACTCCAAGAAAAGAAACCAGGCATATCATCTACTATCATAAATAAAATAAAAGGATCATATATGGAACTGTGTGACCAAAAAATTATTGCAAAAATGTCTGCATGGAAAACACAGAATTGTAACGAAAGTTTTAACGGTGTTGTAGCGTCAGCCTTATCAGCTAGATAATATCCTTCGAGCTGAAGGGTATATCGCTCGGCTACTGGCCCACACGTCGCAGGTTCGTACCGCGACCTTCACTTGCTACATTATATACCGTTCGAGCAAAAGGGACCCTTCAGCTCGAAGGATATTATTTAGCTTTTTAAGGCTGACGCTACAGTGTACTGTGGAATGTTGTACCCAAAGAAACATATGTTGAACTGCAAACTCTTCGCTTAGGTACATATATTGCTGTTTTAATTTACAATTCTGGATACACTGGCTCATATTGAGCCAGAACAAGTCAAAGGTTTCATCAACATTGATGATAACAGAATAGCCGATTCAATTCGACATTCTTCAGTGTCTGTAAAACTGTCCAGAAAAAAAAGAAGAGCATCTAGAAAGAATAAATCAGTGAAAGATGATATAAAGGAAGGTCCAACTTATAAATCAGAAGAGTTTTAGACTTATTGAAAGATAATAATTTTGCTTTTTTTCAAAATAAAAACTTTAAAAGCCTTTTCTGAAGAATTCAATTTTTGCACTTTTCGCATTACCGTAAACACAATATCTCAATATGTTCTGAATATATTCTTATGAAATTTTGTAGAATTGTTTAATATAATATTTTTAATGCTCTGAACTAAAAACTAAAATATAAATGCAGTTTTAGGCATTTTACAGGTATTCATAGACAAATTGAGCCCATTTTTTTCAAAAAATTCTTGTTTATACAATTGTTTCAGCCATATCTCAGAATATATTATACATATTCAAAAGATTTTAGTTCAAAGTATGCATGTTGGTTATTAAAATGTTCTTCTAAAATATTTTTGATTTCTGCCTGTAATTTTTTTCTCTACGATTGTTGGCGTAACAGTTAATTTTTCTGTTTTTTAACTACAATTTTCTCTTTTTTTCAAAATTTTATGAAAATATTTTTTTATTTTTGAATATTTTTCATTATTCTGTTACACATTCAAACTAAAACTAGAATAATAACAAGCATTTTAAGTATATTTTTAAAAAAAAGGCTCCGAACCCAGTCGGATACCTTAGGCGAAGTAAGAACCATGATATTGTTATTCTGCATTTCTTTTTCTTTTTTTTCCCATTAAATCTAAATTAATGTTTTAAAGCCAATTATATTATGATTAAAATGTAAATGTAATTTATATGTAATTTATTATGACTAAAAGGCAAATAATTAGCTAAAAGGGGAGACGGGATAAAAAATTAGCAAAAATCTATAAAATTGAAATGTTTCGTAAACGATTCTTTTAGAATTTAAATTACATGAAAATCATTTTCTTGATTTCTCATTTTTGCCTCTTACAATATCAGTGAAAAATTTAAATTCACTCGGCGAATCTTCTTGTAAAATCAAAAAAGGAAATTTTTTTTATTTAATTTGATAACCTTCTTCGTCCTCAGATTAGGAAAAAAAAGTTGAACTTTCCTAAAAACAAATAATTTAAAATCATTGAGCTTGAATGGGAAATCTCAGCTTTTATCAGCACGTTTCCATAATGTTGACAAAATATCACATATAACAATTAAGTTTACTCTTATTGCAAACTAAGCTTTAAAAAGTGTAATTCTAATGTTATTAACGTGAAACACTATATTTCATAGAAATGTGACATGAGGAACAAGGTGTGTGGGAACTTTTAAAATATCTATGTTGTTTATTCACTATTTTGTAGTATTTAAGGTGAACATTATTTAAACATTTAAAAGATATCCACTCTTATACAGTGTTAACATCTCATTTCTAAATCATTAATTTTGCATCTAGAAAAAAGGATAAAATGAAGTAAAGAATACCATTTTATGATTAATCACTAGGTGATCTGATGAATCCTATGACTCATACTAAGTGAAATATTTTTGAGACACTAAAATTTAAATAGAACAAAAGATCTACCTTATTATGATTAAAACTAAATGAATTATTAAAATTTTAATATTACTACCTTGAACAAACACGCAATTTTAAAATTTACCATAGACATTCTTAAAGAAGGTATGGCAATCAGCACTCCAAGTTTCATAAATGCCGTTTAAATCAAAATTACAAAATTATTAACTATCTTGAAATAGCAATATTCAGAACATTAGAACTTGATCAAATTTCGACACAGAATATGAAAACGTATTTTTTATTTACAAATGGGAATGTCAAGAAGAATGGGAATGTCATTGAATATTATTCCTTTAAGTCAAATTATATGATATTTTAACTTGATAATGTTTTTAAAAGTGCATTTATTGACTTAAACAAAATAAAATATTATTTATATCATTTAAATCCTTTTGAAATAAAAACTAAAAACTAGAATGGATCAGAAATTTTTTTTAATTGAATAATTCTTTTAGATATTGCATCAATCATTAAAAAAATATATTCTTTAGTTCATATGAAGCTTCATTTCTTAATTATTCAGTTTTCTGTGACCATATTTTTAAAATACATGTTCTGTATCAGAAAAAAGAATTTTTATATTAATTTGTTTAATTTTTTCTTTACAATTTAAATTTTAAATTTAACTGGAGTTCACAGAAAATTAGAGATATGCAAATTACAATAAACAGAAAGGCATAATTTTTCCATAATAATATTAATTATATGGCCATCGAAACTTGAAGCTTAAAAGTATTTTGCTGGGGCTGTTAAAAGACAAATTTACAGAAAAGATTTAATAAAAAATTTTAACACGCATAAATCCTGATGAACCAATTGTTTGGCAAAACATTTAGTATACAATAAACATATTATTTGCTGCCAAACCTTTAAGAAATCTCGTTTTCTAAATTTCAAATAAAGTTAACATGTATACTAAACCTTACTTCCCTAATCGAATGAGACGGTGTAATTCGAAAATATTTTAAAAGTTGAATTATTTGTTTATAATAAATTTGTAATTTGTTTATATAAAATAGTAAAATTATTAATTTTTTAAGAAACGATATATTGTTAAATAAATATTTCAATAAAAGCTAAGTTATTCAATATCTGGATTGAATAACCTGGTTCCAAGAGATGTTCGTATTTTAGCTGCCCGCTGTTATTTACCTTTCCCTGCGTATTTCAACAAAATTTGTTGTTCTCTTAATTCAATGCCTTCTTCTTTTCACTTTTTATCTTCCTCGTGCATACAACCATTCTATAACTTCTTCACTTTCCTTGCCTTTTCTCATTTAGTTACCTCAATTATTATAACATTATTGTCTGCATCAAGATGTTTGTTTATATTGTAAAACAGATAAGACCCTTTCCCTTCTATTAATTTAATGAAATCTGTTTCATGAAGTGGAAAATAGTTTTCTTTACTAATTGTTGTTCTAATTATTCTAGGATGGTTGTCTGTTGTTTGCTTTTTAAATCCAAGTATATATTTTAAAATGTTTTCTTCACCACTTTTCGATTTTGAATTGAATTTTTTTTTGTCAGATTTATGCTCATACATTCGCTGATTTTATAAATTTATTTGCCTTTTCACATGTCAGTACTTCAATATTTCAAACTGTGGACAATTTTCCCCGCTTTCATTAACCTAATTATCTTTGTCTGTCTCAAACTATTAATTTTTCTTCCAAAACTGTGCAAATGTTTCCTTCTTATAATTAAATGATATTTTTCGGTAATATCTAAAAAGTATTCTTATACATTCTTTTTCATTTTTTCCTTCCTTTTTCATAATTACTTTTTTTTCTTACTTTTAAATCTTACTTTCATTTTATTATTATTACTACTTTATTTACTATTTTTCTTTTCTATTCATTCTTAATTTCCTTTTCAATCGTTTTATTTTACTTTATTTCATATTTTCTTTTTTTATTTTCTCTCATATTTTCATTTTCTTTATTTGCTTTTCTATTTTTTTTCTTCTTTTCTTCTTCCATTTACTCTTTATAATTTTATATATATTCATTTTATTTTGCACTTTGAACCCTTATTCATTTTACAATATAACGTCAAATAATGAAGAGGAGATGTAATGTGTAATATAGATATGGTTTACTTCAAATATTAAAAATGTATTTCTATGCAAAAATTGACAAAAAATTTATGGAACGAACAGAGCAAATCCGCTTCCAAAAAGAAAAGGTTTAATGAAAAATTGGCATTTATGGTACACATTTATTAATTTACTTAAATCGAATATTTGAGTAAAATTATTTGGAATCAAACGAAAAGAGTTATGTAAACATATGATAAAATTTAAAGAACGAGAAGAAAACAATTTTAGATTTGAAAATCAAGATATTCGGTAAATGGTGAATGCACATATTGTTTAACTAATATTCATTTTCTCTTTTTTAAATCATTTTTGAGAATTAAACATGTTAATTAAACTGAAATTACTTTAACTAGATTTGCTTTTATGTTCGCTATGTGAATGTAAATTGTATTTAAAAAAGTAGCTAATTTTTGAAATTTCAAAAATTAACTATTTAATTTTTAAAGCATTAAAAATATATGTTTAGTAGTTCCATTGCATCCAGAATGATACAATCATTACAAACCTCAATTGTGTGTCATTCTATTCTCCCTACCCTCTCTCCATGAATAATTTAAGAAAATAAAAATGAGCAAGCAAAGGCTCCCTAAAAGATATGAGGATGGATAAAATCTTAATTCCACTAATATTCCAGTTTAGAACCTATGTTTTTCAGAAGTCGTTCCTCTAGTAGTTGATTAAAAAGAAGCTGAAAGTTAATCAACTTTTGGAAAGTTTCACCTTCTGGCATTTCAGTCTATGATTTAAATTAACCCTTCTTTTAAAGTTATTATTAATTTAATTCTTAGCTTAAGCTAATTTTTTGCTCAGCAATATATCCACGGCAGAGGCTGTGCTTGTTTGCTCTACATGTGTGGCAATTTTTCGAAAGAAAATTTACTTATTGATAGCCTTCTTGTGGCATTTTTAGTGGCATTCGTAATTATCAATATTACACTTATTAAAAAACTAGCTCTTATCCGCGACTTCGTACGCGTGGAAATTTTGATGTGTATATGTGAAAACTGACTGTCTAAAATGTTATCGAAACCGTATGCATGCACAAATTTTCAACGTCAATCGGAGCAACGCAAAGATGTGAATTTTAAGCACCAGTTGGGGTCACGCAATGCAGATTAGAAAATTTTTGTTTCAATTCATCTGTTTTATTTTCATTCAAAAGCACTTCTGAAGAAATCGAAAGATCTCTTAATTAACAATGTTTAACTTTAAATTTATCACACACTACAAAAATAAACGGAATCGTTTGAAATAACCGTAACGTCTAACATCATTAGCATGGGGGGGATGTTATGTTATTAAAACCAAAAGGGTGCTTTTCCGTTTGTCGGACGCAAACGAACCATCGCCAAAGAAATTTGAGAAAATTTGGCGGAATTCTAAATTATTTGCTAACGTAAACATACCACTTTAAGCATATATAAAAAATATATATCTAACACAAATACAATTAAATTACAAAAACATACAGTGGAACAGTTTTAATATATAGTCATTTTCGCCAAAAAAATAGTTTGTCCCCAAATTTTAGCGAAATGGCATTTTCAATCACAAGGTTTCGATGCCCGTTGCAGCAAATTAACGGAAAATAGAAAAAAATATCAATAAATGCAGTAATATGGAATGCGCTAAAAAATGTAATAGAAAATGATGAAAATAGACAAAAGAAATAAGTACAGCAAGAAAAAATCAAGAGAAATGAGTAGGAAATAACGATTTATATTAACACAAGAACAGCAAAAGAAAAAAAATATAATAAACATTCCTTTAGAATAGTAAGATAATATTAAAAGAACACCGGAAATAGAAAAATAAGAACAATTCAAAAAGCTCAGGCAGATGTTTTCAGATTTTTTTTTTATTTTTGGGCGGAAAAGTTAGTTTTTAATTAATAAAAAATTAACCACTCAATTAACTGGAATAAAAAGTTGCCTATGTTGTTCTGTAGACTATAATCTATCTATGTACTAAATTTCATTAAATTTCCTTCAGCCGTTCTGGCTTGATTGAACCCCATCATCCATCCATCAAAATTTTCAAATTTATAATAGTAGTCTAAATATAGATAAAAACAATTTCTATTCCTATAAAACAATACTTTTACTACAAACAAATGAATAAAACACAGTGGTAAGTAGTAATGTACTATTGCAGTAGAAAAAATGAGCCAATTATCCTTATATAACATTTTATGTTCATAAACAATCTTTTTTTGTAAAAATCTTATCTCTTGTTACCCCTTATAGATATGATGACGATTTTTAAAAAGATTGGAGTCAAAACGATATATTTCTTTTTGTATAAACTCATTTTTTCTACCACACCACTATCTACGGCTCTACTGCATTTCTACTTGCCACTGAATTTTATTTTAATGCTTATGCTATTGTAAACCACAATAGAGTTAATTGAATAAAAACTGTAATCGATATGAATACAACTGTTCTCAATGGATGCGAAAATTATACTAACAAACAGCAGCGTGTCTGCATTCTGGGTACAAACAAGAGAAGCGCGACAGCGCTTCGCCGCACTCAAACGGTTCAACATTTTAGACTACAGAGATAAAATTTTTCAATCAAATCTATTGAATGCAAAATTTTCTGTCTGTCCAAATAGATCTAAATTTCAAACACGCGAATAGCTAGTATATGAATGGAATTTGGTGAATGGAAGTGTGTATTAAATTTTCGGTCGGGGAGGCCATTTCTTAATTTGTATATTCACGCGTAAGTAAACATGATAACTCAAAATCGCAACTAATTAGATGAATAAAATTTATGAATTATTTGTTTCTGAAATTGTAGATCTGTGTCGAAATTTGAATCCAGTGCATGAGAGGAAGGAGACCAAAATACATGCTCAGTTTTCTTCGTTATATTTTGGAGGACAAACCGTGTCATGCTGCAATACGCTGAAGTTGCAGGAGAAGTGAAAGTATAAGCTGATATATGCTTTTAAAAAATCCGATTTTGGCACAGTACGCGAAATTCTTGTAAAAAGGAATTTGATACACAAGCGGCATTCAACTCCAATGTAATGAAATACTTAATAATTGGTTTTAGATACTTCTTGTGAACTGTTAATCACACAATAAATGAGTTTTGAATTCAAAGTTATTTTTATATATTATGAGATCAGTAATTTTCACTTGCACAACAAATTGCCATTTCTTTTTATCAATGTCTTTAAATGTCATTGAAATAGAATTATTATGACAACGGCTTTTGAAAGATTTTTAAGAATATTTCAAAGAAAATTTTGTTAAGATCTTGTTAAATTTATTGCCATCATGTGTAATAGACTTTTATCCTGTAGTTGTCCCTTTGTGTTTTATAATTATTTTTGCAATCATTTCTTTATAATTAGTGCAGTGTTAAATTGGCTCGATTCAGAAGGTCAATATAAATTTTTAAAATGCACATTTTGAAGATAAAAGTTGATATATTTTGTGCAGTTCTGAAAAATTGTCCAAGAGTTTAGGCGAGGCATTTATCATTAATGTCATTAGGGAGTAAAATATTGTTGACTAAAACGTCTATCCTTTAACCATACACATCCTCTGCTAATCTTTTCATATCTCAAGCCACTTAAAGACATCTCAAAGCATTGATCAATAAATAAATAAATAAACCCCTCATATAGAAGATTAACTCCTAAATTTAGAATAGATATATAATTTAAAGGATAAAAGTATATGCATAGTTTTCTCCATTAGGCTATATACGTTTTTGTGTTATCATATGAACAAAGGTACTTATTATTGAAGGAGTTAAGAGTAAATTTTCTGTTAAAAGAATTTCACCCAAAATTTGATTTTTTTTAACCCTCTGAATTCCGTGGCTCTGTGAAACGCAGTTCTTTTAAAAACCAAAACGGCCGAAAATATAAGCGGCAAGAGACAAACATTTCCCTCCCCCTTGTTGCGGTCAAGAGTTCATTTGCAGAGAGGGGAGAGCTCCCGCGTCGCCCTGTTCATGTAGTCAAATTACTGCTGAAGAATAAGGGGCTGTATACAAATTGTAATAACACTTTATAATTTCACCTAAAGATTTTCCAGAAGTTCCTGTTTTTTAAAAAAAATCTTTATGTTTGATTACAACTTATAATATACGGAAAGTTGCATTTGATGTTGAAGCATAACATTGAAATAGTATACTTGCATATCCATTAAATGTATTGCAACTACGGAAAATTCAATCATTTGAGATTTATCTCTCGCTTTTTTTAGAGTTATTAATATAAAGAATTGATTGTAAGTACTTAAAAATTCTTATAAATTTTAAAAAATAAGCCTTATAAATCTTATAAATTTACAAAATTTTAAATTAATTAATTTTCATAGCAATTGCTCACATTTATTTATTAAAATATAAAGAAAATAATGTTCTGATGTTGAAAACCTATTAAGATATAAATAGATCCATGTCTAAGAAATAAATTTATTAATAATGCAAATTTTAAAGATCTACTAAAATTTAATAATTAAAAATGTTAGAATAGTAACCCAGGGCAAATAATATTTTATGGATAAGATATTTTTCTAGTCGATTTATATACCATTTAAAATTTTGCAGTTATACTGCCAAAACTATCTAAATCAAAATTTCTCCTTTTCCTTCCATGCGACTCGGCATATCCACAATAGCTGTTAAATAGCAAATTATGAATATTACCGAAAAAATGAGCGATTTCATGAATGCAGCTGTCAAACTCTGAATTTCTAACCCAAGAGAGCGTTGCTAGCATTTTTTAAAATTATGCTCTTTGATTTAAGCACTGTTCAAAAGATATATTAGTAAATTTTCAAACCACCTGCAATTTTTTTTCAAGAAAGAAATATTTAGAATGTTATTTTATAATTAAAACTGTTTCCAAAATTGGTATGGAGGAGATTGAGCTTCAAAAGATAACTAATTTAAGCAGTTTTCTGAAACAATAAACATTTTTATTCATTAATTTTTTTTAATTCATTACCATTACATATTTTTCGATATTTTTCTTTAGGTTAAATAATTTTTGCAACATTGCTATAAATTGTAATTTTGGCATTATTTATTACTTTTTATCATGTCAGAACATGATGCTCTTTTGGGGATGTGCTTTTTGGCAACAAAAATCCGTAGACGAAAATTAAAATTTTATTATCGGCATGAGCATCTAAAAAAAATCAGCTTTTAATAACGTGTTGTCATTGCATTTACAAAAGCTCTCATTAAAAAAATAAGTTAATGACTGCAGCAAATAAAACCTAGAAAAATGTCATTTTGAGCATGTGATTATATGAAATAAAATAAATAGGAAATGCAATATTTTTTAAAATGATAAATGCGAGACAAAGTTTTATTTTTATCTTTTACAATACTAAAGTGACTCATTCAATGTAACGATTAAAATGAATTAAAATATAATTTAACTTGCACGAGAAAGCGGTGCTTGGCCGTTCAAGAAATGATGTTCGAACATGATGCATTGAAAACAGCATAGCAGATTTTATTTTAATCTTTCTGTAAGGTTATTTTAGTTTTTGTGTTATACTCGCAGGATTTAAGAAACGGGGAAAAAATAAACTTGCAGTTTAACTTTTTATAATTACAAGAAACCGTGCATGCATTTCATAGTATATGTACAAGAAATTCCATTTTTTTAAAAAAAAATTTGAAATGTCTGAGCAAGTTATTAACATTTTGAAGAAACTACGAAATAATAAACCTATGTTTAAATCCAAATGATAAAGGAATCGAATGAATTGTATCTGCAACACTATCAGTAATTATCCCCTTACTCTGTGTGGGAATAAGAAATTCCAAACATAAAATCTCCTATCTAATAACTAAAACCGTTAAGTGAATTTCGGTTATTTCGCTATAATTAATTATATTTTATGAGAAATTCATTTTCACGGATAAATAGGACTTTTGCTTAATTTCAAAGTTTATCACAATACTAAAAGAAAATGAGAGATCTACTTCTATTGACCAAACAAAGATAGGTATCTAATATTAACACTATATAGGATAAAGTATATTATTGTAAATATTTTTTAAAAGCTATAATTGACTGGTGTAATTAATATTTCTGAGAAAAGTCTTCAAGAATCATTTAAAATATGCTGCATTTTAAAAATAATTTTTATCAAAGTACTAAATTGTTACAGATTATTTTTTTTTTTACATTTATGAAATGAAAAGTAGTTTAACCTTTTCAAAAAATTCTTGATTAGATATATTTTGGGCATAAAAATTGTGAAACTAATTATCAGCAAAACAGTTCTGGCATAAGCATATCTTACAGATTGTGCATTCCCGCGAACTTTCAATTGAACGTCCTGAAGCAGTTTTCAAGCATTGGTTTCTGCAACGTACACAAGTTCTCTTACGACCATCAATTTTTCTTTTCTTGTGGCTGTGTGCTTCAGCGCGACTAATTTCAGAATAAGCCCTTTTGCGACATCCTTCCTTTCCAAGTTCTTCAATGAGTTCTAACTTGAAATCATAAAGTTGATAAATTCGTTGCCTTCATTAAAATAAAAGCGTTGTTAACAGTTGTATCAAGGAGAAACGAAAATATGTACCACCACCATTTCGATGATTTTCTCGCTACAGAAAATATTTTCTGCGTTGATCGGCTAAATCCACACCTCCCATGTTTCTGTTATATTGTGCAAAAACAACTGGACACTGAACTAATAATTTTTCTGCTCCTTTTCTCCTATACACTTCACAAATTTCATTTTTTGCATTGGTCGAAATAATAGAAATTTGTTTTTTATCTAACCAACTGGTACACAACAAATTTGGAGTATTTTTGCATTGAAAAGTAGAAATTGTATGAATTTCTTTTAATTTCAATGCTTTCATTTCTGAGGGTAAACTTTTTCTGTTAGGCATTGCAGTTCCACAAGCAAAAATTCCAAGTTTATGTAAATCTAGCAATAAATTTACACTTGAGAAAAAGCGGTCGAAATATACTGTATGGTTTTTATTCTTTAACCCTTTTGTAAGGTGCATAACCACATCATATCCTAAACCATTTTTTGTTCTGGGAGTGTTATCGTTTTTCCCGCAATACATTTCGAAATTGAAGGTTTATCCGAAATGTGAACTGCATAGCATCCATATTTTTATGCCTCGTTTTGCTGGTTTCAGAGGCATGTATTGTATGATTCCCAAACGGCCTTTAAATTTTATAAGCGCTTCATCTAATGAAACTTCTGCTGAAGGTTTAAAAAGTTCCATAAACTTTTCCTGGAGATACTTTTGCAGTGGTTCTACTTTTTGAGAGAAAGTGAAACACTTTCATTCTTCTTTACTTCTGATTCTCTATCAGATATGTGAAAATAGTGTTTTATTTTTAAAAACCTGTGCTTCGCCATCATACTTTTAACTCTTTCATTTCCAAGGGTTGTAGTTTTTGCCCAATAATCCGATAATCTAGGCATCTTCACTAAGCTCATTACAAACAAGACTGTAAAAAATGCCCAAATTTCTTTTATGCTTGCGATTGGATACCAGTGCGTATCTTGATATCCTCGCTGCTTTGCACAGAATTCTGCATAGTTATTCGTATTCAATCGAATTTTTTCACATATTTCATCAGTTAAATACAATTTTAAATATTGCAATGCTGTTGAGCCCGTCGGTAAATTATGAATTGGGCCTGACAGTTGGTCAAATTTTGGAATGGAAATACTTTTGTTTTCGATAAGATTTGATTTCTATTCAATAATATGTCCAGTGCTATCATTTCCGGAGATTTCAGTATCGTCTGCGTTATCAGAATCATTTTCTAACAAAGTAGAAATATTTTCTTCAAAAGAGTTTGAAGTGTCAAATCCAGCATCTTCATCATCACTCACATCTAAATCAGATTCATCTGTGTCTTCAAACAATATTTAATTGATCTCTTCTTGGGTTAAAACTTTCCGATATCCCGGCATTTTAACAAGAGTTTTGCGGCTGGCGGGAAGAAAGCGCTCGGTAAATTAAGCATCTACCCTCAAGCACTTTCAGGAGATACTAATCAACAGTGACAGTGGGAGCGGAAGCAACCACCCTCACCGTCTTACGACCCTACTGAAAAAGGGGGAAGAAAATAAACAGGTGTCAATTCGGCCGCTCGGCCGTTTCGTGCATGTCTGAATGAAGAGCCGTCTCGGCCGCCTTGGGTGTTATAGAGTTAAATTGTTGCGTAATAGTTCCAAATAAAATACACATTTGTTACTAACAATGTTCTCTAAATAATGCATTCAAAGTACAATAATCTTCTTCTTCTTATCTCCATCATGGTCTGACGGAGTCAGACCAGATCAAATAAACCGTTGATTCTGCGATGGTCGGTGACTGTCCAAGGAGATGAATAAATATCCCCTACACTGAGGTCAAGGCACTCAAGGATGTGAGAAGGAGTGGCCTGGAAGATTTGACATTTAGGACAAAGGGGAATAAGTTTGAAAATACATTTTCCAGACTCAGGAAGGCCTGAAATGTATAGATCCGTCAAAGTTTAAAGCTCAATTTTTTTTTTCCATCAGAGTACTTCCTCTTTTGTATAATAAAAAATAAAACGTTCTGTTAAATTTTGGAGTTGAGAAACAACAGTTTTCAGTCAAATGAAATGAATCCCTGTCTCCCTTCACCCCCAATATTACTTAGTTTAATATAAGTTGTCAAAAATTAAGTTCGAAGAGGAATGTTGTCCTCTCGAAAAGAAGATGTTGTTTTAATGATCGGTAAATGAGTTACAGTGGAAGAAGTCCTTCACACTGAATAAGAAATAACGACTGACTCTTCCAAACTATAGTTTAGGAAACAAGGAGCCTAGAGAAAAAAATGTGTATACAAAGAAAAGCAATTATAAACACTAACAATGTACGTTGACAACAAATCGCTAACAGTAACCAGTAACAGCTCTTTGAGAATAAATAGAGAATTCAATTTGCTATCTATGCCACAATTATAATCGAAACAATCGCTTCAACGTCTTCATTTTACTACGGTTTTCAGACAGGGGGTGATGATGTTCAGACAGGACGTTTCCAACAATAAATTCTAAATTCTTGATTTGGTTTGTGGGATTTATTGGCGTGAAAGTCATATTTGATTATCCAGCTTCAAGCATACGATAAAAACATAAAATTAGTAATGAAAAAAACTTACCAAAGTAAAGATAGAAAGTATAATGATGTAAATAAAGAATGACTTGAAGCTATAATTCTTAAAAATTCGTAATAATGAGAAAAATGGTGCCACATATCGAAACGCTTATCACAAACAAAAGAAGGAAGTGGTAAATGCAAATAAAAAAAACTCAATGGCTTTCACAAAGTCAAAAAAATTTGGGTGGTATTTTTCGCCATTAATCTTCTAAAACATAAGAAATGTGGAGCAAAAATAATAATAAATAAATAAATATCTTAAGTATCAAAGGATTGACATACAATTAAAAGATGGCGAAAAGTAAAATTGAAAAGGTAGCTGCTACATATAGGAGTACTTACAATATGAAATGCTTGGGGCAAGTGAGTCCTATTCGGAGGCGAGGGAAGTATAGGAAGATCAGGCCACAAATTCAATGTGCTTTTGTAAAGAATGGAATTTATTATGGACTTGCAAATCCCATGTCTCTTGTTAGATTTTTTTTAAAAAATGAATAGTTCATTTGGCATTCATTAAGGATCTCTATAAATCTCTTTTAAGTAACATAAAAACTGTGGAATTTTTTTATTAATTTGTAATAACAATATAAAAATATTCATTAATATAAGTAAAATTAAACTAGTGTTTTATCTGTTAAGATACTTTGACCTGGAAATTCATTTGTCAACAAATTCAAGTTTTAAATAATTAAACATCCTTTTCATCTAAATAAATGCCGAAAATAGTGGGGGGAGGCTCAGTTTTTGAATATTAGGACACATGATTTAATAAAGATTTTAAATATTAAATGTTATTAAAATTTAATGAAGTCAATAAAAAATACTTATTAAAAATTCACTGTAACATATAATTCAATAATAGTTAATAAATAAAATGCCTTTTTGAAGAATACATTTTTTAACACTAAAGTTACCACGACCCGTTTCCAATGGCAATTCCAATGGATAGATGAATCGCCGGTAGGTTTAGTGTTAAAGATATTCCATGTGTATTAAAGATTTCTTTTACAGAAAATATTTAACTAAAAATCTATTTGCTTTTACTAGAAATAAAAAAGAATTTTATGGTTTCAAAAGTCATCAGTTTAAAATTATTTTTAAGGTCTTCCAAATCAATTCAAATATTACTAAAATTATTTTTAAAAGATATGAGAAAAATTCAAATATATGTTAAAATACTTTAGAGAGAGGGAAAACAAAAACAACTTTATTTTTAAAACATTTAGAAGAATAGAGGCTTCTCTACCGCGTCTCAAGGCTTTTATTAATTCAAAACTATTCAAAATTGTAAAATTCTTCTTCAAAAAACACTGTTATAAAATTTATAAAAAATAGCTTTTCGAGGGTACCAGTTTATTTCTGTGTATTTCTTTCGTTAATTTTAATAACTTTTCAAAATTACTTTAAATGTAAATTTCTGCAGGGCTTTTAATTGTTTCGTAGAATTCACACCGCTTATATTGTTTAATCAAATTTTTCGTTTCCGTTCTTTTCATTAGTGGTTTTTTTAAATGCTTTCTTTAGACATTATATATATTTTTTCTTACAGTTGTAATTGCATGTTTTGCTTTGCTTAACTCGAAGAGGTAGCTTACATCGCTCATAATATAATTACATTATATGTGTTTTTCTGTTTACATTACGAAATGAAAGCTGCGACATTATTATCAGATTGAAAGTTTAAGGATAAATTGACATAAACATTCGCAACTAATTAGCTAAGTACGATTTATCGAGATGAAAATCTTCCTGAAAACCTTATTCCTTCATGAAAGCCTGCGTTTAAGCGAAGGTCTGGTAAAACGTGACTCAAGGTCATGCGGATCAATAGGTCAAATTTGTTGCTATATGGAAGTCCAAAATTTTGAGTAAATTAAACTGCTTTAATCCTTTTTTTTTCAACGCCTTTGACACCTCGGTTTTTGAATCGACGTTAGTTTAAAATAATTAAGTTCAACTCCCATTTATTTGAAACTTCGTTGCAATGTATTGGCTATGAACAATAGAAGAAGTCATACTTCCGATTTGATTGACGTGAGCCCTGGATTCAGGGCTTGATATTTTGAATCAAATGAATCGTCATCAATACTATAAAAAAAGTATTTATCATGGCATTAGTGAGCGAATAGTCCTTTCTTTTAGAATATAAGTCGCTTAATATGAATTTGTATTACACTTCATCTAAACCATAAACTTTTCAAATTTCACAAAATACTTCTTATATAACTTACTATGTAACAAAATAAATAGAATTATAATATAGTTTTGATAGTTCTACCAAAATAAAAATTATTATACTGATGTCCAATCTTCTCTTGAGCCAATTATTAAGTTAGAATCCATTAAAGATGGTCATCTACTTCTAGTTCAAAAACTTTTTAAATAAATATTTTTCTTTAATTCCTATTATCAATTCACACTCTCCCTATATATAGAAAGAGATAGAGCTTTAAATTTCATTCTTTAGATTTTCAATCTTTATTAAAATATTTTTTATTCATCCACTCAAGTTCAAATACATTTTTTTAAATTTATAGTGGATGACACTTGAAGTTAGCACAGTCTTATTATCAGAGGTATTTGACACGTTCATCAATATAAATATATTTCAATTAAACTATTGGTAATTTAAATGTAAAAATATTTCAATTATATGGACCTAAATATATTATTTTTTATCGATAATATCTTTATGAATTAAAATATAAAGATAAAAAATAGCCTCTTTTTAATTTCTAGAAAATCCTCTTAACATATGTTGGAATATGCACCTCGAAGATATGTTGTTCTTCAAATATTTGGCATGGGATATGGAGAAGTACTTTGATTGGACCGTTTTTTGTCTTCTGTGAGGTTTTAGTGCCTGCTAAAAACACAATTTATTTTATCTGGACCATTATTTGATTATTTGCGAAAATCGATTTCACTATCGGTGATTTGCTATGACGATAAGATATTTGGTGATGCAGTGTAAAAGCTTCTTGAAGTTATAAAGTCATCTTGTAATTACTATTATTGAAATTAAAAAAGGTTAAAAGTATATCAAAATATCATGCTCGTAAATCTTAAAATATTATGTTTAAATAGTGGTAAAATAGTTATAGAACATTCTAGGAACGATGAAAAACATGTTGTTAAAATGCTAAAACATTACATTAAAACCTTTGCATTTTTAATATATATATATATATATATATATATATATATATATATATATATATACATATATATATATATATATATGATTTCTGTAGTTAGGTTTATTATCAGAAAAAAAATGAAAATGGGAAATATATGGTAATATGGGTCAATGAAAAAAAAGAGAGAAATAGGAAACAAACACTTAATATTAAACAAAATAAAAAAGAGGCAATTATTATATTATAAATTTTTGCGTTTCCGGGTAGGGGTGATATAAATATAATTTCTAATTTCCTAATTTCCTTTTGGGTCTTAATAGATGGAGGATAAATAATTTCATGTGAATCATTTTTGTATTCAGATACTTTATACTCGAATGTGCTCTCCTTCCGAAGTTGTGGTAGAGTTAATCTTAGTTAAATAAAATGAGATCCAGATTGTTGAATTTTATCTCCTGTAGGAAAAAAAGACAAACATTATAAAGCGGCACCAATAAAATTAATATAGCTTTTAACAAAGTCATCGTCTTGTTATCAAATGTGAATTGCATGAACGAAATTTTATTTTGTGTTGCAGCAGAAATTAAAATTGAACAGCACTAGGAGATTTAAAATTTCGCAAAAAAATCGATTCGTTTAAAAAAATAGTATTCTTTTCAAGTTTTTACCGGTACCTTAAAAGTTGAAAACCTGTTAAATCCAGTGAAGTGGAAATACTACATTAGTGAAGGAGACAGACAGGAAAGAGTTTGAAGGTTTACTGAAAGAGATTATATTGTATTTATTAGTTAGTAAGATGGAAGCTAATTAAACAAAACTAAAATATTGCAGACTGATCCCATTGAATGGATATGGTAGCAGCAAATTATTTTTAACCACAGAAACGTAGCTAATTCCAGCTTCGCTGATTTTTTATTTTACGAACTTTTAGGATTCCGGGTAAGAAATCTCAGTTCTCTGATCACTTCATTTCGGTTCATCTTTTTATTTTTATTATTATTATTGTAAAAATGATTTCTTTTTCCTATTTCCAAGCAAAATAGTTTCGAGAGAAAGAAATGTACGTTTTCTTTCGATCAAATTTATTTATATTAAACAGTGCAACCAGAACTGTTCATGACCAATATCTGGAAAAACGGATTCAATTCAGTGTTCGGCAGCAAGACATTTTAGAATACTCAAAACGCTTGTCCTTGAAATAGCACAAAGGATTCAGATATAGGTTTTGACAAAAGGTTTCATATCTAGCATTTATGTATTCATAAAATTGAGTTGAATTGAATTGAATTGAATATTAAGCGTTTCGTGTTTAGGAGCCTGAAATTTTCATATAGAAAGCATTATACAAGATCAGTTTTAAAAATGTCTTAAGCCAAAGCATTCTGTAGATCTCCACAGAATATAACTTCTTTAGATGATTTTAATGTTACATATGGACTAACTCTTATGGAAAAATGTAAATGATGGTTTGAAATTTACTATTTTAGCAAGCAAATTGTCAATGCTTGGAGATTGGATGATTATTTAATTTTAAAGTAAAGAATTTATATTAGAAAAAATGTAGTTCAGTTACTTAAAATTAGTTTCTTAAATTTTCTCACGCATAGAAAGAAATCGTTTTATTGTGATTGATGCGTTTGAACCAAGAGGAAAAATTTAAAACATATAAAATGTATTATTTGTTCTTTTGTGTGATAATTTTTGATTCTCAACTATTTCGTACATTGTGAATTATTCATTTTGTTATTACACTTTGTCTAATCCCCTACTTTATCCAACTAAAGGATTGACTCACTCAACACCCAAAGCATCAAGAATCGTAGTTCAGTAAAAGAATATTACACTATTCTGGCTGCTATTAAACCCCCAAAAAAACATTTTTAAAATAAAAATAATTTTTAAAAATTTACTGTATAAAAATAGGATATTTTTGTTACTAATTTTAGAAAATTTACATAAAAACATGCACATAGTATAGGGGACTAATTAGTACTCTTTGAGAGGTGCATCTGCATGATTTAATAGGATTTCAACTGTAGTCTACGACTAAGCGAACTCGCTTTACCTAATAAATAAATATTCAGGCAGTTTAATCAGCAGCATTCAAATATTCTTGGATGTGCTACAGATATCTGATTATTCTGTATTAATAACCTACATCCCTCTCATCTTTTTATTAAATATATGGAGGCTACTAATTGTTTTAAAATTAACAAGAGATATGTACTATTAAAAAGTAAACAATAGCAGTCATTTGTTCATAATTACCTTACAGTTGTTATAATTCGGTTTTAATGATAACTGTCAAATACAAAAACTTATAATCTAATGCAAATTGATCTTTACTGGTCTTCTGCTATTTTGGTGCAATGCACCATCTTTCGACAGGTTCAATTATAATTCATTTGATAGCCGTAGCGACGAAATTCAGAGGAAATAACATCACGCCCTGCAGCCAACGCGTTTCTTTTTTTCAGTTTCCAGAAGTCCTATATACTCATTTTTGCTATACATTTATCTAAACGAAAAAGATAACGTCAATCCCTTGGTGGCAAGCAATCGACTTTTCAAGAAAGATTGTTAGATGTATTCGTTTAGAAGAATGAATCTTTTCCTATGTAGTTTTTTGTCAACAAGATACTCGATCTTTCCGGAAAACTCTCCATCAAATAAAGAATTTTCATCATTTATTTGCTTGAATTCTCTACATCATGGTGTATTCTCTCTCTCTCTCTCCGGGTAACACTGCTTGTCATTAACTGAAATTCTACTTATTGCCACTTACAACTGTATTATATGGTATTCTAACAAATCGTACTCTACACATTGAATTTCCATGCGCAGAGATTAAAAATTATCTTCAATAAATTTGCTAAGAGTACGATTTCGAATTCATATCTACTTGATGAGTAATACTTGGTGTTCTTTCTTGAGGAATGCAAAGGTCCTCAAGTGTTTTTGAATCAACTGCCTCGCACTTCATCCAACTGCCATATTTCAAAAGAAATTAAAGATTTTTCGAACCTTTAAACCGAGACACTATAGCAGAATAATGTTTTAGCCTTGATTCAACTATTATCAATTTATTTTTAAATTTTGTTTTAATATAACATCGGTAGCGTGCATACAAAAAATCCCAATTTATATTATCACGATTGTGTATAAATCAAATTAATGAAATAAAGAGAATTGCTTTAAATTATATCTAAAAATTATTAGAGAAAATTTTTATGAATTGGAACTGGAATCATTGCAAAGCTTATTTTTTTAATGTTAAAATAATGAGAAATTGTTTTTCAAGTGATAATACTTTTCAAAGTTATTGAGAGAAAGTATTACATTTTTTTATTAATTTTTAATTAAAATTCATTTAAGATTTTGAAAACCCTTACGTTCTGAGCAACTTTTTCACAAGACTTTAGTACGAACAGCAGAAGATAAAATTGATTGATTATTTTTTTACTAAGCCAATTTATTTTGCAGATAATATCCATCTAACAATTTTTATCATGCTGTCCTTTTATGTCATGATTTTTGTTTTATATCCCTTTCTTTGATAACTATAAAACTGTATTTGCAATTCGTTTATCTTTTTAATGAATTAATTCATTCTTGTTTTATGTACTTTCCTAAACAATAAAATTCGCGTATTGTAAGTGTATCCATGATAAATCCTCTTAATCTATTCATTTTTTAGCTTCACTACTTCCTCTTTCTGTGAAAAATGCTTGGTTTTTTTTCCCCTCATTAGAAAAAAGTCTTGTTTTTTCCAGAAACAAATGATTTAGTAATAATTTGTTTCTAATAACTCAGTATTATTGCTCTGCCAGATGACAAACATTTGAACACGGAAGTATAGTTTCAATGTTTATTCATGATAATAAATTGCTTTTTAATTGACTAACTAAACCAATTGGCACAACATTGCCCTTGATGGCATACTAACGTAATGCCGCATAGACGATTTGATTTGAAAAATCAGCCTCCCTCTTTCTGAAGAGGCATAGTGACCGGAGTTAGGAATTGGGGGAGGGGGTATTGACGCAGCAGGTGTCAGCCTAAGAAAAACGAAGCAATGGAAAACAAAAAAGCATTAATGCGTCTTTATCATTCAATTACGACTTGTAAGAAAAGATAGAAAAAAAAATAATAATATTCCAAATGACCTCACCGGAACTTTCTTGCGTATTCTCCAATTAAGCCTTTCCATAAAATTATGGGTTTTGAATCTAAGATCGCACCGAGATTGTGATCCAATAGCAATATTGAAACAATAGTTATGAAATGTAGATCTTTAGTATGAGTTCAACAGTTTTGCTGAACCTATCGTGTGAATATGTATTTTGAACGCCATTTTACGACATAGATGAAACCGAAACTTAACATATAATGACAGATGTAGTCATAAGATCACGTACCGAATTTTATTTATTTAATTAATTTTGTTTATGAGTTATTGCGTTCAGAAGCACGCAAATGCACAGATCTACAACTGTAGAGCGTTTGACAAATTTAGATCAAAATTTAATAAGAATTTATATTTTAGATGATAAACCTATATACCAAGTTCTATCTATTTAGATAATTGGGAATTTCTGGGGGGAAGGGCGGATTTTGTTTTCATTTAATCGAAAAAGTCAAATAGTGAGATTTCCTGTGAAAGTATTTCTTTCAGAATCTGATAGAAATCTTTAAAAATTTGGTCGTGAGCCAATATACAAAATTCCATACTACAGTGTCAGTTTTTAATGATGACTAGTGCGGTTTATAATTACGATAATCTCAGACATAATGATAAAGGTGTGTTTCTTCAACTTAGGAAGGTCTGAATCGTGAACACTTTTCAAAATCTAAAGTTCAATTATTTATACGGTTATAATGCTTCCTGTAAACGAAACGGTAAAAATAAACAGATGAAAATGCATTTTTCTTTTTTTTTTATGTAAAACGAGTGGATTTGCATTACCGGCATGGTATAATCTGTCTTAATATAGAGAAGGAAAAACATAGATATTTATCATATATGATAGATAATTAGAAAGTGACTTTGTATGCTATTGCATTTATCTTATTCAATTAAAACTAATATGTATAGTTGTAAAAACAATAAAATTACGTTACCCTAGTTTTTGTCCTAATTTATACATGACAGAATCATTTTAATCTTTGACGTGAATTTAATCATTTTTGCAGAATTTGATCATTGATTTTTTTAAATTAATCTCATGCATTCGGTTAATATTATCGAAATTGCAATGTTTAAGATATGTTATTTCTAATCAATCGAAAACAAAATTTTATAAGAAAGTACTATGAAAGTCAGAAAATTACATACCAAATACGACAATTGAGAGCGCATTTCTTTTTTATTTCCTACTACACCAGTTCTGTCAGGGACTGTGGCTTCCTATCAAAAGCACCACAACTTTAAGAATTTTTCCCCCATAACCAGGCAGTAATATTATGAAGATCTGTAAGAGAAAAAAATGCCCTATTAGTATTTAACAAACACAACAACAGATGGCAGTCTAGACTCTATTTTTCTTTTCTATGGATTTATGAACTTATCAAAGTTCTCAAGAAGGAGTATTATTTATACTGTTAAAATGACTTTGATGAGCATTATACCATGTATAGAAATGCATATTTTTGAGCATACGTTTTTGAAACAATTCTCCAGTATCGAAGTCATGGCTATTCCTCCAATACCAAATATAAACAATGGGGGATTAATATAGATTTAAAATTGATTATTGTGTCCTTCAGGCTATTAAATGAAGCAATTTTTAATTAAAAAAATCTGCTTCGAAGAAAAAAAAATGAGACTTTCTTTAGTTTAGAGGATGTCATAATAGAAAGATTGTGTCTATGAAGGTTCATTATCAAAATATATTAAATGGATATACTTTTAAAAAATGAATAAAACTAAGAAATAAGACTGGTTATTCCATGTATATTGTTACCAATGAAATAAAAAAAGCAATTATACATTTATATATATATATATATATATATATATATATAAAATTATTATTAAAAGGCATTTATTTTCTGAATGTATAAGCCATTTTGTATTTCCTGCAAAATTTTATTAGCTAATTATCCCAATAAACAAGGAGCTCTTTCCATCAAGAATTTTGCTTCCTGTTATGTTAGTCAATTATTTATTTTTACCTTGCTCTTTTCATGAATGTCCGAATTTTTTCTTATCATGATGGCGGAAAAGGTGACAGTAACTAGGTGTAAAGTTTTCATCACAAATTATTTACCACCTTTCAATCAATTTTCAATGAAAGAGTTAATCTACAGTCATGCGCTTTTACCATTATGAGACTTAATATTGAGAAAGGTATGAATTTAAATGCATAATCTAAAGACTGGTTAAAACTATACGAATTAATAGATGTACTTGAGGGGTCTACTTGCATTTATCTGTTTGATCGATTTACATGAAAGAAAGAGCAGAACAATACCCTTCCACTTTATATATCTTCCCTGTACTTACTTTTAACTACTTCAGAGGTTTCAGAATCCACCAACTCAGATTTTTTATAACAAACGGCAGTTGTATCACTGTCTCTCCATTTAACACATTTATCTGTAGATTGTTTTATTATATTTATATATGCCATTTATTGTTTTTTATTATAAGATCAAGTAACTTATAATTGGCTGAGATAAAAAATAAAATTTCTGAATATATATAGCATTTTGCTATTTTCTTTCAGCTTTAATAATCATAACTATAAAGGCAAAATGAGTGTTAAACGTCGAATGGCCTATCGCTCGCAATAAAAATTGTACAAGGATTGTGAGCACCCTCAAATTTGTTAGTTGTAACCAGTAAGGATGTATACCTGTACATGAATTACAATTGCCATGAGCTTTATAATGCATACTTTTGTTTAATTATATAATTTAGGCTACATTATTTGATAATTCTGACATTGAATCTTTTAGATACAATTCGTGTGGTGGATTCAAAGGAAGGAAAACTTCAGTGGGAATGCAAACAGCTATATTTCATCCATCATAGTTCCAATAGATTTGTATGTAGTAGAATTTCCTAGTAGAGTGTGTAACAGATTTACACGTAGTAAAGGTAATTAACATTTTTATTCCTGATATTTAAATGCACATGCCCACGAATCTGTCAATGGTTTTAAAACTTTTTTTCATTTCTTGCAAGTCGCTTCACATTCAATTTTTATAGAAAGTACAGAAACATAAGAATCATATAAAGTAAAAGTAAAATGTATGCAAAATTTTAGAGAGAAATGCACATCACGTAATCTAAGAAGGTTTTTATTTATTTATTTTATTTTTATTTATTTATTTATTTGTGAAACGTTGTTATACATTAATCGTTGCAGGCATTCCTTTGAAAACATTTCCAATTGTCAAGGTTTTTTAGTGCGCATTTACTGAAATTAGTATCCTAATTTCGTCCTTGAATGGCAGGTAGAGCTTGATAAAACAGTGCCTGCGACTCATGCCCACTCCTCTCATAACTTTATCGTCATTTGAGATATGACGCATAATCCAATCGGAAGCTTGAAAAGCCTTTCTGCTAGCACATTGTATACACTGTTGCGTGTGCATATTAATACATTTTTACACGGTGCAATAAAGAGGGTGAGGGGTGAATGAAATGTCCGAATAAAACTGCAGCTTTGGCAAAAGCGTTTAATTGGTAGATGTAATTAAAATGAAATAAGCTTAATGTATCAACAAAGCAGAAATAATTGTGAAGTACGATTAAATTAATTTAAAAAAATTATTAAAATTAGAGAAATAATAATCCGGAAATGAATTTTGTAACCCTGATACGTTTTTGAATTTTAAGATGGTATAAAAACAGATATTTGAAATGACATATTCCGATGGCGAAACTATCCTCATAAAATTGTTTTATCCCAGTTCATTCCCTTTTAATGTTTTACTGCGCAGTTCATCTTTCAAGGTGCTAAAGAATATGTGCGCTCCATTTCGTTCGAATCTATCTAGGAATGTAGGGTTCAGACAACCGAACAGGCATTCAATTTTATGCACTTAGATCGATTATTACTCAATAGCTCATTTATCCTTTGACCTTCAAATGTGAAAGTGAGAGTATCGTTTCACAATATAACCTAAGTTCCTTCCGTATTAATCATCCTTCAGGCAAATTTTCTGACATTTTTTTTCAGCAATGCCAATAAGAAATTAATATTCATTTAATTTTCAATCATCTCTTCTATCTGCTTGCTCCTCCAAGAAAAAAAGTTTTGAGAAATATTCACAAGACTGATAATTTCGCACTAATACAAAAATTTCGCTTATTTGAATTGATTCGTTTCGGGAATATCAAATTTGGTTCAAAATTGAGACAAAGCTTCACTTTAGACACTAAGTCTGCGCACCAAATTTTATCTAATTTTTTCCGTTTTGCAGTCACAGCCCTCTGTACAAGGATGGTCAGACAAGTGAAATTATATGAATGAATTTTGTTCAAAATTTGAAATAAATCTACAAATTTGCTGCAAATACTAAATATAAAATTTCATCCATCTAGCTGAACTAGTTTTTGAATTAACAGGCTCATAGATATACAGGTATAATTACAAAAATATGTTTTTCGACGTTTAAAACGTCGCTTTTTTTATTCGATGGTTATACTTAAAGTTAATAAAATAATTTAGATATTGATTATATTATATTTATAGTATGTTATATTTATATTATATTATATTTATAGTATGTTATATTTATATTATATTATATTTATATTATATTATATTTAAATTTATAATATATATTAGATATCTTTGATTTTTAATGTATATAAATACTCTCAACAATAATATTTGATTTATGAATATACATCAAAAATTTTAAAGTTTAAATTTATAGGCAATCCTTTGGTCCTAAAATCGCCTTAAAAGATTTGGGAAAACTACACCTAAAGATTTTCTTTAAATCAAAAACTTGATTCCTATGGTTACAGAATTTAAAACATTTCCTCAAAAATAGAATCTGTATTTCCTTTTTCAATTCCTATTATTAGCTCACACTCTACACACACATATTATATATATATATATATATATATATATATATATATATATATATATAT